>CAVMGF010000101.1:0-600000 GCA_963680875.1 Bathymodiolus brooksi
TCTATATGGCACGCCAAAGTTTTTCAAGAGGTCGACGACGAAATCTTTACAACCATACGGCTTGGGGATATCTTGATCTAGCGACCAAGGACCAAATTCAATAGAAAGCTCACAAATATAACTAAATATATCACGCACGGTACGCAGCCAGGGCAGTAGGAACTTTTCTACAACCATGTAACCTGTGACTTCAGGAAATACTGCACCGTAAATCACCTTGTGACCCTGCGGTTGCAACTCAACTTTAATTAAGTGACTAGTATCTGTATGAAAAAACAAGCTCCAATGGGCGATTGAAGTATCATCAGCTCTTATCACGGTCACTGCATATATCTTCACATCTAGGTGTTTAAAGTCCGCGAAAGTCTCGTATCTTAGTAGTAAATCGAGCGTGTTGCATATCATGTTACCAGTATTTTTCGTTTGGTAACCAGTCAGATCTTTTACCCAAATAATAACCATATAGGTCTCCTATTATGTTATTGCTGCGTTTGATGGATATGTAATCTGGATAAATACTTTGCCTAATATCAAACATATAACCTCAGCGTGCACATTTTGATTGAAAGTCACGATCGCAAATCGTATTACAATTTACTGCATCATAGCTCGCAATTTAAGTCAGTATGTTTATTGGTTTATTTTTATTACTACTTATTTTACTTTGTTAACGGCTAAACTATCAACCATGATTGCTCTAATGGGACATGAATCAAGGCAGAATGCTTAACTATCAGCAACATACAACAGCTAAAAGAGCAAACAATAGGCAATTTGAAGAATGTTACAGTTTGTAAGCGTTCTTGCACGTTGGCTGGAAATCTATTGCAAAATACGCAAATTCACGACCATGACTCTCACTAACGGCTATGTATGAGCGCTCGACTGGTATAAATTATTGGTTCACCATACGCAGGCACCTCATTATAATTATCATCATATTCAGTAATGAGTGGCGGACAACGCCTACAGACTGTTTTTCTTAACTCATAAGGGAGAATGTATCTATCTGGCACGCCAAAGTTTTTCAAGGAGTTGATGACGAAATCTTTACAACCATACGGCTTGCAGCGCTTGCTAAAGAGCGACCAAGAACCAAATTCAATAGCAAACTCATAAATATAACTAAATATATCACGCACGATATGCTGCCATGGCAGTAGGAACTTTTCTACAACCATGTAATCTCTGACAGTGGGGTAGTCTGCACCATAAATTACCCTGTAACCATCAGGTATCAGCTCAGCTCTAATTAAGTGATTTATATTTGTATGAAAAATCATATACCAATGGGCCTGTTCCTTGTCATATTCTCTTATGACTGTGACTGCATGCATTCTCACATCTAGGTGTTGAAAGTCCGCGAAAGTATCGTGTTTTAGTGGAAAATAGAGCGCATTATATTCTATCGTACCAATTTTCGTCGTTTGAAAACCAGTAGAATCTTTTACCAAAATACTAACCATATAGGTCTCCTATTATGTTATTGCTGCGTTTGATGGATATGTAATCTGGATAAATCCTTTGCCTAATACCAAACACATAACCTCAGCGTGCACATTTTTATTGAAAGTCACGATCGCAAATCGTATTACAATTTATTGTATCATAACGCGCAATTTAAGTCAGTATATTTATTGGTTTATTGGTTTATTTTTATTACTACTTATTTTACTTTGTTAATGGCTAAACTATCAGCCATGATTGCTCTAGTAGGGGCATGAATTAATGTTCAACGTACAGGGATTAACTATCACCAACATACAACAGCAAAAAGAGCAAACAATAGGCAATTTGAAGAATGTTACAGTTTGTAAGCGTCAATACACGTTGGCTGGCAATCTATTGCAAAATACGCAAACTCGCGAGCATTACTCTCACCAACGGCTATTTTTGAGCACTCGACTGGTATAAATTATTGGTTCACCCTCCTCAGGCACCTTATTATAATAATCATCATATTCAGTGACGAGTGGCGCATAACGCCTACAGACTGTTTTTCTTAACTCATAGGGGAGAATGTCTCTATCTGGCACGCCAAACTTTTTCAAGGAGTCTATGACGAAATCTTTACAACCATACGGCTTGGAGATATCTCGATTTAGCGACCAAGAACCAAATTCAATAGCAAACTCATAAATATAACTAAATATATCACGCACGACACGCAGCCATGGCAGATGGAACTTTTCTGCAACCATGTAATCTATGATATTGGGGTACTCTGCACCATAAATTACCCTGTAACCCAGCTGTAGCAACTCAACTTTAATTAAGTGATTTATATTTGTATGAAAAATCATATACCAATGGGCCATTTTGCTATCATCTTCTCTTATGACTGTGACTGCATGTATTTGCACATCTAGGTGTTGAAAGTCCGCGAAAGTATCGTGTTTTAGTGGAAAGTCGAGCGCATTGTATTGCTTCTTACCAATTTTTTTCGTTTGAAAACCAGTCAGATCTTTTACCCCAATAATAACCATATATGTCTCCTATTATGTTATTGCTGCGTTTGATGGATATGCAATCTGGATAAATCATTTGACTAATATCAAACATATAACCTCAGCGTGCACATTTTGATTGAAAGTCACGATCGCAAATCGTATCACAGTGTACAGTATCGCGTCTGGCAATTTAAGTCAGTGTGTTTATTGGTTTATATTTATTACTACTTATTTTACTTTGTTAAGGGCTAAACTATCAACCATGATTGCTCTAGTAGTGACATAAATTAATGTTCAACGCACAGGGATTAACTATCACCAACATACAACAGCAAAAAGAGCAAAAAATAGGCAATTTGAAGAATGTTACAGTTTGTAAGCGTTCTTGCACGTTGGCTGGCAATCTATTGCAAAATACGCAAATTCACGAGCATTACTCTCACTAACGGCTATGTATGAGCACTCGACTGGTATAAATTATTGGTTCACCCTCCTCAGGCACCTCATTAAAATAATCATCATATTCAGTGATGAGTGGCGGAAAACGCCTAGAGACTGTTTTTCTTAACTCATAGGGGAGAATGTATCTATCTGGCACGCCAAACTTTTTCAAGGAGTCGATGACGAAATCTTTACAACCATACGGCTTCGGGCTCGCTAGCTCCCAACAACCAAATTTGCAAGCAAACTCATAAATATAACTAAATATATCACGCACGGTATGCTGCCATGGCAGATGGAACTTTTCTACAACCCTGTAATCTTTGATCTTTGGGTACTTTGCACCATAAATTACCCTGTAACCAGAAGGTATCAGCTCAGCTTTAATTAAGTGATTTATATTTGTATGAAAAATCATATACCAATGGGCTATTTTTCTATCATATTCTCTTATGACTGTGACTGCATGCATTCTCACATCTAGGTGTTGAAAGTCCGCGAAAGTATCGTGTTTTAGTGGAAAATCGAGCGCATTATATTGCATCTGACCAATCTTCGTTTGAAAACCAGTAGAATCTTTTACCCAAATAATAACCATATAGGTATCCTATTATATTATTGCTGCGTTTGATGGATATGCAATCCGGATAAATCCTTTGCCTAATACCAAACACATAACCTCAGTGAGCACATTTTGATTGAAAGTCACGCTCGCAAATCGTATCACAGTGTACAGTATCGCGTCTGGCAATTTAAGTCAGTGTGTTTATTGGTTTATATTTATTACTACTTATTTCACTTTGTTAAGGGCTAAACTATCAACCATGATTGCTCTAATAGGGGCATAAATTAATGTTCAACGCACAGGGATTAACTATCACCAACATACAACAGCAAAAAGAGCAAAAAATAGGCAATTTGAAGAATGTTACAGTTTGTAAGCGTTCTTGCACGTTGGCTGGCAATCTATTGCAAAATGCGCAAACTCGCGAGCATTACTCTCACTAACGGCTATGTATGAGCTCTCGACTGGTATAAATTATTGGTTCACCATCCTCAGGCACCTTATTATAATAATCATCATATTCAGTGACGAGTGGCGCATAACGCCTACAGACTGTTTTTCTTAACTCATAGGGGAGAATGTATCTATCTGGCACACCAAACTTTTTCAAGGAGTCGATGACGAAATCTTTACAACCATACGGCTTCGGGCCCTCTAGCTCCCAACAACCAAATTTGCAAGCAAACTCATAAATATAACTAAATATATCACGCACGGTATGCTGCCATAGCAGATGGAACTTTTCTACAACCCTGTAATCTTTGATCTTGGGGGACTTTGCACCATAAATTACCCTGTAACCATAAGGTATCAGCTCAGCTTTAATTAAGTGATTTATATTTGTATGAAAAATCATATACCAATGGGATATTTTTCTATCATATTCTCTTATGACTGTGACTGCATGCATTCTCACATCTAGGTGTTGAAAGTCCGCGAAAGTATCGTGTTTTAGTGGAAAATCGAGCGCATTGTATTGCATCTGACCAATCTTCTTCGTTTGAAAACCAGTAGAATCTTTTACCCAAATAATAACCATATAGGTATCCTATTATATTATTGCTGCGTTTGAAATGCCCAGCGGATATTCAACCGCTAAGTATGTAATCATTATACCATCAAATTAACAAACAATTACTATCTCAAAAATTAGTTGAACCATTAAGCGTTATTACCATGTGTAACATGTGTAACATGGGTATAGCATGGGTATAAATCTGTGCTAGTTGTGTTAACCCATCCAACCATCTCCGTTAATTGATCCTGTATATGACCATATATTACTATTCGCAAAAAAATACGCCATCTGCCTGGTTAAACTGTTTCGTAATTGCTCTCGATTGCATATTGTAAAGTTGAATAAATGCAACATTCACTGAATATATGGCTATTGATGGATGTGCCTTAACTAAATTTATATCTATTGAGTTTTATAACTTCAAAAAAATACAAAATTGTATTAGACATAACTACTTTAAGCGCTGCATTAGTTAACGTTACGGGTGGATTGGTTTAGCTCTACAGCTTGCGTCTACGCTAACTCTCTTTTTATTTTATTCCCATGTTCTATAGTGAGTTATTTTTGTACAATAAACGCGATCTAATGCACGTTATTTAATCAACTTAATAGGGTAGGATAAAATAATTACAGTGCAACTTTTGAAAATCAAAGCAATATATACTAGGCAATGATAGCTGGCGCGCAGCGGCTTCGTTCAACAAGTTAATTGAACAAAAAATAACAGTTGGTCATCGCTTCGCTATGGTAGCCAATTATTATTAAAGCTTCTTTGGCCGTTAAGCATAAATTTAACCATAGCTTTGCGCTTGATAAAACCTATTAAAACAATATAAACAAGCAATTATACCAATACCGTGATTTCTATTAGCATTACTACCGTCAATTCCAAATAATGAGGAAAAGAGATGAAAAAGAAACTTACTACAAATGCAGGTTGCCCTGTATCTGACAACCAAAACGTCATGACCGCTGGTCCACGAGGTCCTCAATTATTACAAGACGTTTGGTTCCTAGAAAAATTAGCACATTTTGACCGAGAGGTAATACCAGAGCGACGAATGCATGCAAAAGGCTCTGGAGCATATGGAACATTCACGGTAACTCACGACATTAGCAAATATACAAAAGCGAAAATATTCTCTGACATCGGTAAGAAAACTGAGTTATTCACAAGGTTTACAACAGTTGCAGGTGAGCGTGGCGCTGCCGATGCTGAACGAGATATTCGCGGCTTCGCTATTAAATTTTATACCGAAGAAGGTAATTGGGATATGGTTGGCAACAACACCCCCGTATTCTTTTTACGTGATCCACTAAAATTCCCCGACCTCAATCACGCTGTAAAACGTGACCCACGCACGAATATGCGTAGTGCTCAAAATAATTGGGATTTTTGGACATCTTTACCTGAAGCTTTGCACCAGGTAACTATCGTAATGAGTGATAGAGGACTCCCCGCTACGTATCGACACATGGATGGTTATGGTAGCCATACCTTCAGCATGATCAACGCTAATAATGAACGTGTTTGGGTTAAATTTCACTTTAAATCAAATCAAGGTATTGAAAACTTAACCAACCAAGAAGCAGAAATCGTTGTCGGCAAAGATCGTGAAAGCCATCAAGCAGACTTATATAACTCAATTGAGGAAGGTAACAACCCTTCATGGGTTTTGAAAATCCAAGTCATGACAGAACAGCAAGCACAAAGCTCGCCGTATAACCCTTTTGACCTGACTAAAGTCTGGCCACACAGCGATTACCCTTTAATTGAAGTTGGCGTAATGGAGCTCAATAGAAACCCTGAAAATTTCTTTGCAGAAGTTGAGCAATCGGCATTTAATCCAGCAAGTGTTGTTCCAGGTATCGGTTTCTCTCCAGATAAAATGCTCCAAGGTCGTTTATTTTCTTACGGTGATGCCCAACGTTATCGGTTGGGAGTAAATCACCATAATATCCCTGTGAATGCACCTCGTTGTCCTGTTCATAGCTACCACCGTGATGGGGCTATGCGTGTGGACGGTAACTTTGGGGACACTATTGGTTATGAGCCAAACAATAAAGGTGAATGGCAAGAGCAAGCAGATTATTCTGAGCCTCCACTGAGTTTATCTGGCGCGGCAACTCATTGGGATCACCGTGAAGATGATGACTACTATTCACAACCAGGTGGTTTGTTTAGATTAATGAATGCAGAGCAGCAACAAGCTTTATTTAATAATACCGCAGCCTCTGTTGGTGGTGCATCCGTTGATATTCAGAAACGTCATATTAGTAACTGCTCAAAGGCTGATCCTGCTTATGGTGCAGGTGTCGCTAAGGCTCTTGGTCTATCTTGAGATGATATTTGAGGATAAAAAAGCCTAACCGACAAGATCAAGATTTAGCGTACTCCAAGAGTGAGTTTGAATTAATAGCAAGCTCCGCAAATATGTGCTCGTCTTGCTTAGTAAAATTAACGGCTTCTGAGTTGGAGGTTTTGCCAAGGGAATAACCATTAGCTGTAACTTCCGCCTTGAATTAACTTATTTTTCACGGAGCCAGATTTGAGAGCAATATTAATGCGCATGAAATAAGCTTTCTTTTTAACCGCATGGAAGCAATCACAAGACCTAATCTCAATTGAATTTGCAAGCGCAACTTTTTTGCGTTATCTCTTAGAAATTCATGATCTCTGATTAGCTGTAGTCAATTTATTAGCACATACTGGAAAATAAAGCACAAAAACTGGAGGACAGGTAAAATGCTCGCTGCAGGTATATTTGAGCCTTTTTTTATATTGAAATGTAACTAATCCGTCGTGGATATTGATAATGTCTTGACCTGGTAATACGCCTCGATACAGGTACCCAAAACTCAAAAAAACAAATAATCTCCTGGCTACTTAATGTTGGAAATAAGAGTTTATTTCCAACTGATTTTATATTGGACAAGGCTTACCATATCAGTACATCTATTATGTTGGTTAATATACCCATACTAGCTCAAAATGCAACGTCGGCTGCGAACTCGATACTCAGAGTAATTAGTAATGAGTAATGAGTAATGAGTAATGAGCACTAACATGCAACAGCGAAAAGAGCAAAGGATAGGTAAATTGAAGAATCTTGCAACTTGTCAGCGCCAATGCACATTTGCGCACTTTTTACTACCAAATGTAGCACATAGCGACCAAGACTCCCACTAACGCCAATGCATGAGCACTCGACGACCATGCTTTTTTAGCTGCGCATCATTATATTCAATAATCAAAGGAGACCAACACCTACTGACAGTTCTTCGTAAATCATATGGTAAAAGCGCTCTATCTGACACGCCAAAGAACTTCGCGAGCGTAATGACGAAATCTTGGCAACTATATGCTTTAGGCCCATAGAGCATGCAATCGCCATTTAAGCTAGCAAGTACCGCAACGTACTCAAATATATCACACACGGAATATTGACCGTTCAGTGAGAACTTTTCTACACTAGTGCCAACTTTCATAGTTGGTGGAAATGCACCGTAAATCACCCTGTAACCCAGTGTTGAAAGGTCAACTTGAATTAAGTGACCAGTATCTGCATGCAAATAAATGAACCAGTGACTATACTTGTAATCACCGTTTCTCTCGATGCTTAGAGCATGTATTTTCACATCTAGGTGGTCAAAGCAAGCCCAATTGTGTTGTTTTTTTAGTGATTCGTCCACGGTGTAAATGATTTTATCTGCATTTATCCTTTGAAAACCACTCAAGTCTATTACAGTAATATTACTCATCGATGTTTTTTCTTTTATTATTTGATAGTTAATACGCTTGAAACTGCTAACAGGCAGCAAGTCGATGACTTAATAAACATTATACTTGAAAATTAACAACAATTACTAGCTAAAAAATGAGTTAGCCATTAGCGTTATAACTATACCCATGTTACTTCGAAATGCAAAATAGCGACCATGACTCTCACTAATAGCCACGCACGAACACTCGAAGGCCAAAATATTTTAGTTCACTATCGTTATATTCAGTGATTAAAGAAGGCCGCCACCTGGTAACTGTTCTTCTTAACTCATACGGGAAAATTTGGCTATCGGACATCCCAAAACCGTCCAAAAACGCGAGGACGAAATCTTGGCAACTATACGGGTTGACGCCTTTGCCCCTCCAAACACCATTGTGCTTAGCAAGCTTAAAGGCAAGTTCAAATACATCAGTCACGGTACGATCCCCTTCCAGTGGTAACTTATCTACAGAGACGCAATATCCAGGTTTTGGAGCCTCTGCACCGTAAATTATCCTGTAACAATCCATTACTAGGTCAACTTTAATTAATTTGCCATTATCTGCATGCAACAAAAGCGACCAGTGGCTCGTTGCATAATCAGTATGTCGCGCGACGGTTACAGCTGATATTCTCACATATAGATCATCAAAGCCTGCCCAATGAGGACGTGTGCTTTCTAATTCTTTTTCTGTATATTTTTCAATACGATTACGTCCATAGTTATACCTAGTATTATCTTTTATATAGAACTCAACCATTTTGGCCTCTCATCATTTTATAGTTCATACGTTTGAAATTGCTAACTGATAGCCAGCAGATGACTTAATAATAATTATAGGTTCAAATTAACAATAATTACTAACTAAAAAATGTGCTAACCATTAATAGTTATAATGACATATTGGTATATACTCATGTGACGAACAAAATGCAACGCCGGCATGGATCAGATGATCGATGATAAGGCCCAAGATGAAGTAATGGGGGACGTGCTCCACGGATGGCAAGCTTTGGTTGCTTCCTTTCATATAAAACCTAGTCAAGCCCAGAAAGGCAAGGCTGCTTGTTTAAGTTTACTTCGTTATAAAATTTCTATTGAGAATAACTGCCCTTCAATTTTAGGCCAGGCATATCGGCACAAGTTGCCTTGCTGATATTGCATTTCTGGGTAGCATGGTTATATACCCATACTTGCTAAAATTTGAATTTCCCATAGATACCATAAATGCGTTTCCAATCGCTGGCTCACATTTTATGTTGAAGTACTTACGGGGATAACCGATATTACCTTTAGACCTTCATGATAAGATTAGCTTCGTCACTTCGGCTCACTCTTGCTCTAATTTTCGCCTCTAATTGATCAATGACTTTTTCATTATCAAATCGCTCTCGTTGTCGTTTGCCATCGATATAATAACCACTTTTATTTTTTCCACCCGTGATGCCAATATCAGACATTAATGCTTCTCCAGGACCATTAACAACACAGCCTATGATAGAGACATCCAGTGGCGTAATAATATCTTCGAGGCGCTCTTCTAATGCATTAACCGTCGCAATAACATCAAACTCCTGACGGGAACATGTAGGGCAGGCAATAAAATTAATGCCACGACTACGAATGCGCAATGACTTTAATATATCAAAACCAACTTTAATTTCTTCAACAGGATCTGCTGCTAAAGAAACGCGTAAGGTATCACCAATTCCTTGGGCTAATAATAAACCAAGTCCAACAGATGACTTAACAGATCCACTGCGTAATCCGCCCGCTTCGGTTATCCCAAGATGTAAAGGTTGGACAATTTGTTTTGCAAGTAATTGATATGATTCAACGGCAAGCAAGGCATCAGAGGCTTTAACGCTGACTTTAAATTGTTCGAAATTTAATCTATCTAAAATATCGATATGGCGCAGGGCCGAATCCACCAGTGCTTGCGCCGTTGGCTCTCCATATTTCTCTTGGATATCTGTTTCAAGCGATCCACCATTTACGCCAATACGAATAGGGATATTTAAGGATTTTGCACAATCAACGACACTCCTAATTCGCCCTTCATTGCCTATATTTCCAGGATTAATGCGTAAGCAATCCGCACCATACTCGGCAACTTTTAACGCAATACGGTAGTCAAAATGAATATCAGCAACCAATGGAATTGATATTTGTTTTTTGATTGCTCCAAAGGCTTCTGCTGCATTCATGGTCGGCACTGAAACACGAACAATATCAGCACCAACAGCTTCAAGACGCTTAATTTGTGCAACCGTAGCCTCAACATCTGTTGTCAGTGTATTTGTCATGGATTGAACAGTAATTGGCGCATCACCACCAACAGGCACATTACCAACCATTATTTGTTTAGACACTCGCCTAATTATCGATGCAGTATGACTCATGATTAATTTGTTTTCATTTTTTATTTAAGTGAAAAATTCACAGCTTTCCCAACAGTAAAGTCCATATCGACTTTTTTTCCTTCCCGCAAAATAGACACCCCACTTGGGTCGCCTAAAAACAGTTTAAAAGGTGGCGTGCCATTAATATTAATTATTTTAGCTTTTGCATAAAGCCCATAAGCGAGGCGCTTATTTTTTGCATCAACAATTTCAGTCCAACAATTTTTTAAATAGGTTATTTTTAATGTCTCAACATTTGTACTCGCAAGCTTTTTTTTGGGGGAGGATCTCAAAATAGATTCATCACTGAGTTTTTGTTTTTTGATGTTTTTTGGATGGGATTGAACATTTTCCGCAATCGCTATTTTTTTTACCCTCTCAGTAACCTCAGGCTTATTAGACTTATCAGCATTAGGCTCATCCTCTTTAAGATTGTCAGCATTAGGTTTATTCTCTTTAAGATTGTCAGCAGTAGGCTTACTCTCTTTAAGATTATCCGCATTAGGCTTACTCTCTTTAAGATTATCCGCATTAGGCTTACTCTCTTTAAGATTATCCGCATTAGGCTTATTTTCTTTAAGATTATCCGCATTAGGCTTACTCTCTTTAAGATTATCCGCATTAGGCTTACTCTCTTTAAGATTATCCGCATTAGGCTTATTTTCTTTAAGATTATCCGCATTAGGCTTATTTTCTTTAAGATTATCCGCATTAGGCTTATTTTCTTTAAGCTTATCAGCATTAGGCTTACTTTCTAAAACAGCACTAGCATCTTGCCCTGCTGGCACATTGCTAACGCCATTTTTGTTATTGTTATTGTTATTGTTATTGTTATTGTGATTGTTATTGTGATTATTGTTAGCCTGTACCTGTTCTATACTAGGTACTTTCAGTCTGTTTTTACTTATTGATACTCCAAAAAAATAAACGCTGATACCTATAACTATCAGCATTAAAATAACTAAAAGTATAACTTTCCATTTGCTTTTGTTGTTAATCGATATGTGAATGGTCTGCTTGAAGGTTATTTCATCTTTTTTGCTCAAAACTATGTTATTGAATTCAGTAAAATTTTCAATGTTGTCCAATCCAACTAATTTGCCATAACTTAATAAATAACCTCGCAAATATACCGTTGAATAAACGTGCGTATCAATCACTTCATCTAAGCGCATTTCAATGTCTTCGATAATTGAAATGTTTATATTCAAACTTCTTGCTGCGTCTGAAATTGACAAACCAGCGCTCTCTCTCAATTCCTTCATGGCTAAACCTAGCGAGATAATATTTGGCGATTCTTCGGATTCAATACTCATTTTAGATTCAGTCATATTTATGATTCAAGTAATTTAAGGATTGTTGTGAATCTGGAAAATCAGATAACAATTTTCCAACGTATTTGTGCATTCTTGCAATTTTGTTAGTCGCATAACTCAGACGGATCCATTGCCACAAGCTTTCTGCTGAATCTTTATTTTTTTTCTGATAGTGATATAAGTTTAAACGCGCTGCTTTAAAATTTTTTTGGTCGATATTCAATTTAGCAAGTAATAAATTTAAATATGATTTATGAGGATTATGTGAAAGTGCATATCCATAATAATAAATCGCTTTATCTGTAATACCTGCTTTTTCAGCACATAAACCTGCATTCTCATAAGTATTAGCCACAGCCGAATAAGAGACCGACTTAATCGCTATTAAAAATTGTTGTTCAGCTTCTTTATAACGTCCCCTAATACAAAGAAATCGCCCGTAGTTATTATGAGTGTGAGCATCTTTGGGATCTAAGGAAAGTGATTTTTTATAAAATTTTTCAGCTATTTTTGGCTCATTCACTTTTTGATAATAATAAGCAAAAACACGATGAATAATAGCACTATCTGGCTGGTATTCAAGTGCCTTTTGTAAATTAGCTTTTGCTTGTTGCATATTATCATTTTCTAAATAAACCAAGGCTAATTTCATACGGTTATTAGCTGCTCCAACAGGATCAAAAAATGTTTCATGACCTGCCACTGTATTTTTTTTAGTAACCGAAATTTTACCAGCGACACAGCCAGAAATCAACGTTACAACAAAAAAAATGAGTAAAAATAAGCGATTATGAATTGAAAACATATACCCTTCGAAATAATTATTTAACCTTAATTAGGCTAAAGTGAGTGCTTTTATGTCTCATTAATAAAGATTCTTCGTATTTTAATACCTAGTGCTAAAATTTTTGCGATCAGCAAAGAAAATTGATCAATGAAGAACTGGCTATTCTTGGCCAATTTAATGAAGAACAATACAAAAATAGCAGGCTTGAAAAGTGTTGCTCATCAAAAATTAAGGTTATTTAACTTAAAATTAATCTATCAATAGTGTGTTATATGATAAAAACACAAATTTATCCAGTGAGAAATTATGATTTTCCATTCAATCTTATATTTTGGCCATATTTTCGCTTTTTAATAACACGTTTTGTTCGATCTATGACATCTCCTACGAGCTGTCCGCATGCCGCATTAATATCATCACCACGCGTTTTTCTAACAATAACTGTGTAACCATACTCCATCAATACCTTGCTAAAACGATCAACTCTACTGTTACTGGGTTTTTGATAATCATTGCCCAGAAACGGATTAAATGGAATTAAATTAATTTTGCACGGGGTTTCTTTTAGAAGGTTAGCCAGTTCATGAGCCTGATCTGTTGAGTCGTTAAAATGATCCAATAATAAATATTCAACTGTCACTTTTCCACGATTTGCATTGGATTTTTCAATATAACGTTTAACACCTGCAAGGAAGTCTGCAATATTGTATTTATCATTAATAGGCATCATTTGTGAGCGCAATTCATCATTCGCCGCATGTAATGAAATGGCCAATGCAACATCAATACGATCACCTAAAATATCAAGTGCAGGAACAACACCTGAAGTTGAAACAGTTACCCGACGTTTTGATAAGGCATAACCAAAATCATCAAGCATTAATTCCATTGCTGGGATAACATTATTTAAATTCAGTAACGGCTCTCCCATGCCCATCATAACAACATTAGAAATTGGACGCTGCCCACTTTTCCCCAGTACCCCAACAATTTTAGCCGCACGCCACACTTGACCTATTATTTCAGATACCGTTAAATTTCGATTAAAACCTTGTTGTGCCGTGGAACAAAAATTACAAGCTAATGCACAGCCAACTTGAGATGAAACACATAATGTCGCCCGATCTTTTTCTGGAATATAAACAGCTTCAACTTCTTGTTCGCCCACTGTCATTGCCCATTTTATCGTTCCATCACGACTACGTTGCTCCACAGCAACCATAGGGGCAACTATTTCTGCGACACTTTTTAATTTTTCACGTAATTTTTTATTTAGATTGCTCATCTGGTCAAAATCATCACACCCATAATGGTAAATCCATTTCATGACCTGTTCAGCACGAAAAGGTTTTTCGCCCTGCTGCACAAAATATGTCCGCAAACTTTCGCGGTTTAGATCTAATAAATTGACTTTTTTTGCAGGCATAGTAGTCTCAGGAGCATCAGTAGAATTCAAACAAGGCGTGATAATAACGACATTTTATAATCGGGTAATGATTGTACTAAAAAATACAAAATTAGCAAGTAAAATTGCATTTTGAATAACAATAGCTAATGATAAAATCAAATTCAGTAGGAACTACTATCCAAAATTAAGATGATCTCTAAGAGTATAATGCCCCAGGAAATCTAAACAGTAAAATTAAGATTCTTATTCCTGTTTGAGATAATATCTATCAAAATAGGAGAATTACCATGAGCAAAAAAAGAACAACTTATTCTGCTGAGTTTAAAAGTAGACTTGTACTGGAGTTATTGGAAAATGAAAAAACAATAGCTGAGATTGCAAATGAAAATAATATCACCCCTAAGAATCTTCAGAATTGGAAAAAAATATTCCTGGAAAATGCTGTTATTGCAATGGAGCCAGCAAAAGCGGTTAAGGAATATAAGCTAGAGCTTGTTGCTGCTCAAGAAGAAAACGAAATGCTAACAAAAATTGTCGGTAAAATGACTGTTGAAAAGGAGTGGCTTGAAAAAAAGCTAAAAAGCTTGGGCTTATCTCATAAGAAGAAGTTAATTAATCCCAAGCTAGAAAACCTATCTGTATCACAGCAATGTGAGCTATTGAATTTGAATCGAAGTACTTTTTACTACACTGAAAAAGTGAATAATAAAAAGCATGAGATTCAGCAGGAAATAGCCAAAGTATTTGATAAAACACCAATTTACGGCGCTAAAAAGGTGCATCAACAGCTTCTAGAAAATGGAGTCAAGGCATCTTTAAACACGGTAGCAACATATCGAAAGGAGCTGGGTTTAAAGGCTATTTTAGCGGTTAAGCAAGTAACAACCACCGTACCCAATAAGCAACATCAGAAATACAGTTATAAGCTTAGAGGCCTTAATATTTCACATGCTAATCAGGTATGGAGCACAGATATAACCTACATCAAAGTCAAGGGTGGAATAGTTTACCTTGCTGCGGTCATTGATTGGCATTCGAAAGCCGTCCTATCACACAAAATATCGAATACGATGGATTGTGCACTGGTAATGAACGTCTTGGATGCGGCCTTAGATCGCTATGGAAAACCTGAGATATTCAATACAGATCAAGGAAGTCAGTATACAAGCGATGTGCATACTCAAAAATTAAAACAGAACGGGATCACGATATCAATGGACGGGAAAGGCCGTGCCACTGATAATATTTGCATTGAAAGATTTTGGAGAAGTGCAAAATGCGAGCGTATTTATCTAAATGAATATGAAACTATCAAAGATTTACAAGAAGATGTATCCGATTACATTGAGTTTTATAATCACGAACGATTTCATGAAACATTGAAATATAAAAAACCAATGAATGTTTACCAAGAAGGAATTAAGGCGAGCTTAGCTTTATCAAAGGTATCTTAACTGTGGAATAAGAAATATTAAATAACTGTCTTGACTCTTTGGGTAGGTATACCTACCAGAATATTTGCAGGCAAGTGATTCTGCATCCAAATATCAATAATAAAAGCATCATCACCCCAAGTCTGTATATCATGAAGACACCCATCTCTATTTACTATAACTACAGTATGGCCATCACAAGTAGCAATTTCTATTTTAATGTTAATTAAATATTTTGACAATGTGAATAATAATAAATAAGCGGCTGCAGCGGCGCAGTCTTTAGAGTTTCCTCTCATCATCCCTAGTGTTCGCCCGCCTCTGGCTAACCAATCATGTTTACTTAAAAAATAGCGAGTTTCCCTCATTTCATTTAGACGTCCACCATGCCTCGCTCTAAGGCTAAGAGTCTCAGGAGAGCTTTCATATTGTTCAGTAGTATCACACGGTGTTGGTCTTACTACATTTCCACCACTGTGAATGAACACTGGGCTAATAATTTTGATAGCATACAATTTTGCAGCGATACATTGCGCTACTTTAAATTGCTTTCCTGCTTTTTCTGTTCTCATCATCCACCATTTATTGATTATTGATTATTGATTATTGATGATTTGCGCCGCCTAAAAGTGGCGCTTAATTCAGCCATTGCGTAAATGTTGCATAAATAATATAAAAATCAAAGATGATCGCGAAGAGTTATATCTATCCAGATCTTATCTTTTTTCGTCCTCATTAACTTCTTCTCAAACAGAAACTGAAACACACTAAGATCATAAGTCCAATAAACACCGTCCAACAGAATATGTTGATCATATTGATTATGACTCCAAATATCAATAATAAAAGTATCATCTCCCCAAGTCTGCATATCATAAAGACACCCTTCTCTATTTACAATAACTAACGTATGTTCGCCACAAGTAACAAGTAACAAGTTCTATTTTAATGTTCATTAACGCGTTTGGCAATGTCGATAACAATGAAAAAGCTGCGGCTGCAGCTCCGTCTTGAGAGTCTCCTCTCATCATTCCTAGTGTTCGCGAACCTCTGGCTAACCAATCATGTTTACTTAAAAAATAGCGAGTTTCCCTCATTTCATTTAGACGTCCACCATGCATCGCTCTAAGGCTAAGAGTCTCAGGAGAGCTTTCATATTGTTCAGTAGTATCACACGGTGTTGGTCTTACTATATTTCCTCCAGGATTAAAGATCTCTGGGTTAGTAATTTTAATAGCATACAATCTTGCAGAGATGCATTGCGCTACGTTAAATTGAGATATTGCTTTTTCTGTTATCATCATTCACTCTTTATTGATTATTGATTATTGATTATTGATTATTGATTATTGATTATATTCGTAAAATGAAGACGATAATGAATATTAATAAATTAACAACAAGCGGTGAGATTGAATGCTTTTGCAATGAAGCTGGGCTATCGCTTTTTCTGTGTTGGGTGATAAACAAGAAAATATCATTTTATTAAAAAATATTAGCCCGTGTTGATTTTGGGTAGCGATTTTTGAGCCGCATGCTGGCAATGTATTCACATATGACGCTCAATGTGCAAAATAAAAAGGTAAATTGGCTGCGGATTTACGGCCTTACATGACTCCATCCGAGCCTTACTCTGGTTACTGAGTTCTGACCTGACAACACACTTTTACCTTGTACGGGTATAGATAAAATCAGGGCCTATAGGGACTAGTTAAAGGATGATAAGACTAGCTCAACGTTATCTCTAGCTTGGCCTCTCCTGCGTTTAGCCAATCCCATCTCGACGCCATAAATATGCTATTCTTAATATCAGGGTACTCCGTAGCCCAAATAACACCTTCCTTCATACCTTCAGGCATGTGATTCTGCGTGCCAATGTCAATCAAAAAAGCATTCTCACCCCAAAAAAACGGAACACAAAGAGGCCCCTCTCTATTTACAATAACTATCGTTTGCCTACCACAACTCGCAATTTCTATTTTACTGTGCATTAACGCACTTGGCAAGGCGCCTAACAATAAATACGCGGCTGCAGCGGCACAATCGTTAACGTCTCCTATCAACAGAGACACCGATCGAGCGCCTCTCTGTAACCAATCATATTTACTTACACATTTATTTAAAAAAAAGCCAGTATTTAATATTTCATTTAGACGCCTACCTCTCAGAGCGCCAAAAGTTTCTATAATTTCGAACTGCTTTACTTTTTTCTCTCTTATTATATTTTCATGCGCGACAATGAACTCGGGGTCAATAATTTCAATATTGCGCAATTCTATAGCGATGCATTCTGCTATTTCAAATTGCCTTTTTGCGTTTGCTGATCTCATAATACACCATTTTTTTGATTATTGATTATTGATTATTTGCGCAGCCTAAAAGTGGCGCTTAATTCAGCAGCTTCGTAAATATGCACAACTAATATGAAAATAAAATATGAAAATAAAATATGAGCATTCAAAACTCGAAGCACTGCATTAAATATTAACATTTAACTATGTCTATAAAGGATAAACACAGTTAATCACTCAAAAGGCAGCTCGATAATGACCAAGCAACTTGCCCTAGTTGTCGTAAGCTCAAAACTCACGCTAATATCAAAACAAGACACAACATGAAATACTAATTATTGAGTTTACCATTTCTGCAACACCAGCTAATTCCTGCCACTATCTGCTTATTTACAAATTATGACACCAAGTAGCAAAGCAAATTACAATAATTTCAATCCTTATAAAATTACCATAACCAATAACGCCATCAAATTTTAAACGTTTATGGTAATTCTGCCACTAAATATTAATGCATTGCATCTTATCACAGCTATTCATATGACTTGCATAGTGTTCTATTTTGGCCATGTTGCCAACTACAATTTTTAATATAGAATAAGTCTAAATGATTAATCTATTTCTCGCATAAAATGGGTATAGATAAAATAAAATTCTGCATGGGCTACCTTAAAAATTAAGATGATCTCTCAGAGTTATGTCTAGTATGACCCTACAGAATGCCTGCATCCATAGCCAATTCTTCAAAAAATTATACCCATCAGCCCAATAAAGACCTCGCGTCAGAGCATTTTGCGGAAATTGATTCTGATCCCAAATATCAATAATAAAAGTATCATCTCCCCAAGTCTGCATATCATAAAGACACCATTCTCTATTTACAATAACTAACGTATGTTCGCCACAAGTAGCAAGTTCTATTTTAATGTTCATTAACTAGTTTGGTAATACGGATAACAATGAAAAAGCTGCGGCTGCAGCTCCGTCTTGAGAGTCTCCTCTCATCATTCCTAGTGTTCACGAACCTCTGGCTAACCAATCATGTTTACTTAAAAAATAGCGAGTTTCCCTCATTTCATTTAGACGTCCACCATGCATCGCTCTAAGGCTAAGAGTCTCAGGAGAGCTTTCATATTGTTCAGTAGTATCACACGGTGTTGGTCTTACTATATTTCCTCCAGGATTAAAGATCTCTGGGTCAGTAATTTTAATAGCATACAATCTTGCAGAGATGCATTGCGCTACGTTAAATTGAGTTATTGATTATTGATTATTGATTATTGATTATTGATTATTGATTATTGATTATTGATTATTGATTATTGATTATTGATTATTGATTATTGATTATTGATTATTGATTATTGATTATTGATTATTGATTATTGATTATTGATTATTGATTATTGATTATTGATTATTGATTATTGATTATTGATTATTGATTATTGATTATATTCGTAAAATGAAGACGATAATGAATATTAATAAATTAACAACAAGCGGTGAGATTGAATGCTTTTGCAATGAAGCTGGGCTATCGCTTTTTCTGTGTTGGGTGATAAACAAGAAAATATCATTTTATTAAAAAATATTAGCCCGTGTTGATTTTAGGTAGCGATTTTTGAGCAGCATGCTGGCAATGTATTCACATATGACGCTCAATGTGCAAAATAAAAAGGTAAATTGGCTGCGGATTTACGGCCTTAAATGACTCCATCCGAGCCTTACTCTGGTTACTGAGTTCTGACCTGACAACACACTTTTACCTTGTACTGGTATAGATAAAATCAGGGCCTATAGGGATTAGTTAAAGGATGATAATACTAGTTCAACGTTACCTCTAGCTTGTTCTCGTTCTCTTCTTTATGGTCTCCCCAATTCCATCTCGACTTCATAATAGTGGTATTCTGAACATCAGGGAACTCCGTAGCCCAAATAACAGCTTTCAGCTTACCATCACTATCAGGCCAGTGATTCTGCGTGCCAATGTCAATCAAAAAAGCATCCTCACCCCAAAAAAACGGAACACAAAGAGGCCCGTTTCTATTTACAACAACTATCGTTTGCCTACCACAACTCACAATTTCTATTTTACAGTGCATTAACGCACTTGGCAAGGCGACTAACAATAAATACGCGGCTGCAGCGGCACAATCGTTAACGTCTCCTATCAACAGAGACACCGATCGAGCGCCTCTCTGTAACCAATCATATTTATTTGCACATTTATTTAAAAAAAAGCCAGTATTTAATATTTCATTTAGACCCCTACCTCTCAGAGCGCCAAAAGTTTTTGCAAGTTCCAACTCCTTTACTTTTTTATCTCTTATTACTTTTTCCTCTCTTATTATATCTTCACGCACGATAATGAACTCGGGGTCAATAATTTCAATATTGAGCAATTCTATAGCGATGCATTCTGCTATTTCAAATTGCCTTTTTGCGTTTGCTGATCTCATAATACACCCTTTTTTTGATTATTGATTATTGATTATTGATTATTGATTATTGATTATTGATTATTGATTATTAATTATTTGCGCAGCCTAAAAGTGGCGCTTAATTCAGCAGCTTCGTAAATATGCACAACTAATATGAAAATAAAATATGAAAATAAAATATGAGCATTCAAAACTCGAAGCACTGCATTAAATATTAACATTTAACTATGCCTATAAAGGATAAACACAGTTAATCACTCAAAAGGCAGCTCGATAATGACCAAGCAACTTGCCCTAGTTGTCGTAAACTCAAAACTCACGCTAATATCAAAACAAGACACAACATGAAATACTAATTATTGCGTTTACCATTTCTGCAACACCAGCTAATTTCTGCCACTATCTGCTTATTTACAAATTATGACACCAAGTAGCAAAGCAAATTACAATAATTTCAATCCTTATAAAATTACCATAACCAATAACGCCATCAAATTTTAAACGTTTATGGTAATTCTGCCACTAAATATTAATGCGTTGTATCTTATCACAGCTATTTATATGACTTACATAGTATTTTATCTTGGCCATGTTGTCAACTACAATTTTTAATATAGAATAAGTCTAAATGATTAATCTATTTCGCGCATAAAATGGGTATAGATAAAATAAAATTCTGCATGGGCGACCTTAAAAATTAAGATGATCTCTAAGAGTTATGCCTAGTATGACTCTACAGAATGCCTGCATCCATAGCCAATTCTTCAAAAAATTATACCCATCAGCCCAATAAAGACCTCGCGTCAGAGCATTTTGCGGAAATTATAATGCCCCAGGAAATCTAAACAGTAAAATTAAGATTCTTATTCCTGTTTGAGATAATATCTATCAAAATAGGAGAATTACCATGAGCAAAAAAAGAACAACTTATTCTGCTGAGTTTAAAAGTAGACTTGTACTGGAGTTATTGGAAAATGAAAAAACAATAGCTGAGATTGCAAATGAAAATAATATCACCCCATTGATCCTTCAGAATTGGAAAAAAATATTCCTGGAAAATGCTGTTATTGCAATGGAGCCAGCAAAAGCGGTTAAGGAATATAAGCTAGAGCTTGTTGCTGCTCAAGAAGAAAACGAAATGCTAACAAAAATTGTCGGTAAAATGACTGTTGAAAAGGAGTGGCTTGAAAAAAAGCTAAAAAGCTTGGGCTTATCTCATAAGAAGAAGTTAATTAATCCCAAGCTAGAAAACCTATCTGTATCACAGCAATGTGAGCTATTGAATTTGAATCGAAGTACTTTTTACTACACTGAAAAAGTTAATAATAAAAAGCATGAGATTCAGCAGGAAATAGCCAAAGTATTTGATAAAACACCAATTTACGGCGCTAAAAAGGTGCATCAACAGCTTCTAGAAAATGGAGTCAAGGCATCTTTAAACACGGTAGCAACATATCGAAAGGAGCTGGGTTTAAAGGCTATTTTAGCGGTTAAGCAAGTAACAACCACCGTAGCCAATAAGCAACATCAGAAATACAGTTATAAGCTTAGAGGCCTTAATATTTCACATGCTAATCAGGTATGGAGCACAGATATAACCTACATCAAAGTCAAGGGTGGAATGGTTTACCTTGCTGCGGTCATTGATTGGCATTCGAAAGCCGTCCTATCACACAAAATATCGAATACGATGGATTGTGCACTGAGCATTAACGTCTTGGATGCGGCCTTAGATCGCTATGGAAAACCTGAGATATTCAATACAGATCAAGGAAGTCAGTATACAAGCGATGTGCATACTCAAAAATTAAAACAGAACGGGATCACGATATCAATGGACGGGAAAGGCCGTGCCACTGATAATATTTGCATTGAAAGATTTTGGAGAAGTGCAAAATGCGAGCGTATTTATCTAAATGAATATGAAACGATCAAAGATTTACAAGAAGATGTATCCGATTACATTGAGTTTTATAATCACCAACGATTTCATGAAACATTGAAATATAAAAAACCAATGAATGTTTACCAGGGAGGAATTAAGGCTAACTTAGCTTTATCAAAGGTATCTTAACTGTGGAATAAGAAATATTAAATAACTGCCTTGACTCTTTGGGTAGGTATAAATTGATTCTGATCCCAAATATCAATAATAAAAGTATCATCACCCCAAGTCTGCATATCATAAAGACACCCTTCTCTATTTACTACAACTACAGTATGGTGATTACAAGTAGCAAGTTCTATTTTAATGTTCATTAACTAGTTTGGTAATACGGATAACAATGAAAAAGCTGCGGCTGCAGCTCCGTCTTGAGAGTCTCCTCTCATCATTCCTAGTGTTCGCGAACCTCTGGCTAACCAATCATATTTACTTAAAAAATAGCGAGTGTCACTCATTTCATTTATACGCCCACCATGCATCGCTCTAAGGCTAAGAGCTACAGGAAATCTTTCATATTGCTCAATAGTATCATCCTGTGTTGGTCTTACTATATTTCCTCCAGGATTAAAGATCTCTGGGTCAGTAATTTTAATAGCATACAATCTTGCAGAGATGCATTGCGCTACGTTAAATTGAGATATTTCTTTTTCTGTTATCATCATTCACTCTTTATTGATTATTGATTATTGATTATTGATTATTGATTATTGATTATTGATTATATTCGTAAAATGAAGACGATAATGAATATTAATAAATTAACAACAAGCGGTGAGATTGAATGCTTTTGCAATGAAGCTGGGCTATCGCTTTTTCTGTGTTGGGTGATAAACAAGAAAATATCATTTTATTAAAAAATATTAGCCCGTGTTGATTTTAGGTAGCGATTTTTGAGCAGCATGCTGGCAATGTATTCACATATGACGCTCAATGTGCAAAATAAAAAGGTAAATTGGCTGCGGATTTACGGCCTTAAATGACTCCATCCGAGCCTTACTCTGGTTACTGAGATCTGACCTGACAACACACTTTTACCTTGTACTGGCATAGATAAAATCAGAGCCTATAGGGATTAGTTAAAGGATGATAATACTAGTTCAACGTTACCTCTAGCTTGTTCTCGTTCTCTTCTTTATTGTCTTCCCAATTCCATCTCGACTCCATATAAGTGGTATTCTCAACATCAGGGAACTCCGTAGCCCAAATAACAGCTTTCAGCTTACCATCACTATCAGGCCAGTGATTCTGCGTGCCAATGTCAATCAAAAAAGCATCCTCACCCCAAAAAACCGGAACACAAAGAGGCCCGTTTCTATTTACAACAACTATCGTTTGCCTACCACAACTCACAATTTCTATTTTACAGTGCATTAACGCACTTGGCAAGGAGCCTAACAATAAATACGCGGCTGCAGCGGCACAATCGTTAACGTCTCCTATCAACAGAGACACCGATCGAGCGCCTCTCTGTAACCAATCATATTTATTTGCACATTTATTTAAAAAAAAGCCAGTATTTAATATTTCATTTAGACCCCTACCTCTCAGAGCGCCAAAAGTTTTTACAAGTTCCAACTCCTTTACTTTTTTATCTCTTATTACTTTTTTCTCTTTTATTATATCTTCACGCACGATAATGAACTCGGGGTCAATAATTTCAATATTGAGCAATTCTATAGCGATGCATTCTGCTATTTCAAATTGCCTTTTTGCGTTTGCTGATCTCATAATACACCCTTTTTTTGATTATTGATTATTGATTATTGATTATTGATTATTAATTATTTGCGCAGCCTAAAAGTGGCGCTTAATTCAGCAGCTTCGTAAATATGCACAACTAATATGAAAATAAAATATGAAAATAAAATATGAGCATTCAAAACTCGAAGCACTGCATTAAATATTAACATTTAACTATGTCTATAAAGGATAAACACAGTTAATCACTCAAAAGGCAGCTCGATAATGACCAAGCAACTTGCCCTAGTTGTCGTAAACTCAAAACTCACGCTAATATCAAAACAAGACACAACATGAAATACTAATTATTGCGTTTACCATTTCTGCAACACCAGCTAATTTCTGCCACTATCTGCTTATTTACAAATTATGACACCAAGTAGCAAAGCAAATTACAATAATTTCAATCCTTATAAAATTACCATAACCAATAACGCCATTAAATTTTAAACGTTTATGGTAATTCTGCCACTAAATATTAATGCGTTGTATCTTATCACAGCTATTTATATGACTTACATAGTATTTTATCTTGGCCATGTTGTCAACTACAATTTTTAATATAGAATAAGTCTAAATGATTAATCTATTTCGCGCATAAAATGGGTATAGATAAAATAAAATTCTGCATGGGCTACCTTAAAAATTAAGATGATCTCTAAGAGTTATGTCTAGTATGACTCTACAGAATGCCTGCATCCATAGCCAATTCTTCAAAAAATTATACCCATCAGCCCAATAAAGACCTCGCGTCAGAGCATTTTGCGGAAATTGATTCTGATCCCAAATATCAATAATAAAAGTATCATCACCCCAAGTCTGCATATCATAAAGACACCCTTCTCTATTTACTACAACTACAGTATGGTGATTACAAGTAGCAAGTTCTATTTTAATGTTCATTAACTAGTTTGGTAATACGGATAACAATGAAAAAGCTGCGGCTGGAGCTCCGTCTTGAGAGTCTCCTCTCATCATTCCTAGTGTTCGCGAACCTCTGGCTAACCAATCATATTTACTTAAAAAATAGCAAGTGTCACTCATTTCATTTAGACGCCCACCATGCCTCGCTCTAAGGCTAATTTATACGCCCACCAGACCTTGTAGTGGTACAGTTATTTTGGCCACCTAGCCAGAGGTGATATTATTCACTTCATACACTAATAGGTGACAAAATGAAAAAACAAGCAAGGCCAACATATACGGATGAATTTAAACTTGAAGTAGCTCAACTAGTTATTGATCAGAATTATTCTGTCAAAGAAGCATCGCAAGCAATGGACGTTAGCAAATCCGGTGTAGATAAATAGGTTAGACAGCTTAAAACAGAGCGTTCAGGCGGCAACCATGACGCAAGCCCATTAACTGCCGACAAGATCAAAATTAGAGAGCTTGAGAAAAAATAAAGCTACTTGTACTGAGAATGAAATAATAAAAAAAGCGACGATCTCTTGATATCGGACAACCTGAAAAATTTAAAATAATAAAAGATTTACAAGAGAGTTATCCAGTAAAGCAACTATGTAATGTTTTTAGGCTTAACCGTAGTAGCTATCGATATTGGCTGCAGAGCAACGAAAAAATGCCTGAAAATCAATTGAAAGACGAGATTCATGCGCAATCTATTTTCAAAGAGAGCAATGGATCAGCGGGCTAGAACTATCTCTGATATCACTCTCGCAAGAGGGGCTAAAATAAGTCGTTATCGCCAACTAAAATCATGAAGAAATTGAGCTTAAATAGTTGTCAAATTCGCAAGCATACTTATAAACGAGGTGGTAATGAACGTGTCGATATTCCAAACCATTTACAACGGCAGTTCCTAGTTGAGAAGCCAAATACCTTTTGGTGTGGAGATGTTACCTATGTGTGGGCAGGTAATCGTTGGGCTTATCTTGCGGTTGTAATGGACTTGTATTCTCGAAAAATAATTGGCTGGGCAATGTACATTCACCTAATTCCAATTTAACTGGTAATGCTCTAAAAATGGCTTATGAAGCGAGAAAACCACCTGTTGGTGTAATGTTCCATTCAGATCAAGGTTGCCATTATACAAGCAAACAATTTCGGCTATTAATCTGGAGATATCAGATAAAACAAAGCATGAGCCGTCGAGGTAATTGTAGGGACAATGCACCAATGGAGCGTTTCTTTAGGAGTTATAAAACTAAATGGATGCCAATAGCAGGTTATGGAACTTTCTCAGAGATGAGGCTCTCAATCACACATTATATTATTCGATATTACAATAACGTTAGGCCACACTGGTTTAACGGATGGCTAACGCCCAATGAGTCTGAGAGTATTTATACGCTTGAATACACAGCCGTGGCCAAAATTAGTTGACCACTACAAACTAATCATTTTCCATATGGAATAGGTCTAAATGTTTAATCGATTTTTAACATAAAATGGGCATATAAATCACATAGGTTATTGACTCTAATAAGGATCAGATCATCGTCATGACAGGGATACTCGCCTTATTATGATAACTATAGTAAATACTTGCTGGTAAATTATCCCCACGCGCATTAACTGTCTTTTGAATATTACCTCGCTTTAATAACACAGATATCATCGGCGTAAGTGAAGACTGAGTGAGATGAAAGTGCTTTAATAAAACCCCCTCCTCCACACGATCAGCTTCCTTTATAAAATGAGTAAGTTCTTGTAGGATCATTTGACGCTACTTTCAATGTTAGTTTCAATGCTACAACTTTTAAGGAGATTACCTTTATCACGGGTTGGCATTAGTACATCCCCTCTTTGTTTTAGTAAATAAATCACAAGTAAAACAATGATCAATGTCGCACCAAGATACGGAAGGCTATCTAACAAAGAGTATGTTGCCACCTGATAATAGCAAACAGCCACAATATATGCCGTACCAGTCGTCCAAACAGCTATAAACTTCGCCCAATTCCCACCAACCTCTCTAACAATAGCTCCCATAGCAGCCGCACAAGGTGCGTATAACAAAATAAATAACAGATAAGCAAAAGCGGCTTGCCCTGTAACAAATGATTTTTGAATATTTTTATACGTTGAGATAGCGACACCTTGAGATTCTGAATCTTTTTTAAGATCACCAAGATCGCCCACCCTAATATCCAGCGGATCTGACATATGGATCCCCATCAAGTTTTCAGGAATTGTGCTTAATGCTTGATTTAACTTTTCAATAAATGTCAGTTTTATATCTTTCTTTTTAGCATCTGCTAAATATAAATTATTCAGCGTGCCAATAACGACTTCTTTAGCAAATAATCCTGTCAAAATACCAACTGTCGCAGGCCAATTGTTTTGGGTTACTCCCATTGGAGCAAGAATAGGAGTTACAATTTGTGCAGCTTTACTAAGCATTGAATATTGACTGTCTTGATGACCGAAACTGCCATCAGCACCAATTGAATTCACAAAATTTAGCACGGTCACCATAATAACAATTATTTTACCTGCCCCTAAAAGAAAAATTCTCACTTTTTGCCATGTTTTTATAACCACATTTCGCAGTGTCGGCAACTCATAATCAGGTAGCTCTAAAAAAAAGTTTTCACTTTTTCCTGGTAATAATGTCCGACTTAAAACAAGCCCTGTTAATATCGCAACAACAATACCAATAATATAAAGTAAAAATACAATATTTTGCCCTGTGTGTGGAAAAAAAGCACTCGCAAATAAAGCATAAACAGGTAAACGAGCGCCACAAGACATAAAGGGCGACATAACAACCGTTAACAATCGTTCGCGCTCTTTTTTAAGTGTTCTAGCGGCCATGACAGCTGGAACCGTACAGCCAAATCCTACAATCATTGGTACAAAAGATTTTCCAGGCAAACCAATAAATTGCATTGCATTGTCAACAACAAAAGCGGCACGGGCTAAATAACCAGAACTTTCAATGATTGCTAAAAATAAATATAAACAGCCGACCACGGGAATAAAAGTCAGCACAGTCTGTATGCCATTGCCAACCCCATAAGCAAGCAGATTGACAAGCCAAGCTGGTGAAGAAAAAGCATTGAGTAGGTTTGCAGTACCATCAACAAATATTGCCCCGCCAAGAATATCAAAAAAATCTTGGAATGCAGTGCCGATATTAATTGAAAACATAAACATCAAGTACATCACCAAAAGAAAAAAAGGAATGCCTATAAAACGGTTCATGACAAAAGCATCAATTTTTTCTGTGACTGATTGCCCAAGTTTTCGTTGCTGACGCGTAGCTGTCTGCGTCAAGTTATAAATAAAAGTATACCGTGTGTCTGCTATTTGCAGATCAATATCATCATCTAGCTCTAACTTAATGTCATTTTTTAGCAAGCTCATTTTTTTTTGCTGACTCGGATCAAGCAAATCCTTCACCGTTTGAGATCCCTCCAACAAATTAATCGCTAACGCCATACTTTCGCCATTGTGTTGCATCTCATTTAACATCACCGTTGCTTCATCAAGAAAAGACGTGAATGCACCATTGTAATCTAGGCGTAAAGGCAGCTCTGTTAATTCTGACTTTAACATTAACAATTGATTAGAAAATTTTTTAACCTGGTTTTGATCGTTTGCACAAAGACTAACCACTGGGCACCCTAGACCACTTGATAGTTTTTTTTCATTGATAATCAGTTTATTATTAGCCGCTACATCCATTTTATTGATCACAACGACCACTGGTAATCCTAACTCTCTTAATTGCAAAGTAAGATATAAACTTCGCTCTAGGCAACTAGCATCTACGATATTTATGATTAAATCAGGCGTGTTGTCCATAATATAATTAAACGCAACACGTTCATCTAGTGAGTTACCTGTCGCATCCATATCAAGGCTATATATGCCAGGTAAATCAATGAGTTGAATATTTGTTTGCGCTGTATCTTGTAATGTGAAAAACCCCGTTTTTTTTTCTACCGTTACCCCACTCCAATTCCCAATCTGCTGATGAGCTCCAGTTAATGCATTAAATAATGTCGTTTTTCCTGAATTAGGATTTCCAACCGTAGCGATAGAAATATTCATATACTTAACTTCACCTTAATTTGGTTAGTGAGTGATTTTCGCAAAGCAATACTTGTATTTGCACAACGCACTGCAACAGGATCTCCCATTGGCGCAAAGCGCAGTAATTCAATGTTTGCTTTTGGTAAAAAACCTAAATTTAATAATTTTTTTCTCATGCCAGAATCCATTTTTTCCATACTAACTATGGTCGCTTTTTCACCTATTTTTAAATTTGTTAACACCATAAATATCTCCATAAAACCAATTTAACTTAGTCAGCATTAATGCGAATGATTATCATTTACATTTAGTCTAGACTAAATATTTCATAAAAACAATATTTTTAAAGCTAAACATTATTTAATCTCCATAATTCTGTTAAAATAATTCAAAAGAAAGGAAAAACAATGGACTTTAGCGAATTTAATTTGGTTTATTCAACTGATGGTCAGAAAATAGATAAGATGAAGCCCGCAAAAAAAGCGCCTACAGGCGATGGGATCATTCGCTTGCACCGAGAAACAAAAGGAAGAAAAGGCAAAGGGGTCGTATTAATTAAAGGCCTTGAACTTGATAAAAAAGCATTGCAATTACTCGCCAAAGATATCAAAAAACGTACTGGTACAGGGGGAGCTGTCAAAGATTTTACGATTGAAATACAAGGCGATCAGCGTGATCTTATCAAATCTCTGTTAGAAAAAAAGGGTTATAAAGTAAAAATTTCAGGCGGCTAGTCAACAAATTAATCTCTCCTAATGAACATCACAGTGCTACACCATCAAGGTAAATTGCGCCAAGATCAAGATCAATTAAAATGAAGACGTTAATACTCAATGAGTTTTCTACATTATAATTTAATAACCAACTATACCCATACTACCCAGAAATGCAATATCAGCAAGGCAAATTGGCCGCGGATTTACGGTCTTAAATTGGAGGTAAGTTATTATCAGTCAATATTTTATAACGATGCAAACTTAAACAAGGAGTAGCTCCCTTCGAGCCTGACTCGGTTTTTATATGATCGGGCGCAGCCAAAGCTTGCCATTTGATGCGATAATAACCATTACCTCATGTTGCGCCTTGCTCTGATTATCGAGTCCATGCCGGCCTTGCATTTTGATCGCCGCGTGGGTATATACTCATGCTACCCCGAAATGCAATATCAGCAAGGCAAATTGTGCCGATATTTGATGCCTAAAATTGAAGTATAGTTATGATCGTGGGAGATTTTATAAAAATGCAAACTTAAACAAGGAGTAGCGCCCTTCGGGACGCGAACTCGGTTTTTATATGATCGGGCCCAGCCAAAGCTTGCCATTAGATCGATAATAACCATTACCTCATGTTGCGCCTTACTCTGATTATCGAGTCCATGCCAGCGTTGCATTTTGATCGTCACATGGGTATAAATAAGCTTTGCGTTAGTACATAAGCATTGCGAGCTAGTTAGCTATAATTTATTTGCGATTACTCATCAAAAGAAAAGTTTTTTTTAGGCTGATTTTCAGAGGTTACCACCTCACCCTCCAGACGTCTTGTTTCGTCAAACCATTCACCAAGATCAATCAGCTGACATTTTTTTGAACAAAACGGCCGATAGATGTTTTCAGGTATCCATTCTAATTGCTTTTTACAGGTTGGACAGGCAACGTTCATGCTCATTCTCTAATAACAAATTTCAATAAATTCTATCTTTTCAGGTAAACTGTTGCTCGGATCGATACACATAAAGCGTACTGAATAACGATTTTTATGACCGCTAATCATAGGATAGACAGCTAGTTTTTTAGCAATTTTCAATGTCACAAAATAACCATTTAAAACCTCACCTTGATAAAAGCCATCAGTAGCTATTTTCCTTAATTGTTTAGATTTAGATCGTTTTAATTTTAAAATAAGTGTTAACGATTCATCTAAACAGGTAAATTGACTATTCCAAAGTTGCGTATCTTGATGGCATTTGTCAAGGTCGTTTTCTAACCAACAATGGTATTGAGGTAAATCAAAATTGCACATGCCACTTGGGATAGAAAAACGTTGTTTTAACGAACTGATAAAGCGATTTTCTTCGAAATAACGAGATAGCTTTGGCATTACTATCACCGCCTCAATTAAACTTTCAAGTTCATCACGCAAGGATAATATAGCCGCTTTATCAACTTGATCAGACTTAAGCCACAATGCTAATTGTTCTAACTGTACTCGAAGATCTTTTACTAAATCTTGCCTAATATCAGTGCGCTCGACAAGTGTAATTAAATCAAATAAGGATTTAAAATACTGCGTCGCATCAGCAGAGCCCAATAAGTTCATGGATTTTTTAATTTCTAAAAAAAGAAATTCAAAGCGCAAGTAACTACGCGCTTTTTCATTCAAAGGGTAATCAAATGCAATCATTGTCATCCACGATTGAAGAAATAATCATGGGTAGAGTATACCTACCATACTTATAAATAGAAAGTCCATATGTTAACGAAATATGCACATATTTTCTTATATTGATATGCAATTAATATTGCTGACATTAATATCAAGGGTTTAAATTTTTGGAATTCTCAAGGAAATTAACCAGACACTCGAAACAATCACTAGCTATTTTAAGTAAATTCACGCAGATAGATGCAAAAATAACAGCTTTGGGAAGTGTTGCTTAAGCAGAATTTTAATAATGGGCAAACTTGATGTTATTGATATTATTGATATTATTGATATTATTGATATTATTGATATTATTGATATTATTGATATTATTTTAGCAGGCATATTTTTCTAAACTTGTTATCTAATTCCATCACTAAAAGCTCTAATTGATCAAAAGACACGTCACTATTGTCAATAACAAAATCAGCCTGTGCCAGCCGTGCTTGTCGCGTTATTTGGCTATCCATAATGGCTTTAATATTTTCAACATCCACACCGTCTCGACAACTTGAACGGCTCACCTGTAGGGGTTCTTTTGCATCAACAACAAGTACATGATCACAAAAAGTAGTAAGTTTATTTTCAATAAGTAAAGGCGCTTCTAATAAAACATAGTCACTCTGTGAATTTTGTAACTGCGTTAATATTTCTGTGCGAATAAGTGGATGTAACAATTTATTAAGCCATATTTTTTGTTTATTATCTGAAAATATTATTTCCCGTAATCGCGAGCGATTTAAACAACCATCAATCATAACCTCAGAGCCAAAATGAGAAGCTATTTTCAACAGCGCAGGCTTGCCTTTTTCAACCAGCCATTGAGCAACTTCATCTGCATCAATAATATCAACACCTCGTTGCGCAAATAAAGCTGAAACTGCTGATTTCCCACTACCAATACCACCTGTTAAACCAATGATTAATGTCATTTACTCACTCTAACTTAAATTTTACTCTTTAACCTAGTTCTGGTTAATGAGCATTTGCCAGGATCATTAATAACCCATGTGATTAAAAGGTGAAAAACTATTCATTACCTATCATCTTTTATAAAACAAACCATACTCCCCCCATTGGCAATATATGCGGCTGTTTTGGTAGTGGGGATCTAGCCATGCTATGGTAAAAGCGAATGGGCTATGTTTTACACCACTTTCTGGTCTGATATTGTCATGGAGTTACTAGTGACAGCGTATCAAGCTCATAAGCAGATGCTATTATTGAACCTACAAGGAAAATAGCAATCGAGAGTCCAAGGATCAACGATCATTGTATTTAGACTAAACTCATTAAGCTTATGCCAACCAATAATAGACATAGACGTAGACGTACATTTGCCTATTACAATAATAATCGCATGATCACCTTTTAGCTCACATATACCTACAACTTAATCATTAATAATTCTTGGATTACCAGATAAAGACGCGTAACCAATTGCCGCTCGTTCACCACAATTTACCAATCCAGTCCTTGCTACACCAGTAAATAAGACCATTATAGACCCATGTTACCTCAAAATGCAACGGTGGCACGGACTTGGTGAACAGAGATAAGGGCTACATGAGATAATGCTGACCTGCGCATCGAATGTTGAGCGCAAGGCTGGTCACTTTCATATAAAACCGATTTCGCACCAACTGGCAATGCTCCTGCACCAATTTGCATTATTATAAAATATCCCACGATAATAACTAATTAAGCATTAAAGGCTTTATTTTAATGCAACGCAGGTGATTAACGCAGTTAATCTCCTGCGGGCAATTTAAGACCGCAAATCCGTGGCCAATTTGCAGATCTTAGTTTTCATTTCTGCGTCACGGGTATAAAAACTCACTGGATAAGTTTTCAATCAGGGCAAACTAAAAAAGTGGGCAAATTCTAAATTGTTGTAGGCAAATTGTCAGTCATTTTTGAGATGTCGAACACTGCAATGCCCTCCCTTGTAAGTATCGTCTCCCTCTAGCATAGCTACGTTACAAACATCAAGAAACGAAGTTTTACACCACTGTCTAACTTCATCAGTAAATACCAAGTAATACGGTAGTGAAGAAATTCCAGTCATAACTTGCATCCGTCGAGTTATATTAGGATAATAGTAATCTTCAGTCCATCCATCTACAACCATTGTCGTTACGCTTAACATTTCAAGCTTAAAAGCCCCCTGGAGAGTACCTCTCGCACATTTGTCTGTTATAATAACAAACACATGATCGTCATGTCCATGGCACTTACACATATGTATAAGTGAATTATGCAAAATTCTCGGATTACAAGATAAAGACGAGTAAACAATTGACGATTTTTCTAAACTATTTCCAAGACCAGTGCTTGCTGCATTATCAAATGAGTTCATTACAGCTGTTGGAGACTCGTTTCTATAATCTGTTACAACCTGCGCACTCTGTTTCGATATGCCCCCCCCCCAATACATCTCTTCCCTATGAGGCGAGAAAACATTCTTTTGAAGCTTAAAAAATGCCAACGAACTTACTGCTGCCATTTTTCGCTGCTCCATTCTACTACGTTCTTCTATCGTTAGCATAAGACTCCCCCTTATAAAATCAGTGTTTCATTGCCTTACACTGTGTTGCACTTTAAATTATATTATAAAAGGTGTGCAATAAAATATATTCACCATCAATTTATAACGCGATATTACCTCTATACCAATATGACGTAAAAATACAACATCCCATGTGGTTATAAAAACTCACTAGATCAGTTTTCAATCGGTGCAAACTAAAAAAGTGGGCAAATTGTAAATTTATGTTAGCAAATTGTCAATCACTTTTTATATGTCGAACACTGGGATGCCCTCCCTTGTAAGTGTAGTCTTCCGCTAGCAGAAATTAGCCAAGACAGGGATAATTAATCGCGTCCCTATAAGAGTCGTCTACCAGAGGCATTTTATAAACTGCAAGAGTCGAAGTTTTACACCAATATCTAACATCAGCCATAAAAGTCGTAGCTGTATCTGGTGAGTGAATTCCATTCTCAGATTCCATCCATCGATTCACATTAGGAAAATAGTAATCGCCACTCCATGCATCTACAACCATTGTCGTTACGCTTAACGCTGCAAGCTTAAAAAACCCCTGAAGAACGTTTCTCGAACATTTGTCTGTTATAATAACAAACATATGATCGTCATATCCATGGCACTCACACATATGTATAAGTGAATCATGTAAAATTCTCGGATTACAAGATAAAGACGAGTAAACAATTGACGATTTTTCGAGACTATTTCCAAGGCCGGTGCTTGCTGCATTATCAAATGCGTTCATTACAGATATTGGATACTCGTTTCTATAATCTGTTACAACCTGCGCACGCTGTTTCAATATGCCAGCCCCATAACGCATCTCTTGCCTACGAGGCTGCTTATTAGGCGATAAAACTCGCTTTACATCCTTAAAAAATTGCAACGAACTTCTTGCTACAATTTTTCGCTGTTTCATTCTACTAAGTTCTTCTTGCGTCAGCATAAGGCTCTCTTATAAAATCAGTGTTTCATTGACTTACTGTATTGCACTTTAAATTATATTATAACTCAAGTTTCGGAGTTCATATTCGTTGAAATTATAGCTTTTTCTGTTTTATTTTCCATCATATCAGTGCCTCTTGCCGTATTGTGAATTGATCCATTTGTAGCGCTTTCGTAAAAAAGCCAATAACAGTTTGATCGATCTTTTTTAAGATCTCTGATTTTTTACTTTCGGTTAAATTACCTATTTCATTGAGAGCGCCTGCAATTAATGCTTTAAATAAACCCCATAATTTACACCCAAAATTCAACGTCGTAAGGCTTTCTTCAAAGTCATTTCTAACCTCACTTAACTTGGCTCCCACTTGCTCTTCTTTTGCAAATAATAGTAAACAAAAACGCAATCCAGTTAGATGAATAGAAGCGATGTACGCACCATAGTGGCGGCTTTGTTCTTTTAAAAAACCAAGCTTTTGTTTCGCCTCTTTAAAGTAAACTTCAATTCCCCAACGTAGTGCATATATTTCAAGTATTTTTTCATCTTCAAGTAGGCTATCCGTTGATAAAAAGAGAGCCCAATCATTTTTGCTCGCTTGTTGTTTGGCTTCATTCATAGACCGAACGTACAGAAGCTTAACTTTAATCCATTGTGGATCTTTTTTAGTCTCAGTCGTTAAATTCAACTCAACAATAATTGATTTGCTTTGGTAAGGAATATTTTTTAGGTTATGCCATTGACCTTTGATATGTTGCTTATATAACTCTTCAGCGCTCAGTAACTTACTCTCTCCATTTTCCATAAAGCGATACTTCATTTTATTTCGCTTCATTCGAACAATTGCTACAAGTGATTGTTCCACCGTCATTTTTAATATTCGTTTCGTTGCAAACCAAGCATCTGCTAAAAAATATTCGGCGTTAATACCATTGCGTATTGCTCTTGATATCATGTCGCAAACCATATCAGGTTTAGTTTGCTCTCTTGACTTTTCGTAACGTTTTGCTGCAATACTACGACCATCTTTAAACTGATAATCAGCAACCTGTCTGTCAGTTTTACTGATAAATATTTCATTATCAATCGGCGTAAATAACTCGTCATTAGCAAGGCCTAGCGTCACTATTTGTTGCCCATTGACACATCGAGCGGTTAAGTGATCGAAGTGCTTTGAAACACCTGGCATCTTTTTACCACGTCTGATTTTAACGGAATCATCGATAACAAAAGCATTCAATTTATTTCCTTCATGGGGCTTAAGTATTTTTTTTGCTGTCAATAATTGTAGCTTTCGCCAATCCAAGTTTTCATGGTTAATAAAATCGTAGAGGGCATCTTTTTTTGAGGATGAGAAACTCAATAACGCATCCCTTGAGAACATCGAAACAGAGTTTACTTTTAGCCAAACCCACAACATCAAGAGGTACACAACACTGTCAGCTGAAGTGCCAGATCGTTTGTTAAATTTTGCGCGTTTTAATAGATCTTTAAAGCCAATGTTTTTCCATGTTGTACTAAACGTATTATCTATATTTAGATTTTGTTGATTAAGTAAATCCGCAGTAAGCGATGGTAAACCAAAATCATTTATGTCAGACTTCATTTTATGCCTCTTGTGTTTTTTTTATTGTCTAGTTAACAATAATTATAACACAAGTAGGTGTTTTCTTCTTTTATATCAGCATGTTATGGTATTTTTATTGGTAAATATGAACTCCGAAACTTGAGTTATAAAAGCTGTGCAATAAAATATACGCACCATCAATTTATAACGCGATATTACCTCTATACTAATCTGACGTAAACATGCAACATCGCATGTGGTTATAAAAACTCACTGGATAAGTTTTCAATCAGGGCAAACTAAAAAAATGGGCAAATTGTAAATTTATATTGGCAAATTGTCAATCACTTTTTAGATGTCGAACACTGGGATGCCCTACCTTGTCAGTGTAGTCTCCTGCTAGCAGAGCTACTTCACAAACGTCAAGATGCGAGTTTTGACACCAGCGTCTAACCTTACCCGTAAAGTTCTAGCAAAAATGTGATGAATAAATTCCATTCTGATATTCCATTCGTCGATCCACATGAGGAAAATAGTAATCTTTAACCCATGTTTCTACAACCACAGTCGTTAGGCTTAACGCTTCAAGCATAAACCACCCATCGAGAAAGCATGCCGAACATTTGTCTGTCATAATAACAAACGTAAGATCGTCATGCTCCTCGCACTTACACATATTTATACCCATGCACCCAGATGTGACGAAAAAATACAAAATTTACCAATCTAATTTTCACCTTCAAGTCACCATTAATAAAGGAGCAAAATACCAAACCACTGCGCAATAACCATAAAAATTTACATCTAGCCTAAGCTTTGTATTGGCAAAGATTGATTAAAGAAAGTCTGCAAAGATAACTATTTTGTAGCGTAAATATAAACGATTGAAGCGGGAGTTATATTCTTTAGATTAGCAGCATAAATATTGGCTTAGGATTTACTATTCCCATGGGACGTAAAAATGCAAAATCAGCAAGGCAAATTGTGCCGATATTTGATGCCTAAAATTGAAGTATAGTTATTCTCGTGGGAGATTTTATAACAATGCAAACTTAAGCAAGTATCCGCGCCCATTGGTGCGCTAACTCGGTTTTTATATGAAGGGAACCAGCGTTGCAACATTCTATGCAGACGTCCTCATTACCTCATGCTGCGCCTTACTCTGATTCTAGAAATCGCGGCTGACGTTGCATTTTTAGTTGCATGGGTATATATGCTGGCAATAATTAATTAGATTTAGATTAAACATAAATAGCAACCATTTAGCGATACAAATTAATAGATTTTTAGGTTACTTTTTAGATTAAAGCTGTACTATTACTTTTGCGATTAAAGGTAAAAAATTATTCATTGCCTATCAGCAGTTATAACACAACCATATTACACCCTTGCCCATAGATGCCACTCTCTTTTGGTGGTAATATAGGCGTTTTATGGTAAAAGCGAAACTTCGATGTTTTACACCACTTTCTGATCTCAATTTGCCATGGAGTTAGTAGTGGGATCGTATCAAGCGAATAGGCATATGCTAGTATTGGATCTAAATTAGGGAAATAGCAATCGCGAGTCCAAGGATCAACTACCATTGTAGTCTGACTAAACTTATTAAAATTATTCCAACCAATAATAGACAGAGGCGCATATTTGTCTGTAACAAGAACAATTGTATGATCAACCTCTAGATGACATATCGCTACCATTGAATTATCAATAATTCTCGGATTACCAAATAAAGACGCATAAACGATTGCCGAGAGTTCAGCACAATTTCCCGCGCCAGTCTTTGCTGCATCCGCAAATGATCCCATTATAGAGCGTGGACGCTGCTTTCTATAAGCTCCTATAATATCATTCTCTATTGGATAGTTAAAGCCTTGAGTATTAGATGATTTAATATCTTTTATATCCGTAAAAAATTTTAACGCATTTAACGCGGCAATCTTGCGCTGCTTCATGTTATTAACATCTGATGCCGTTAGCATAAGAGCCCCTTAAAGAATCAATATTTTATTTTGTTGACATTATAAACAACAGTCTAAGATATGTAAAATAAATCTGCTCTAACCAGCTGATTATAACGCTATGAAACGGAAAAATACAAAATTTACCAATCTTATTTTCACCTTCAAGTCACCATTAATAAAGGAGCCAAATACCAAACCACTGCGCAATAACCATAAAAATTTACATCTAGCCTAAGCTTTGTATTGGCAAAGATTGATCAAAGAAAGTCTGCAAAGATAACTATTTTGTAGCGTAAATATAAACGATTAAGGATGGCATTAGCTTAATTATATTAGCAGCCTAAATATTAACTTAAACTTTACTGTATGCGGGCAATAATTAATTAGATTTATATTAAACATAAATAACAACCATTTAGCGATAAAACTTAATAGATTTTTAGGTTACTTTTTAAATTAAAGCTGCACTATTACCTCTGCGACTAAAGGTGAAAAATTATTCACTAGCTAATCATTATTTATAACGAAAACTATACTCCCCCTTTGGCCATATCTTCGGCTTTTCTGGTGGTGGTAGTATCGCTATATTAGTGCAAATGCGCATGAGCGATGTTTTACAAACGTTTCTGATATGAATTTGCCATGGAGTTAGTAGTGACATAGTATAAAGCCCATGTGCACATACGGTTGTTGGATCTAGATTAGGAAAATACCAATCGCGAGTCCAAGGATCAACGACCATTGTAGTTCGACTTAATTCATCAAGCTTATGCCAACTAAAGAAAGGCATAGCTCCATATTTCTCTGTTACAATAATAATCGCATGATCACCACTTAGCTCGCATACCCCGACCATTGAATTATGAAGAAGTCGCGGATTACCAGATAAAGATGCGTAAACTATTGCCACTAGTTCAACACAATTCCCAACTCCAGTACTTGCAGCATTCGCAAAGAAGCTAATTACAGATCTTGCACAATCCTCCCTATAAGCGTTTATAATATCAGACGCCTCATCAGATTCAAAACCTGGAATATTAGATGATTTTACATCTTTTACATCCGTAAAAAATTTCAACGCACTTAGTACGGCAAGCTTTCGCTGCTTCATTGTATTAATATCTTGTATTGTTAGCATAATTGCCCATTATAGAGTCAGTATTTTATTGTGTTGACATTATATGCAATCTTGCACAATTTGTGGTTAATGGCACTGTGATTGATACTCACTATAACTAATACAAAAATAGCAGGTTTGGGAAGTGGTCTTATCCAAAATTCAGGTTATTTACTTTACTCACTTTGCATTTTTAAAGATCATGGGTATATTACACCATCAAAATTACTAAATATAACCATTTTGTTAATAACTAGGAAAAATTATGTTTTCAACTGAAATAGAAACGAGTGTTAAAATTGCTTTAGATGAAGATCTTAATGGTTTATCACCACTAAAGGGAGACATTACAGCTAACTTGATCCCTGTTGATAAAAATGCGCTTGCCAATATAATCACTCGCGAAAACGGTGTTTTTTGTGGAAAAGCATGGGCTCAAGAAGTATTTAAGCAAATCGATGATAATATTGTGCTCACTTGGTTTGTAAAAGATGGCGACAAAGTCAGCATAAACCAAAAACTCTTTTCAGTTGAGGGATCTGCACGCTCTTTGTTAACTGGTGAACGCACGGCTCTTAACTTTTTACAAACATTATCAGGGATTGCGAGCGTAACAAAACAATACAGCGAACTAATAAAAAATACTAACTGCAAGCTCTTAGACACACGTAAAACACTACCAGGATTACGCATTGCATCTAAATATGCAGTGCTTTGTGGTGGTGGCTTTAATCATCGCATGGGTTTATTTGATGCCTATTTAATTAAAGAAAATCATATTTTTGCCTGTGGCGGCATTAAACAAGCAGTCAGTAAAGCGCTACAATTGCATCCAGATTGCATAATAGAAGTTGAAGTTGAAAGCATTGTAGAGCTTAAATTAGCCATTAGTGCTGGTGCTAAACGGATCATGCTTGATAACTTTACCGCACCAATGATGATCAATGCCGTAGAAATTAATCACAAATTAAACCACCCTGCGGATCTTGAAGTGTCGGGTAATGTTACTAATGAGACATTACCCATATATGCACAAACAGGCGTCGATTATATTTCAGTTGGAGCTCTAACTAAACATGTTCAAGCACTTGATCTTTCAATGCTTTTTGTTAAATAATCACAAGCTATTGAGATCAAGTACAACATCAAGTATTAGCTATCTCAACGAAAAAAATTACTAAGTGCCGTACTGATTGGAATAATATTTTGTGCGCGTAATACTTGTATATAATATAGCGCAAATTATATTAATATTTTTGATATCGCAGTCATTATTTCTTTATTAGCAGCAGGAAAATAAAAATTGGCAAGATCATCAATCTTGACCCACTTTAATGGTTGATTAATTCTACTGTGCGCAATGCCGGTGAATTGAGTCACCCAAAAAAAATAAAGTGAAAGCGACTTGTCGGGATAGTTATGATCTAAGCATTTAAAAAAATGATATTGTGTTGCAACTAATCCGACTTCTTCTTTAAGCTCACGCAACATGGCTTTTTCAGGAGTTTCGTCGTTCTCGACCTTCCCACCAGGAAACTCCCATTTATCGCCTTGGTGTAAGCCACTATTGCGCCGAGAAATTAGTATTTTTTGTTGTTCATTTATGACGATGGCAATACTTATTTTTATTATCACAAATATCCTTTATACACATAAAAACACCTTGAAAATTAAACATGAGCTATTTTACCATGACAATGCTTATATTTTTTGCCAGAGCCACATGGACAAGGATTGTTTCTCCCCACTTTTCGCCCAGAGCGCACATAAGTCTCGATCTTGGCTTCCTTTTCTTCTTTTACCACTTGACCATTGCTCACTTCAGCATGTTGTAATTCAATTTTTGCAAGTGCTTCTTCTTCTCGTCGTCGATCAGCAATAGCATCCATCTCTTCCTCATTTTGTACTTGTACTCGAGATAATACTTGCACCACTTCATTTTTTAAATTGTCGAGCATTTCAAGGAACATCTCAAATGACTCGCGTTTATATTCTTGCTTTGGATCTTTTTGAGCGTAACCACGCAAGTGGATCCCTTGGCGTAAATGATCCATTGTACTAAGGTGCTCTTTCCATAATGAATCGATTGTCTGAAGCATTACTGACTTTTCAAAACCTGCAATGACAAGTTCGCCAGCTTGCTCTTTTTTATCGCTGTAACTTGCTTTAGCTTGCACTAAAATATTTTCGAGTATTTCTTCTTCTTGAATATTTGCATTATCAATTAACCATTTTTTTACGGGTAAATCTAGACCAAATTCACTCTTTAAGATGACTTCTAATCCGTCAAGATCCCATTGCTCAGTTAAGGAATGCACAGGGACATATTGACGCATAATTGAAGTAAATACATCGTCCCAAATTTGGCTAATCGTCGACGATATTTCATCACTATCCATCACTCCATTACGCTGTTGATAAATTATTTTTCGTTGTTCATTAGCAACATCATCATAATCAAGCAATGATTTACGCATATCAAAGTTGCGCCCTTCTACTTTTCTTTGTGCGTTTTCAATCGCTCGTGTAACCCAAGGGTGCTCAATTGATTCTCCTTCATCCATACCTAATTTTTTCATCATATTAGACACTTTCTCAGATGCAAAGATCCGCATTAACGAATCTTCCATCGAAAGGTAAAAACGACTTTCACCCGCATCACCTTGACGCCCTGAACGGCCGCGCAATTGATTATCAATTCGGCGAGATTCATGCCGCTCTGTACCGATAATATAAAGTCCGCCAGCTTCAAGTACCTTTGCTTGCTCATCTTTCCACTTGAGCGTTTCAGCATCAATTTCTTTTTCTGAAAGAGCTCCTAATTTAGCAAGCCTTGCTTCCAAGTTACCACCTAAAACAATATCTGTTCCACGACCAGCCATATTTGTTGCAATAGTAACAGATCCCAACGCGCCAGCTTGCGCAATGATGTCAGCTTCTTTTTCGTGGAATTTCGCGTTCAATACACTATGCTTTATTTTTTCGCTGGTCATTAACTTTGAAAGTAATTCAGAAGTTTCAATCGAAACAGTACCCACTAAAACAGGTTGGCGGCGCTTAATTCGTTCTTTTAAATCTTTTACAATTGCTTGGTATTTTTCAGCTGAACTCAAGTAAACTAAATCACCAGCATCAATTCGGATCATCGGTTTATTTGTTGGAATAACAATAGTTTCTAAGTGATAAATAGACTGAAACTCGAATGCTTCTGTGTCAGCTGTACCAGTCATTCCAGCAAGTTTTTCATATAAGCGGAAGAAATTCTGGAAAGTTATGGATGCGAGCGTTTGATTTTCATTTTGAATTTCTACACCTTCTTTCGCCTCAACCGCTTGATGCAAACCTTCTGACCAGCGGCGTCCAGGCATCGTTCTACCTGTGTGCTCGTCAACAATAACAATTTCATCTGTCTCTGACACTATGTATTCAACGTCTTTTTCAAATAATGTATGTGCACGTAATGCTGCATTTACATGATGCAATAAGCTAATACTTAATGCTGAATATAATGACTGGTCTTCATCAAGTAATCCGCGTTCATGTAAAATATTTTCTACTTTCTCTTGCCCACGCTCAGTTAATAGAACGTGCTTATTTTTTTCATCAATAGTGTAATCACCATCACCTGTATATTCTTCTGTGTCTTCTTTATCTTGCTTTGTAAGCAATGGGATAACAGTATTTAGCTTGGTGTAGAGCGTTGATTCTCCATCTGTAGGGCCTGAAATAATAAGGGGTGTTCGCGCTTCATCAATTAAGATAGAGTCAACTTCATCTACGATTGCAAAGTTCAATTCACGCATGACGCGTTGGCTAGCTTCAAACGCCATATTGTCTCGTAAATAATCAAAACCAAATTCATTATTTGTTCCGTAAGTAATATCCGCTTGGTAAGCTTCACGTTTTTCATCTGACTCCATACCAGATATATTAATACCAACTGAAAGTCCTAAAAACTCGAAAAGTTCCGCATTCCATTTTGCGTCTCGTTGAGCCAAATAATCATTGACAGTTATAATATGAACGCCTTTGCCAGACAAGGCATTAAGGTATGCAGGCAATGTTGCCGTCAGTGTTTTACCTTCACCTGTGCGCATTTCCGCAATTTTATTTTCATTTAAGATAATACCGCCAATCATTTGAACATCAAAATGACGCATGCCAAAGACGCGAATAGAAGCGGCTCTAACCACCGCAAATGCTTCCACAAGCAATGCGTCAACAGCAGTACCATCTGCAACACGCTGCTTAAATTCTATCGTTTTAGCTTTTAATTGTTCATCATTCAGCGCATCCATTTCTGGCTCTAAGTTATTTATTTCAGTAACGACTTTGTTCAACTTTTTTAAGTAACGGTCATTACGGCTGCCAAAAAATTTGGTCATTATTTGTGTGATCATTATTCTCTCAGAATATTTAATTGTTAATTGTTAATTGTTAATTGTTAATTGTTAATTGTTAATTGTTAATTGTTAATTGTTGATTGTTAATTGTTAATTGTTAATTGTTAATTGTTAATTGTTAATTGTTAATTGTTAATTGTTAATTGTTGATTGTTAATTGTTAATTGTTGATTGTTAATTGTTAATTGTTAATTGTTAATTGTTAATTGTTGATTTTTGCTGACGCAGCGTTTTATTTAACACGCTTTGCGAAACAAATAATAAGCATGGTTAACCGGTCTACCATTTTTAAGTACTTCGTAATCGGCATATGGCCTGTCTGTAGACCAGATCTATTCTCCCATCTAGCAAGTTTTTGTCCTGTGCTAACAAAACATCGCCAGATCCGATATCAACTGTTCGTGCCTGACGTTGCATTTTGAAGTCTCATGTGTATATACTCCTAAACCGCGCCCAAGTTAAAATTTATAACGGGAATAAAATGTTAAAAAATCGTAAGCCTCAACCTGTATCACTATTAATGAAGAATAATCCTCTACAACAAAAAGGCATACAAATCTCTCAACTCAATAGTTTACTACAAAGTTTCTTAAAACAACATAACATCAGTAATTGTCGCATTGGAAATGTGAAGAATGGGCTGTTAATGCTTGAGGTGCCAGATGCCATGTGGAAAATGCGATTACAATTTATACAAAATGAAATATTAAGTCTCATCAGATTAAAAGAGCCAAGTCTCATACAAATGAAAGTCATTGTGAACCCGCGCTTAGCAGCTAATACACAAAAAATTAAAAAGCAAAAGAAAAATTCCATTAAAAAAGCAGATTTAATGCCCAAAGACATTGCAGAGGCCTTTTTATTGCTTGCTGAAAATGCAGATCCAAAATTAAAAAAAGCACTAAGATCCTTAGCACAATACACGCAGGCATAGAAAACATTTAACAGGTTAACAGGTTAACAAACTAATGGCTAACAATTTTGGCTCAGCTTACTTCAAAATGCAACGTCAAATTGGCGCATTGTTCACGACGCGAGGCATAAAATTAGCCTATCTCCATCATTAACTGCATTAATCATTGAGAGAGACTCGCCTTTCGATGATGCCAAAGCCGCCGCCTGGATAAATAATCTTCTGGTTTCATGTGGTTATACGTTGAGACACTAGCTAGATTTTTTATAAAATAAGGCTAGCTTCGTGCTTAACAATCATAAAATGGAATAAACATAAAAGCAGTTTTTAATTTAACCTCAGAAGTATTGCACCTTGATTTGAGTGCAGAGCTAACGACTCAATTGAGAATTTTGAATGGTAACGGGTATAAAATAATTTTTTAATTACTTTTTATGTAAGAAGTATTGGCGATATATATTCCACTGGAGACTCACTGACAGGCTCTTCAAATGTTATCATTTCCCAAGCTTCTTGATCTGCTAATAATGCACATAATAATTTATTATTCAAAGAATGCCCAGTCTTATATGCTGATAACTGTCCAAGAATAGTATGACCAGATAAGTATAGATCACCAATTGCATCAAGTACTTTATGCTTTACAAACTCATCTTCATAGCGTAAGCCCTCTGGATTTAACACTCGGTATTCATCAAGACCAATCGCATTCTCAAGGCTTGCACCTAATGCTAAATTGTTCGATTGCAAATGTTCAATGCTTTTCATAAAACCGAATGTCCTAGCTCTACTTATTTCCTTAACAAACAAATCACCAGAAAATAGCATTTCAATATGCTGATTTTGACCTTCAAAAACAGGGTGATCAAAATCAATTTTAAAATCTAAGTAAAACCCTTTATCTGATGGTTTTAATTCAGCCCACCTTCCTTCTTCTTTATCTTCAACTCTTACTGTTTTTTTCACACGTATAAATTTTTTCGGGGCATTTTGCTCGATGATCCCCGCAGATTGTAAAAGGAAAATAAACGGACTTGCACTGCCGTCCATAATTGGAATTTCAGGTGCATCAACATCAATAATAACGTTATCAATACCAAGGCCAGAAAATGCAGCGGAAAGGTGTTCAATGGTAGAAATTTTTTCACCCGCTTCATTAATAAGACATGTACATAACATTGTCTCTTGCACGGCATGCGCATGAGATTTAAAGCTTACAATAGGTGTTAAATCTGTGCGTCGATAAACAATACCACTGTTCACAGGAGCAGGATGCAACTCTATTGTGACTTTTTTTCCAGAGTGTAATCCTATACCTATCGATTTTACACTTTTCTGCAATGTACGTTGTTTTATCATAAAAACACCTCTGCTTAGATAAAATTTTATAAATTATAGCACATAGTGAGGAAAATAACAAATTTAACATTAAAAATAGCCGTGCATTACTTTTTCCTTAAAAAAATAGGAATATCTAAATAATCTCCAGCTGATGTTTTAATCTTATCATGACTATCTTCACTTTCTGCGCTTTTGCTATTTCTAAAAAAAGCTGGAATGTTAATATTCTCAGGCGTATCTTCTAGTTCTTCTATAGCACCCGAAGCTGGTTGGACTGCTTCGCTAGCGTTCAATGTCTCAATATACTCGGATGCTTGGCGTGTACCAAGCCCTGTGACAATAACTGTAACGTGTAAATTTCCGCTGTCATCCGTTTGATCAATTGTTACACCGATAATTGTTTGAGAATCTTCAGAAGCAAACTCTTTTATTGCATCACCAACTGTTTCATACTCTTCCCAAGAAAAATCCATCCCTGCAACAATATGTACTAATACACCGCGGGCGTTTGCTAAATCAACATCTTCGAGTAAAGGACACGAAATTGCTTGCTCAACCGCCGCTTCTGCCCGCTCTTCGCCACTTGCAATACCAATCCCCATTACCGCAGTTGTACCTGCTTCAGTCATCACAGTGCGCACATCTGCAAAATCAATGTTGATGGTGCTTTCTTCGTTGTTAATAATAGCAGAAAAACCAGACACCGCATCATATAAGACGCCATTAGCAGCTTCTAATGCCCCTAAGAAAGTAACCCCTCGAGGCAATGATTTTTGCAGTTTATCATTTGGTATAATTAACAATGAATCAATGTGCTCTGCTAAGTGCTTAACACCTTGATTGGCATAATTAATACGTTTTTTGCCCTCAAAAAATGATGGTTTTGAAACAACACCAATCGTTAATGCGCCGAGTTCCTGGGCCACTTCTGCGACAACAGGAGATGCACCTGTTCCAGTACCACCACCCATGCCCGCCGCGATGAAAATTACATCTGCACCAGTTAGTAGTTCACGGATAGCTTCTTTGTCTTCCATAGCCGATTTGTAACCAATCTCAGGATTTGCACCTGCGCCTAAACCGTTTGTTATACTTGCACCAAGCTGTAACCGAATTGCCGCTTGCGATTTTCTTAGGGCTTGAGCATCAGTATTCATCACAATAAATTCGGCTCCTGTTAAACCTTGTGAAATCATGTGATTAATGGCATTACCGCCTCCACCACCTACCCCAACAACTTTAATAACGGCTTGCTGTTTATACTCTTCATCTATTATTTCAAACATTTGATCTGTTTCTTCCACAATTTGTAATTCATCCGACATATAATGCCTCCACTTGTCACTGTATAACCTAACTAATGTGGTAATTAATATTCTTTTTTTATCCAATTTTTTACGTTTTTGATGAAAATTGCAAAGCCATTGTCTTTTTGTTTACTTTGAGGATCTACAAACTCATCTTCTTTATATTTGAGCAAACCAACAGACGTTGAATAAGACGGTGAAAATACATCATCAACTAAACCTCGTAAATTTGTTGGTTTACCAACTCTAACTGGCATACTATCAAATATTTCGCTGCCAACATCTATTAAACCTCGGATCTGTGCGCCACCGCCCGTTATTACAACACCAGCTGCAATATTTTGCTTCAATGCTCCTGTCTGCTGAAAGCTCGAATCAAGTTTTATAAGTTCAGACTTGACCAAACCAAGCAATTCACTATATCGAGCTTCTATAACCTCTACAAATATCCCACTGTCGATATCCCGCGTACCACGTCCGCCCACACTGCTTAGTGCAATTTTTTCATTTGAATCTATTAATGCTTTTTGTAAACATCCAAATTCAACTTTAATTTTCTCAGCCGATGCCATCGGGGCACTAAACGCTATCCCAATATCATTAGTTACCATCTTGGCGGCATAATTAAACGCCATGCTATAAAGTAGCGCCCCCGAAATATAAACACAGATATCCATTGTGTCACTACCCATATCCACAAGACAAACACCAAGTTCTTTTTCATCTTCACTTAAAATAGCGGCACTTGATGCAACACCAGAATAAGTTAATTGATCTACCTGCAATCCACAGCGTTCAGCGGCTTTTTCTAAATTTCTTGCCAAATCATTATGACAAATAATTAAATGCACCTCTACTCTGAGTTTTACACCCGAAAGACCAATTGGATTTTTAATGTTTTCTAACGCATCGAGGGAGTAAGATTGTGGGATAACATGCAATAAGCGCAATTCATCTTGAATTTTCACAGAACGAGCATTGTGTAAAACACTCTCAATATCAAATGAAGTTACTTCATGATCTTCCACCGCCCAAGTACCTGATTCATTCTGCGATTTAATGTGTGCCCCTGAAATAGACAAATTGACAGATGAAACTTTACAATTGGCCATTTCTTCTGCAATGACAAGTGCCTCTGAAATTGCACCAACAACAGCGTCAAGATCTGTAACAGCTCCTTTATCTACACCGCGAGATGGTACTTCGCCAACACCAATGATATTAATTTCACCCGTACTCGCTTCTTCTCCAATAAGAATGACTATTTTACTACTACCAATGTCAAGTCCAACTGTATAGCTATTTTCCATACCACTCACTCATGCTAATGCTTACTTATCTGTTGATTTTTCCAACCAATTGCAAAGCCTGTATCATAACGCAGATCAATATAACCAATACGTTGTATATCATACTTCTTTTCAATTAAGGGGAACACTGTTAAAAAACGTTGCACTCGATCAAGTTTTTGCTCTTTTCCCAGCCGCAATAAAATACCATTTTTAAGGATTATATTAGTTGAATCACGTTCATCATCACTTAACATTACTATTTTGAATTTACTTACTTTCATTAATTGCAGTAGCTTATTATAAATATCGAGTGTTTGAGATGCATTTTTATCTTCGCCTTTGAGTACAACAAAGTTTTTTTCAAAACCTATAGGGGAAACATCAACCACTTCACCAAAACGATTTAATAATGCTTTATTATTCCAAACTGCAGCAATGCTTTGCTCTACAATATGAATGTCAAGTTTATCAGGCCACTGTTTGCGGATCGAAGCAGAATACACCCACGGTAATTCGTCTATTTTTTTTTGAGTTTTAGCAATATTTATGGTGAAAAAATTCAGTTTATCTCCTTGGCTCATTAAAATTTTTTTAACACTGTCTGCTGAAACGTATTTTTGCGTGCCTGTTAAAATGAAAGAAGTAATTGGTAATGTTTTATCATCGGTTATCCAATTTTTAATCAAATAGAGGCTATACAAAAAACCGATAATAAGACAAACAAAAAATAGGATACTCACCCATTTTCCGAATTTTATTTTTGTCAACTTTTTTAGCATTTGAAATTGTTTCATTAATAGCATTGCCTATTTCGATGAATTAAGATCAACCACTTGCAATAAAATTTTAAAAATTAGCTTTTCGAATGAAATACCTACTTGTATTGCAGCTTTTGGCACAAGACTCGTATCAGTCAGCCCAGGTACCGTATTAACTTCAAGAAGGTACCAATTATTGTACTCATCACGCATAAGATCAACACGACCCCAACTTTTACAACCGAGTGTTGAAAATGCTTTTTCTACTAATTTTTCAAGTATTGATAATGCATCATCATCTAAACCACAAGGACAAATATATTGTGTGTCTTTGGATATGTACTTCGCCTTATAATCATAAAATTCATCTGTCGATTTGACTTTAATCGCTGGCAAAGCAAGATCGTTTAATATAGGTACGGTATATTCTTCACCAGCGATCCATTCTTCAATCAATACTTCATTATCAAACTCGAATGCACAATCTAACGCATCCAGCAATTCTTCAACATTAGTCGCTTTCGCCATACCAAGACTAGAGCCTTCATGGACAGGTTTAACCATAACAGCACCTGACAAATCAACCAATAATTGGCGTGCCCCGCTAGCGTTATAGGTTTGCTTGTGAACAACATGCGATTTTGGTATTGGCAGACCTGCGCTTTGCCAAATTTGTTTTGTTTTCGATTTATCCATGCCAATCGCAGAGCTTAAAACGTCACTGCCTGTATAGGGTATGCCTAAATAGGTCAACAGCCCCTGAATAGTTCCATCTTCACCGCCTCTACCATGCAAAGCAATAAAGGCACAATCAAAACCATCTTTTTTTAATTGTGTTACATCATAATATTTTGGATCAATAAGCTCTGCATCGATACCTTGCATTTTTAAAGCGGCAAAAACCGCATTACCTGAAGCTAATGAAACTTCACGCTCTGCACTAGTTCCACCGAATAAAACAGCTACTTTACCAAAATCAACACTCATACACACAAAACAACTTTTTCCATTTTACGCGTATCAAGCTTGAAATCTGCCAGTGTTTTAACCACAGTGCCAATATTACCTGCACCTTGTGTAATAACAAGATCATTGTCAGTGATAATATTCGCAAGCAGATGAGGCAGATCATTGATATCTGGGACAAGGATTGGATCTTTTTTACCAAGCTTACGAATAGTACGGCACAATGAACGGCTATCAGCAGCTGCAATAGGCTCTTCGCCTGCAGGAAAAACATTAAGTAAAAGCAATTGATCAACTTGCGAGAGTACATGTACAAAATCATCATAAAGATCTCTGGTGCGCGTATAACGATGTGGCTGGTAAGCCATTACAATGCGTTTCCCTGGCCACCCAGCTCTGGCTGCATCAAGCGTTGCTTGAACTTCTGTTGGATGATGGCCATAATCGTCAACCAGCATTACCTTACCTCGCCCAGTTTCAAACTCACCATATTGCTCAAAACGGCGAGCTATACCACCAAATTCAGTTAATGCTTTTACAATGAAATCATCAGCAATATCATCTTCAATCGCAACGGCAATTGCAGCGGCTGCATTTAAGGCGTTATGTTTTCCAGGTAAGTTAAGCTTAATTGCTAACGGATGTTTTCCCTTCCTGTGGATCAAAAATTCAGTACGACTAAGTATTTGTTTGTAATCTGAAAGTCGAATGTCAGCATCTTTGTGAAATCCATAAGTCACACACTTTCGATCAAACAGCGGAATGAGTGACTTAATCACCTCATCGTCAAGACAAACGACTGCGGTGCCATAAAAAGGAAGGTTGTGAATAAATTGTACAAAGGTGTCTTTCAAAATATTAAAGTCACCTTGATATGTATCCATATGCTCAGCTTCAATATTAGTGACCACCGAGATCATCGGTTGTAAGTGCAAAAAAGAAGCATCACTTTCATCTGCTTCAGCAATTAAATAACGACTTTCACCTAATTTTGCATTAGTTCCGGCACTGTTCAACAAGCCGCCAATAACAAAAGTCGGATCTAGGTTTGCTACCCCATAAATACTTGCAATCAAGCTCGTTGTCGTTGTTTTCCCATGGGTACCAGAAATGGCAATACCATGGCGATAACGCATTAATTCCGCTAGCATCTCCGCTCGGCGAACGATAGGGATCCTTTTTTCTCGTGCTGCTAGCAATTCTGGATTATTTTTATTAATCGCCGTTGAAACAACGATAACAGAAGCACCCTCTATATTGAGGGCATCATGGCCAATAAAAATATCAGCCCCTAATTTTTTCAAGCGTGTAACAACAGCATTCTCACTAATATCGGAGCCAGAAATATGATAGCCTTCAAACGCAAGAACTTCTGCAATACCTCCCATTCCAGCACCACCAATGCCAACAAAATGAATTTGCTTCACACGACGCATCTCAGGGATAATGGTTCGAATCTGGGTTATTTTATTTTCAATCATTAATATTTACTCTATAAAAGTTTATCAAAAAGAAACGCTTTGCTCACAAACCAGCGCAATACGCTGCGTAGAATCTACCATCGCCGCCTCTTTACATCTTGTAGACATTTCCGTTAGCAATTGTTTATTACTGCTAAAACGAATTAAATACTCACTGAGTATGTCTTTGTTTAAATCTTTTTGCGCAATCAAAATAGCTGCTTGTTTAGCTACCAAATTTTGGGCGTTTTTTGTTTGATGATCATCAACAGCATGCGGGAGAGGCACAAATATAGCAGGCAAACCTACAATAGCTACTTCTGCAACAGTCAACGCTCCAGCACGACACACAATTAAATCGGCCCAGTCATATACCACGTCCATATCATCAATAAACTCGCGAACATCGGCCTTAGTTTGATTTTTTTGATAATCATTTTGCAGCGTTTTGAGGTGTCCTTTACCACTTTGGTGAATGATTTGATATTTGTCTGGATCTAAATCGTTCATCACTATGGGTAACAAATCATTTAACACTTTAGCCCCTAAACTTCCACCAACAATTAATACTTTTAGCATCTCGTTTTTAGCTGATATTTTTTTGGGTGGTAAATTAATCAAACTTTCGCGCACAGGGTTACCAACAAGCAGCGCATTTTTATTGTTAAATGCACCGTCAAAACCCATTAATATTTTTTTACAAAAAGGCGCTAGCAAGCGGTTAGTTAGCCCTGCAGCAGCATTTTGCTCATGTAAAAGAACAGTAATACCAAGCACCCATGCAGCAATGCCACCAGGACCACTTGCAAATCCTCCCATCCCAATCACTAGATTAACATGGCGTTTTTTTAACACTGCTCGCGCTTGCAAAATAGATTTTAGAATACGAAACGGTGCGAACAGGAGACGCATAATACCATTATTTCGTACACCAGATATATCAATAAAATCTATTTCATAGCCATGCTTAGGTACAAGTTGCGCTTCTATTTTATCTTTTGTTCCAAGCCAGCTCACCTGCCAACCTTCAGCTTTTAATTTATCCGCAATACAAAGTCCAGGAAAAACGTGGCCACCGGTGCCGCCTGCCATCACTAATAATATTTTTTTACAAGCCATTAGCTTTCCTTTCAACGATATCAGCTTCTGCGCGCTCATTTTTATCGGCCGTGTTTTCCTCGCCTTTTGTAAAGCGCACAGGTGAGGCAATTTTTCTGGTTTCAAAATCAATTCGTAGCAGTAACCCGATACCAATAGAGATAGAAAGTAAACTTGAGCCACCATAACTTAATAAAGGTAACGTAAGCCCTTTCGTTGGCGCAATACCCGATGCAGCCCCAATATTAACAGCAGTTTGAAAAGCAAACCAAATTGCAATGCCTATTGCCACATAACCTTGAAAAATCAGTGAGTTTGACAATGCTTTTTTACCGATACTAAATGCTTTATAAACGAGAAAAAATTCAAGTAAAATCACAATCAGCACACCAATAAAGCCAAGTTCTTCAGCTAATATTGCCATAATAAAATCGGTATGTGCCTCAGGAAGGTATTCAAGCTTAAGCACCGAATTTCCAAGCCCTTGACCAAACCATCCACCTCGCCCAAATGCCATTAAAGATTGCGTAAGCTGATAACTTTTACCAAATGGATCCGCCCAAGGATCAAGAAATCCGACAACACGCGCCATACGGTAAGGAGAGGTAATGATAAGTATAACAACCGATGCAAGCAATGTTATTGCTAAAAAAATAAATGAAATTATTTTCGCACCAGAGATAAATAAAATACCCATCATGATCACAATGATAACAATTGTAGATCCTAAATCAGGCTGAAGCATCAACAGCAAAACAAAAAGAAATAGCACTGCCATAGGTTTAATAAAACCCCTTAACGTGTCAATGACTTCTATTTGTCGACGTTCTAAATAGCTTGCTACAAATAAAATAAGTGACAATTTGGCAAATTCAGAAGGCTGAACAGTGAATGGCCCAAAATGTAACCATCGATGAGAGCCATTGACTTCTGAGCCCACGACAAGCACCAGAAAAAGCACCAAAAAAGAAAGTAATAATATTAAATTTTGATGCTTATACCATTTTTCACTTGGAATGCTAACAACCACCGCCATCACCAATACGCTCAGTACAACATAACTAGCATGGCGCGCAATAAAATGAAAAGGATCTCCAGTTAAATCAATTGATTCTGTGATTGAAGCAGAGGCGACCATAATACTGCCAATACAAAATAAACAGCCAACAATAACCACCAATAGTTGATCATAAGCACTTGATTCATTACGCAATAAAAATGATTTAAGGGGATGTAAATTCATCAAGAAATATCACTTTTTAATGCCAGCACTAACGACTTAAATTTATCGCCTCTTGCCATAAAATTATCAAACATATCAAAGCTTGCACACGCAGGTGACAAAATTGCTAAATCGCCCGCTTTTGCTGTGGCGTAAATTTGCTGCGTTGCCAGTGAAAGATTTGCCATTATTTTTGCGCTTGAGGCGACCGCTGCTATTTTGTTAGCATCTTCTCCAATACATAGTATTTCGCCACTAATTTCATCTAATGCACATTTAAGCTTTTGAAATTGTGCGTTTTTTCCTTGACCACCTAAAATAACATGTACCTTGCCTTTTATTGTATCAGACAGACCAACTAGCGCCGCCTGAGTAGAACCTACATTGGTTGATTTTGAATCATTGATCCAACGGACACCATTTATGTCGGCAATAAATTCGCAGCGATGACTCAGCCCTTTATAATTTTGTAAAGCAAAGAGCATAGCCGTTTCATCAATATCTACTTCATCTCCTAAAGCAAGCGATGCCAATGCATTTATCCAATTATGTTTGCCACTGAGCTTGATTTTGTTAGCCAATAACAATGGCACGCCTTTTCTTGCCAGAAACACCTCATCATGCACAGAAATTAAACTATACGCAGCGTTGCTATAACCAAAACTTATTTTATTAGATTTATTTTTCGGGAGAGTCTCTGGATCATCACTGTTATAAAGCGCCTTTTTACACTGGTTATAAATAAGGTGCTTGCTATCGATGTAATGCTGATAAGAATCATAGCGATCTAAATGATCTTCACTTATATTGAGAATAGTCGCTATATCTGCATTTAATGAGGTTGTTGTTTCTAATTGAAAACTAGATAATTCAAGAATATATAGAGTTATTTCAGGCGACAGAATATCTAATGCTGGTACGCCAATATTTCCACCTACCGCCACCTTAATATTAGCAGCTGACGCCATAGCCCCAAGCATTGTTGTAACCGTACTTTTTCCATTTGTCCCCGTAATAGTAACGCATTTAGCATGCGCAAAAGCAGGCGTTTTTAATTTACGCGCAAACAGTTCAATATCGCCAATAATTTCCCCCCCAGCTTTAATGACCATTTGCAGTGCGGGCGTTGACAATGCAATGCCTGGGTTTGCAATGATCAGTGGGAATGGCAGTAATTTCCTGCCCTCTAATGGCCCTGTAAAAAGGGGAATATCTGCGGGGAGTTTATTTTCACCAGGGGGGTGGCCGCGTGTATCAAATACGGATACTTGATACCCCTCATCTAACATATAATTAACGACAGAAAGACCTGTTAACCCTAATCCTATCACTGCCACCTGCTTTTTTTTCATTTTTATCTTACCTTTAATGTCACTAAACCAATCAGAACTAACACTAACGTAATGATCCAAAAACGTACAATGACACGCGGCTCAGGCCAGCCTTTCTTTTCAAAATGATGATGTATTGGTGCCATTCTAAAAATGCGTTTTTTGCGCATTTTGTATGATCCAACTTGTAAAATAACCGACATAGTTTCTATCACAAAAATGCCCCCCATAATGAAAAGTAAAATCTCTTCACGTACTAATACCGCAATGACCCCTAGCATAGCACCAAGCGCTAATGAACCAACATCGCCCATAAATATTTGCGCTGGATAAGTATTGAACCACAAAAAACCAATACCAGCACCCACCATGCTGCCGCAGATAATAACCACTTCACTCGCCTTAGGCACATAAGGAATATACAAATAATGAGCATAATTGATGTTACTCGTTAAATAGGCAATTAACATAAATGCACTAGCAACCAGCACAACAGGCGTAATCGCAAGACCATCCAAGCCATCTGTTAAATTAACAGCGTTACTTGATCCAACAACGGTAAAGTACACCAGTGGGATAAACCAAAGACCCAAATATGGCATATAATGTTTAAAGAAAGGCACAACGAAGGTCATTTCCGCAGGTGTGGTTGCGGTCATCATCAGTACCCCTGCAATAATAAGCGCTATAATTGATTGCCAAAAATACTTCCACCGAGCAATCAATCCGTCAGGATGTTTCCTAACGACTTTCAAATAATCATCAGCAAAACCAATGGCACCGTAAGCAACGGTGGTAAACAGCATGATCCAAACATAGTGATTATCTAACCGCGCCCAAAGCAAGGTCGTCAGAACAACAGTCCCTAAAATCATCACGCCACCCATTGTCGGTGTGCCTGATTTACTAAAATGAGACTCAGGGCCATTGCCGCGTACAACTTGACCTATCTGTTGTGTTTGTAGAAATTTAATCAATCGAGGGCCAATCCACAATGAAACAAAAAGCGCCGTTAATATTGCCATCACAGAACGCACAGAATGATAAGTCAATACATTTAAAAATGTGAATTTACTTGCATATAAACCAGCTAACCAAACGATCATAATATATCCTTTTTTAATTTATGCCCTGAACAATGTCTTCCATTGCAGCGCCTCTTGAACCTTTTACGAGAATTGTAAGCTTCTTATTACTATCCTCTAATGTATATTTTTGTAAATAATTTTTTAGATGCACGAGTAAGTCGCTCTTATTTTTAAAATGCAATGCTCCATCTGCATTTATTTGCTTAAACGCGCTCGAAGTAAGACCTGTTTGTTCTCCGATTGTCAATAAAAAATCAATACCGCTGGACGCTGCATAATGGCCAATTTCTTGATGCGCATCGTGGCTGTATTTTCCAAGCTCAGCCATGTCACCAAGCACAAGTAAACTTTGCCCATCACGTTGATTTAACACATTTATAGCCGCTTTAATTGACGCTACGTTGGCATTATAAGTATCATCAATTAATGTTATTTTATCTGTTATTTTACGCGAATTAGCACGCCCGGTAATGCTCTGCAAATGTTGTAAACCTTGTTGAATAACAAATAAATCACACTTTAATGCAAGCGCCATCGAAGCCGCTGCCAGTGCGTTACTGACATTGTGCGCACCAGGTAAATTATTTTTAATATTTATCGATTGTCCTTGATAATTTAAATCAAAACTCGCCATACCCTGCACATCATAACAAACATGTGACGCATAAACACTTACATTCATTATTTGCTGAGAAAACGTCATCACGCTAATATTTTTAGAGCGCAAATAGGCAAGATAATCATCTGCAAAATCAGCATCTCTATTGACAATTGCCATACTACTCTCATCAAGGCTATCCCAAATTTCACCTTTTGCTTTTGCCACGCGCTCAATTGAGCCAAATCCTTCGAGGTGCGCGGCCATAACATTATTAATTAACGCGATATCAGGCTTAACAAGATTTGCGGTGTAAGCGATTTCGCCTAGATGATTTGCTCCTAATTCTAATACGGCAAATTTAGTGTTTTTAGTCAAACGAAATAATGTCAGCGGTACACCAATTTCATTATTAAAGTTTCCAGCTGTCGTGATGACGGAGCCTGGCGATAAATTTAATGAATTTAAAATACTTCCAAGCATTTCTTTCGTTGTTGTTTTACCATTACTGCCAGTAATAGCAACTGATTTCAAGCCAATAATTTGCTTTTTAATATACGCTGCGAGTTGACCAAGCGCGAGTCGAGTATCTTGTACTAATATACTCGGTAAAGTGCAATTCGTCTCTTCACAAACAATAACCGCTGTGGCTTGTGCTGTTTGTGCCAGTGATAAAAAATCATGGGCATTAAAGCGCTCTCCAATGAGCGCAATAAATAAATCTCCCGATTTAATCATGCGTGTATCGGTACTGATATTATCAATAGTTAATGTATCATCTGCGCAATTTAAAAGCTTCCCCTTCAGAACGTTTGTAATTTCAAGGAGTGAGAGTGTTATCATAATGTGGTACTACCTTTGCTTTATTGATGCTCAGAATATAATTTGGCAAGCAGATCTCGATCGCTATATTCTATTTTTTCTCGCCCGATAATTTGATATCTCTCATGTCCCTTGCCAGCAAGTAAAACAATATCACCACGCTCAGGCTCAAAGAGCAAACTCATGACGGCTTCTTTTCGACAGTGGATTGTCCTCACTTTTTCAGGCGCCCTAAACCCCCGTAAAATATCATCTATAATTTGTGATGCTGATTCCGTGCGCGGATTATCATCTACTAAAACTACTTCATCTGCATGTTTTTCGGCAACAACTGCCATTTGCGCACGTTTGCCTTTATCTCTATCACCACCACAACCAAAAACACAAATTAAACGCCCTGCCGATTTATGACGTTGGAGGGCTTGCAATGCTTTTTTAAGTGCATCAGGCGTGTGTGCATAATCAACGACAAAGGTGATCCCTTTTTTTTCAAACAGATACTGCTCCATACGCCCAGCAACCGTATCAAGTTTTTTAAAAATGTCTGCACATTGTTTGACCTGAATGCCTTCAACAAGAAGCTGCGTTAATACCGCGGCGAGGTTTGATACATTAAAATCACCGTAGAATGGCGCTGATATTTTCCCAGTCCCCCACGTTGATGAAAATGAAAAACAGATCCCACTAACATGATACGTAACCTTAGTAATTTGCAAGTAACGTTGTGTTTTTATTTTTTCATTACGCTTATGCCCATAGCTGATTGCATCAGGAAATTCACTGAGCCATGCAAATCCTACTTGGTCATCTGCATTAATAATACGATGAGTAAGAGCAAATTCCTGAAAGAGTTTTTTTTTCGCCGCTTCATAATCTTTCATCGTGCCATGATAATCAAGATGATCGCGGGTCAAATTTGTAAAAATAGCACTATAAAATGGCAGTGCCTGAACACGATCTTGCACCAATGCGTGTGAAGACACTTCCATTATCGTATATTGGCATAGCTGTGCTTGATACTGATTTAATGCTTCAAAAACCGATATAGCATCAGGCGTTGTATTGATACTCTCGACTAATTCACCAAATAACCCATTACCAATCGTCCCCATTTGTGCGCTTTGAATACCGCATAACATCAAACTATTTGCCAGTAAACTTGTGATCGTGGTTTTACCATTTGTGCCAGTGACAGCAATCACTTTATGTAGTGAAAGTGATGAAAAGTAAAAACGATAGGCAAGCGCACTTAATAAGTGTGGTAATTGATGGATTTTAATAACAAACACACCATTTTGCAATACTTGATGCCCATGTGAGCTATGATTTTTAGTTTCACACAAAACAGCAGCAGCACCAGCTTCAATCGCTTGACCGATAAACTTTCGTGCATCAAATAAGGCGCCTTGTACAGCGACAAAAAGAGCGCCTTGTCTCACCTTGCGGCTATCAAGTGTCATCGAAGCAATATTAATCTCACTGGAAATAGAACAATAAGGTGATAACAACCATTGTAAGCCAATAGTCACTAACATTTTAGTGATTTTCCAATAAGGTGTAGCTGGAGTCATTATTATCAGGAGGGACATGACTTAACAATAACGTGCTGCGCATAACAGAAGAAAATACAGGCGCGGCGACAGCCCCTGCATAATAAGAATCACCTTTTGGCTCATTTATCATAATAACAATAGCGAATTGTGGGTTACTCGCAGGCGCAACACCTGCAAAAATAGAAACATAATCATCACCATAACCGCCACTTATCGCAACGCGCGTAGTGCCTGTTTTTCCAGCAATTCGATAGCCATCTACTTTTGCAGCTGGTGCTGTTCCACCTTTTTGACTGACACCTTCCATCATACTAATCACTTCTCGCGCAACATGCTCTGGAATAACACGACGTCCTTGAGGTTTTTTAGACTGTTTTAAAATGGTAAGCGGGTATTCTTTTCCGCCATTGCCTAAAATAGCATACGCTTTTGCAAGTTGCAGTGTGGTCGTTGTTATCCCATATCCAAATGACATGGTTGCCAACTCAAATGAAGACCAATGAGAACGCAGCGGTACTGTGCCTGCACTTTCACCAATTAAGTTAATACCTGTGTCACTGCCTAAACCAAAGTTTGAAAAAGTTGTTTCTAGCTGGTCAGGCGTCAAACGAAGGGCAATTTTACTCACACCAACATTACTTGATTTTTTTAAAATAGTCGCGAGATCTATTTTTCCCAAGTCAGATCCATCACGAATACGTCGACCACCCACATTCATCCAGCCAGGTGAGGTATCAATCACTTCATCAGCATCAGCTTTTTTATTGATTAACGCACTCGCAATAACTAATGGTTTCACTGTTGAACCTGGCTCAAATGTATCAGTTATTGCCCGGTTTCGAAGTTTATACGCTTGATATTGCGAACGATCATTGGGATTAAAAGATGGATAATTTGCCATTGCAAAAATTTCGCCTGTATGAACATTAACCACCACTATTGATCCCGAAGTTGCATCATTAATTTTTACCGCTTTTTTTATTTGATGATAAGCAACCGCTTGTACACGTTGATCAATACTCAATTGCAAAACACCAGCTTCTTTTTTCTTTTTTATCACTTTAATATCAGCAATTACATTACCTAATCTATCCTTTCTCACCCGTTTGATACCCGTTTGCCCTTGCAAATAAGTATTATATGTTTTTTCAATTCCATCAATACCTTGCCCATCAAGATCAGTCAGGCCTAAAATGTTAGCATTGATTTCACCCGTAGGATAATAGCGATGAGATTCAATCTTCTTAGCAATACCAGGCAGATCCAGCTTACTAATATACTCAACAACAGCCCCCCGAACTTGCCGCTTTAAATAGATAAACCGCGCATTTTCCTGGCTGATTGTTTTTTTCAATTTAGCAAGGGAAATACCGAGTATTTCAGCTAAAGCAGGCCATTTTTTAGATTGATAAAAGTACTCTTTTTGGTATGTTTTCTGCCCAGTTTTCCGATTGATTGAAGCACTTTCTTCAAGTTCTTGTTTTGTAAACGCTACCTTTTTTAACACTTCTTTGGGGTCAACCCAAACCGCATAAGCAGGTACACTTACCGCAAGCTCTTCACCATAGCGATCTATGATATTGCCACGACTAGCAATCGATTTCGTCACTCTAAGACTACGTTTGTCAGCCTGCTCAGTTAAATATTTAGGATCTACAACTTGTATCATCACCAAACGGATAATCAACGCAATGATAAATAACCCAACACAAACAGTAACAAAGCTATAGCGCCATGATGAAAATAACTCGTATACTTTGGCTTTTTGTGCTTGTTTATGGCCTTTTTTAACAAATCTTTTATTATTCATCATAATTCCACCAAGACGGTATTACTTTTATTAGGTTGGATCATGGAAAGTTGTTTCATTGCTATCCTTCGAACTCGGCTGTGCTCTGCAAATGTATTTTCTTCTAGTTGCAAACTCTCCCATTCAGTTCTTAATTGATCTTGTTGTTGAGATAACTTATCTTTTTTCGTAATTAATACGCGCGTGTCATGCGTGATATATACTTTATACAACGCACTGCAAAAAAGCATAAGCATGATTAAAATAGTGACTATCTGTTTACGAAAGTCCTCAAGGATCAAGCGTAATAAATTATTTTGATTAGTCATTTCCATTCACCTCTAAACTAGGTTGCGCAATTTTTTTAGCGATACGCAAAACAGAGCTTCGCGCTCGTTTATTGACCTTAATTTCTTGCTCACAGGGCTTGATAGCTTTGCCAATTGATTTCAATGTTTTGCCAACTTGCATTTGCGCATCTGTTAATGGCAACCCAGGTGGAAATGATTTGCCTTTTTCTTGTTTTCTAATGAAACGTTTTACAATACGATCTTCGAGTGAATGAAAACTTATTACCGAAAGTTGACCACCAATGGCAAGCACATCAAGGCAGCCATCAAGCACTTTATGTATCTCATCAAGCTCACTATTAATATAAATTCGTATCGCTTGAAAACTGCGCGTTGCAGGATGCTTTTTTCTCTCTCGATTAGGGCAAAGTCGCTCAATCAATTTGGCTAAATCAAATGTTCGCAAAAATGGAGTTTTAACGCGATCTGCCACAATAGCGCGCGCAATACGATAGGCAAATTTTTCTTCACCAAATGTTTTTAATACCCAGCCAATATCGTCTATATCCGCTTTTGCAAGCCACTGCGCAGCACTCATTCCAGTGGTTGGATCCATACGCATATCAAGTGGCCCGTCACGCATAAAACTAAAACCACGTTCGGCATCATCTAATTGCGGAGAAGAAACACCAAAATCAAGCAAAATACCATCAACCTTTCCTGCCAGTTGCATTTCTTTAATATAAGTAGCTAAATTTGAAAACGGTCCATGTTTAATACTAAATCTAGGATCTTCTTCTGCTAGCATTTTCGCTGTAGCCACTGCGCGCGGATCACGATCAATAGCAATCAAGCGTCCATTTTCGCCGAGTTGTTGCAAAATATGGCGAGAATGACCACCTCGACCAAAAGTACCATCAACATAAAGACCATCTTTTTTGATAGCAAGCCCTTGCACTGCTTCATTGAGTAAAACAGTGATGTGCTGGTGTGGTTTATTTTCAGTTATATTGACCATTTACAAAGAGAATCCTTTTAAATTATCGGTTAAGTCGTGCTCGGACAATAAGTTCTCATCAAGATCCGCTTCAACATGTGCATTCCAAGTATCTTCATCCCAAATTTCAAATTTATTAAGCTGGCCGACCAGCATTATTTTTTTATCTAAACTTGCATGAGATCTGAGCGTTGGGGCAATTAGCGTGCGCCCACCTTTATCAAGCTCTGTTTCTATTGCATACCCGAGTAACAAACGCTGTAATTTTCGTTCTTGTGGAATGGTGCTTGAAAGGTTGCATAATTTTTTTTCAATCATCTCCCACTGCGGCAAAGGATAAAGTAATAAACAAGGCGATTGCACATCAATAGTACAAACAAATTGCCCCTGACATGAATCAAGCAATGACTGACGATAGCGAGTTGGGATCGCAATTCGCCCTTTACTGTCAATGTTAATTGAACTTGCCCCACGCAACATATCGTTTACAGCCTTTAATTTAAAAAAAAGGAGAAAAAACCCACATAAATACACTTTTTACCACTAAGTAGTTAAGTTTTAGCCATAAAATTGATTATTGCAAGTTTTTTGCATTTTTTTTTCTAAAATGTTGACATGGTTAAAAAATAAACTCATTTATAATTATTTTTACTCAAAGTGTTTTCAGAAAAACAATAAGATAGCAACGTTTTTTCATAGCAATTACCATTCAAAATACTTTATACATACTGGGGTAACGTGGTAACGGGGTTACGTGGTAACGGGGTAACGGGGTAACGGGGTAATGTGGCAACATAGATATAATCCATGCGACCTCTAGATTATTTATCAAGTGGCAACGAAGGGCATCAGAGCAAGTCTAAGCTGTAAGTTATTGTGCTTTGACCTTTTATACCCATGTGACGATCAAAATACAACGTCAGATGCGAACTCGATGATCTATGATAAGGCGCAACATGAGGTAATGGTTATTATCGCATCGAATGTTCAGCGCAAGGCTACTTCCTACTTAACGTTATATACGTTAGTAACCATTTTCGAATGTTGATCACAAGGCAGGTATTTCGAGTCAGGCCACGAAGGGCGCGGCTCTTTGTTTAAGTTTATAGCGTTATAAAATCTCTATTGATAATAACTTCACTTCAATTTTATGCCTAAAATAAGCGGCCAATTTGCGGAGCTGATTTTGCATTTTTACGTCACATGGTATAAAAGAGTATTTACACCGTCATACTTACACCATCTTTGCTTACTTCGCTAACTCTATAAAATCAATATCGATCGTTGTAGCGTTCCATTTTTTATCGATCTCGCCCACAATCCTTATTTTTGTTTTTGGTGTAACTTTAATGTCTCTAAAATCTTTATTATCTATTTCAACTTCTATTACACCTGTATCATCCTTGAACAGGTAATGTTCAGCTTTGATTTTTTTAACTATGTGGCCCTCAAGAGCAACTTCAGCATCATGCTTCTCCATTCTGGCTAATTTAATTGTTGTTAATTCTGGAGAATCTCCTGGCCCGACAAACTCGGCCAAAGCACCCGTTGAAAAAGCACACATCAATAATAATACTTGTAATTTATTCGTCATAATATTTCTCCATTTAAATGATTAGCAGTTGGTATTTCTAACAGCTAACGACTCCGTTTTATTATTTATATTCATGTGACTTATAATATGCAAAATCAAGGTATTCATCAGCTCTCTTTTCTATTTGGTTAATTATATTTGCCATATTAATTCTTATAACATTAGGGGAATAATCTTTGCTAACGTTGCGTTTATCAGCTGGTTGTATTGTGGAAAATGAAGCAGCGCACAATACAAAAAAACTAAATTAACCGACATCCACATTAAATACTTATATGCATAATACATCCATATTAACGACTATTTCAAACTCTTTTCCGCTAATGTGAGACTCAGCCACAAGCTCCCATATCGTCCCTAGATTATGCAAAGCCTCCTCTGTTAAGAGACCGATAACTAGAAAAAACGCGCCAAAGCAAACTCAACAGAGCCAGAACATTTGCGCGTTAAAATTAATTGCAATCACTTTGTTTTGCTCAGGATAAATCTAGTTTATAGTTGAATATAATAGATATTATTAGCACAATAATATCTATTAGATCATAACCAAGCATACCAACCAAGCTATAAATAAAATGAATTTACTAAATTAATAAAAAAACAGAAAGAGAGTAGTTTTTAATTATTCTACAGCCTTAACATTTAAATTGGACTACCGCGTTAACGCCAAGATGAAGTGATTTGTTAGATATTATTTTTACTATTGTTCGTAGTGCCGAGGGTGTAAACCTAACTGTGTAAATACCCTTTTAGATATGAGGAGCAATCTCCTCCTCAAATTCGATTATAAACCGATTCAAAGCTGGTTTCCAATCTCTAATTGGCATGGTCCATTTTTTAGATGCTGCCTTAATTGCCAAGTAGACAACTTTGAAGGCGGCGGTATCATTTGGAAACACCTTTCTCGTTTTAACTGACTTTCTTATCACGCTGTTTAGTGATTCAATCGCATTGGTGGTGTAAATCACTTTGCGAATATCTGCTGGATAAGAAAATAGCGTATTTAAATTCTCCCAATGAATCCGCCATGAACGGCTTATTTGAGGGTATTTATCATCCCATTTTTCAGAGAAATGCTCTAATTCCAACCTGGCTTCATCTTCGGTAACTGATTGATATATTGATTTCAAATCAGAGGCGACAGCCTTGTAGTCTTTGTAAGGAACAAACTTCATCGAATTACGCACCATATGGACGATACAAAGCTGAATTTTAGTTTTTGGGAAGGTGGCGTTAATGGCTTCAGGGAAGCCTTTTAGGCCATCTACGCAGGCGATTAGCATATTTTTCATGCCTCTATTTTGAAGGTCGGTCATCACTGAAAGCCAGAATTTAGCGCCTTCATTTTCTGATATCCACATACCCAACAATTCTTTGTGGCCTTCCAAGTTCACGCCTAAAGCAAGGTAAATCGCTTTATTAATGACTCGTTTATCTTGGCGTATTTTTAAAACAATACAGTCCATATAAACGATCGGGTAAGTTGCATCTAAAGGCCTGCTTTGCCAGTCAATCACTTCTTCCATAACCGCATTTGTGACTTGAGAGACAAGCCCAGCAGATATATCAGCACCATACATTTCCTGAAATGTCGCTGTAATATCACGCGTACTCATTCCCTTCGCGTAAAGCGTTAGGATTTGACCATCCATGCCTGTTATACGAGTTTGACGTTTTTTTACAAGCTGTGGCTCAAAGGTTCCCTCTCTATCGCGAGGTGTTTGAATTTCGATATTTCCATGATCACCTTTAAGAAACTTGGTGGAATAACCATTGCGATTATTACCACCATTATGCTCCTTAGGCTGATCTTTCTCATAACCGAGGTGATAACTCATTTCAGAACGGAGCGCTGCTTCAACTGTGATTTTGGTGAGCATAGCGCTGAGTTGATTGAGATCTTCAGGTGTTTTTAGATCTTTAGCTAATTCATTAGCGAGGGCCTGCATTTTATCTGTGATCATTATATTACTCATTATTTAGTCCTTTTATAGATTATACATAATAAGTATTTACACAGTTCTTTTTACACCCTCGTAGTGCCAGCACCACCATAGCTTTTGCAATATAGGTTGCCATAACTAATTGGTTTTTTTGCATTTAACACATTTTCAACTTGTGCCTATATTAATGTTTTTACTGGCTTTTTACATGTTACTGTCCTTTTGTAAATTATTTTCTTTACAAAATTAAATGATTTTGTATAACTGTATTTATTTTCTAAAGGGAACTATTAGTTGCCTGTGCATAATTAGCTTTTGCCGCATATTCTAAATCATCAATATTTTTCTCCAACCAACTAGAATTCTCTCCTTTGGCCTCCGCTCTGGACAATTTATTTTTAAGATCTCTTATTTTACATTGAAGTGTATGATACTTATTCATATGCTCTTCTCGTGTCATTTTATTTCTCCAAATATCCTCTAAAATTAAAATAGAAAAGTGTGAGGATAGCCACCTAACTCTTAATTAGTTAAACAAACTCATTAATTCTTTTGTTGACAATAGTTTTTCATAGTTAGTATATCTTGTACTTTGCATAGCACCTTTTTTAGTTTGTCCATATTTTATCGGTACAATCTGGCTGGCTCAGCAGAATTCAATTTATACTTATCACCATCAGGTTCAATTGATTATACTTTTAACACCATCTCCCGCCCAACATAAATTGTTGGTAGATAATCTTCATCTTGATAAGCAAATAATATACCAATTCCTGCTTACTTGAATTTTTTTTATTTTTGTATTTCCACCATCATTCATGCGCTATTTAGAAACGTCTCCCCGCCCAATTCATTGTATCTATAATTTTGAATGTCTCTGGAGAGAATTTTGGAACAAACAAACGCATTGTATAAGGTCTATACCCATGTTATCTCAAAATACACCGTCAGCTGTGATTTCGCTAATCAGGGTAACGCGCAACCGATATAATGGCGACTCAGCACCGAATGTTGAGCACAAGACAGGTATTTATAATCAGACCCAACGGGCGCGGATCACGGCTGATATTACATCTCTGGGTAGCATTATTATATACCTGTATTTCTACCTTATTTGCATAACTAACCTATAGAATAACTAATTTTGCAGTTTATATAAATTTGATTTTTTATCAAGCGTTTAGTATTTTTATGTTTATATTTTGAGATATAGATTTCTTATCCAAAAATAAAATCTATTTAAATTGACCTGTATTTTGTCGAGTACGGTGTTTTTAAATTGCTCAATGGCGGACTTAAAGGTTTGTTGTTCACCAACAGAGCCTCAAGTGTTAGCTTGTAAAATAATTTGCTGTTTATCATCTGGAATTGCTATGCAGTTATAGCCATTAATAGTTACTTTGAATGTAGTCATTTTTGGATAAATAAAACAATATTATCATTACGTTTATAGGTGTAATTTAGGCTCTGCAACATATAAGCCTAGGGTTCGTGGATAAATTGTATCGGAAGAAGTATCAAGCTCGTTCAACATATCTGCATTGCTAATCAACTCAGTTATAAGATCAAGACGATACATTGCACACTGCTCTTGCATAGCTTCGTACATATCTGATCCTAACTCGCACAACTCATTACATACTGGATTCAGCATATTTATTCTTTCTACGTCATCAATGCCGCAATTTGCCTCTGGATCAAACGAGAGTGCATATGCTCTACCATTTATGTCAAATATCTTCACTACATTAATGCAGTGAAAGCTGTCTTTTAAAAATCTAGTTCCTTTACCATTAAGACTATCGGCAATTGAAATCGCAATATTATTAGCTTTAATCTTTACCTGCCCATAAGATTCCCACGCCCCAATTAAATCAGATTCCGAAATTCGTCCCGAAATAATCATTTTTGGGACATGAGTGGAGCCATTGCATCCACTAATAAGGCGTCGCCACCAAGGTTCTCTATATTTTGGCTTATCTGCGAGTAAAAATCGATTGGTGACAAAATCACAATCGTTAAGTCCTTGTTTTCGTGCGGCGTGGCTATAGCTACTTATTACATCTTTATGCGGCCAGTAAGACAACGCACTTATTGCTCTCCTATTTATTTTTAAATTCTGCATTCTGTACAAGTATCCTGAGCTAGCGGGACTTATCATCCTGCTCAAATTTCGCATAACAACATCCCTATGCCTATTGATGTAAATGCATAGGAGCCTAACGTGCCTATAAAATTACTAATTTTTTTATTGTTTTTATTAATGATAATAATAACTCTACTAAATTTCATTTATGATACAAATAAATAGATAATTTTTATAAAAAATTATCTATTGCGATTTTTGGGCTAGTGACGTATTTTATGGATGAAGAGGATAAGAAGATTAAACTGAGCTGCTAGCAACAATTGAGTGTATAACCATCACTTAATTTTCTATGCTATAAACAAGACAATACATCTGCTATTGAGCATTTACTTTTTCTTGCCTGCGCAAAGTAAACTTATTCATGCCTTTCTTAGCTATTATGTTGCCAAAAACAGGAACATTTCGCCAAGCGTTTTATTATACCCATGCAATGTTAAAATGCAACGCTACCAGCCTACTCGATCATCAGAGTTCGCCTCCGACGTTGCATTTTTATGGCACATGGATATATAAATCTTCTTTATTATTAGACTTGCAAAATAGCACGGCTTGTCATTTAACGTCAAAATCATCGCTGGTAAAAAGTATAGCAATGAAGGAGCGGTGCTTTTTGCGATCCGAGTGCATTTACCTTGTTAAAACCAATTAGCCACCAACCTTATTGTATGCCAACTCAACGTACTTCTTTGTTGCTTCAAATTCTACTGGTGTTGAAATAGTGAACTCAGCTTCCCCAGTACCAAAATGTCCAATTTCACTTACATCACGATAACTCTTTGGTGCATCAATAACCTCAGAATGTTTTAGTTTTACGAACAACTTAATATTTTTACTTCTTACTTCCATACATACGATATTTTTAGATGACTTATACGCTATGTAAAACTTTTTTGGCACCTCTTCTATTGCTGAATCCAACCCTATAATAAATTCACGAATCTCGTGCATGAGTTCTTGAATTTCTTTAGACTTGCTCTCAAAATGCTCATCAAGTGTATATGTAGCTATTGTTCTCACCTGTACTGATTTCTTACCATCCTCAACCATTATATGGTTTTTGGCAGATGATTGCGAAATTGTAGTTGCTGTTTTTGTGTTATGTAGCACCTCTTCCAGATACAAGGAATTATTTGCAAATAAGCGGTATTTCCATAGCTCAATATTTGCACCCATGACTTGGACCGCATGAAGATCATATTTGTTGTAATTTGGAGCTATACAGATTACTCGTACATCGGACCAATCAACCTTAACTCCATTTCCAAGAGATTTTTGAACTGCAATTTGAAAATCACCTTTGTGATCTTGAATCCAATGCAGATAGAATAGGCTTTGATTTATTAGTGCTGATGACACGACTTTTTTATATTCAATAATAACTGGGTTATCTTCTTCTGATAATGCCAAGCTATCAATTCTTCCTGCATGTTGTGCCCCAGTTGAAAATTCTGTAGCCACAAAGCGGCAATTGAAAACTTCTTCAAGATTACCTTCAATCAGAGATTGTAGCTCCTTTTCGAAGGAGAAGTTTTTCTGCTCTACTGGAATGAGTTTGTTTTCTAATATGTTAAATATTGGCACTTTATATCCTTTGGCTTCTACTCCCAGAAATCACTGGAAAGCAAAAGCGTAGCGTCGAGGTACGAGGAGTGTAGCTTTTGGCTTTCCGAGTACATTTGATTGTTAGATAACATTACTTGCTAAGCGTTTAAATTGGTTGAATTTATTTTTATGTTCTTTTTCTAATTCTTGAATAGTCCACATTGTAGATTGAGATATATTATTAAACCTAGGTTTCTCATTTTTTATATCTGCTATTATTGATGAAACAATAAGCACAGATATAATTCTGTTTTCAGATAAATATTTTGAAAATTTACTTGAATATTTATTAATGAACGCCATGTTCGTATCGTGTAATTTATCTAAGACTTGTTTAAATGTACCTGCCTGCAAAATAGTTTTCTCAGGTAGTAAATTATCAATGTTTATTGCAACAATTCCAAAAATAAAATCATTGTCCTTAATTTGATTTACTCCCTTAGATAATTGTTTTTCCAAATTATTCTCTGAAATTATTTTTTTACAAGCGATGCCTACATTACCATCTTCAAATGGTACTACTATGTCGGGTTCTGCTAAATATGTATCCTTGAATATTTTACGAAGTTTACCTGTTACCTCTAACTCAAAAAGTATATTTTTTGAGTGCGATTGAGATACGTCCATAAAATCTAAGGTAGAACTCAGTAGATCTTTTAAATATTTATTAATATTTTGATAATCTTCTAAGTTTAATAGGGCTGAATAAATTCTATTTACATACAGAGCATCAAATATTTCAAGTGGTGTATTTGAATCACCGTAATTTTTTGATGTCTTCGATAGTAACTTATATAAAAAGCTATGCTTTTTAATCTCTATTCCACACTTATCGAATATTCCTTGAATATATTCAACTTGGTTGTGAATAGCTTGGGAATTTATTTTTTCTACTTCCAATTTAAACCTCAATTTATAAACGAAAAACCTAACAGTTAGTATGAGGCACTATTACCTCTAAATTAGATATTACAGTGCAAAGTAGGCGCAATCGTCTGCATATTGAACAATCAGGAAAAGTTGCCTTACTAGTAGATATTCAAGCTGTCGTTATGAGCATAAAATGTCGAAAAAACAGCGCTATTAGCTCAGTATATAGTAACTTATTCTGCATTATTAAGTTGATTAAATAACGTGCATTAGATCGCGTTTTTGGGCAAATGTTGCTAGAGCCTCAAATCTTGCTGAGCGGCAACCGACAATGCGCATATTTTTTCGCTAGCAAAACAAGTAGCGCATTTTATGTTGCCGTGCAATTTTATGAGTTATTTTACCAGCCTAAATAATATGAGCTATTGAGCCATGTTGGCTGTTGCAAATTAAAGTAGTCTTGAAGCATCTTTTCTGCGACCCAAAAAGCGCGACGCTTTTGACTGTCAACTGCCGCGTATTGTTATGTATTTTTATGGTTAATTCTGCCATTAGCGGTTTTATACTTACCTACAGCAGGCACACAGTTGGTAGCTTTTGCTAAACCAAAGGTGGGCATATTATGGTAAACAGACTCGAATGTTGCTGGTTTTGATAAGTAAGTTTCATGCCAAATACCTACATCTGCGCTACTGGCAATATTTTTATTAAACTCAGCCCATACTGGTCGGTGGTGACAAGTTTTATTTTTTGCATAAGCCTCTAAATGCTTGAAGGACTTCCAATACTGAACCATTATGGTTGTTCTGCCAAACCATTGCTCATGGCTTATAAAACCAATATCTGGATTTTTATATAACTCATTAATCATTTTTGGCATTGCCAAAAAAACTGGCAACCATTTATGAATTTTCCATAATTTGTTAATGCGCATTCCGACTAAAAACACAACAAACTCTTCATTTGTTTCAGCCGTCATCCGCTCCTTAATAATTTGCGCCATATTTCCTCCTCTTTTTTTACACACTCAACGAGGCTGTAGAATTAACCTCTATTTATTGTTTTTGATTAACATTTATACTTTAACGATAAGTTACTGCTTTAACAATTAGAAACATTCAATTATCCAAAATAAGTTTTATTGTTAATATTATTCAGGATAAATAGAGATCACTTGGCTTATCATGCCTATTTAGGCGGTCTCGAGAGAATACTACTGGCTATAAGTGGGTAACGTGGGTCTAGTGAAGTGCTATTCTGAGCTTTTCTATATTATGAACAAGACAGTACATCTGCCATTGACTATTTACTTTTTCTTGGCCTCTAAGCGTAAATTTATTCATGCCTTTATTTACGGTAATATTAGCAAATACCGGCTCAATTGTGCCTAATCTTTTACTGTATTGCCTTCTACCCATTGGACTATCTATCTTAATGCGCATCTTATCGGTATACGATAGTTTTTCTTCTTTACAATTGTTTTTGAATTGCACTTGCCTACCTATTTTTAAAGGTGCTTTACCCATGCATTGGCTTTGTAATGGGCAAGCCTTACAATCTTTTAAGTAACCAACGAAGCTAATATATAGTCGCTCTCCACTTTTGAAGTAATCACCACTACACCACATAATATTACCAGCAGGACAACGACAAGATTTGTCTTTCTCATCATAATGGAAGTCGGCTGAGCTAAAGCGTCTTGGTTTACCTTTACTAGGTTTTAATCGTCGTTTCTCTTGTTCTGTGTGATACGTTTCACTCACTTTAAATAACGGATTTCGACTTCTAAATTGAGTGTCTGCAACATAGCTATCAAGTCCTGTACCCGCAAGATATTTCATATTAGCTTCACTGTGAAAACCACTGTCTGCTGTAAACTTTGCTTTGGATAAACTATCCGAAGTACCTAGTCTCAAAAATTCAGCATCGAGTTGCTTGATGGCTGGTGCTAACGTTTGTTGCTCTCCCACAGAGCCCCATGTTTGGGCTTGTAGAATGACTTGGTGTTTATCATCATTAATAGCAATACCATAGTAGCCTTGAATAGTACCTTTCGATGTCGTCATTTTGGCACTGTCAGGATCGCTAATATTACTTTTAACTGGCTTACCTTTACTGCCATATTTTTGTTCTTTTGTTGCGAGATAATCAGCAATTTTAGCAGCACTTCTATCAAGTTTAGCTTTTTGTTTTAAGTCATGCTCTATCTGCTCTTCACCACAATCATCTTGTGATTGATGCCTCTCAAGAATACGTTGACTCGCTTTTTCTAACTTAAGTTGCTTGCGCTCTAACTCTGCAAAAGTACCACTCCACTCTTTACTTGCATTAGACTTTATTTTACAGCCATCGATGGCAAACATATTGCGAGCAATTAATCCTTCTTCATCACATATCATCAACACTTGCGTAAATAGAGGCGCTATTTGTTCGCTCATACGAGCAACAAAAGAAGCGACAGAAGTATAGTGAGGTTGCACATCTCCCGATAAACTCATAAATAAGATGTTCGTTTCACAAGCCGTTGCAATTTTACCACTCGATACTAAACCATCAGCTTCGCCTAACAAAATTATCTTTAACATAACTCTGGAGGATATGCTGCGGCTGCCTTTTTATCATTGTTATAGCATTTATCAAACGATGTTAAATCAAGCTTATTATCAACAATATGAGATAAAGCATACTCAAAAGTACCAGCTAATATTTGTGATGAGAAATCAATAGGAATGAACTTACTTTAGCAGGCAAGTAGGGTTTATAATTTGCCATAAAAGTTTTCGATGAGTGAATAATATCTATTAGATAGCATCGATGAACTACAGGCAAGGTTAATCATTAAACAATTCACTAAAATAAGAAAATACACTGAAAAGTGTCTTTTTGGATAAATTCTACAGCCTCAACGCCTCATTAAGCGGAAAATAATGGTTGGCTATAATCGCGAAGCGATGGCCAACTGTTATTTTTCCGTTTAAATGACTTGTTAGCCGTGTTTAAGATGATGGTGATTAATATTTTCTATTCGTTCAGCGAGCCAAACCTTTATAATTGATTGCCTAGTTACACCTACACGACTTGCTTCGCGATCTAGTGAGTCAACCATCCACTCAGGGAAGTCTACGTTAACCCTTTTAGTGGTTTGCATCGTACGTTTAGCTTTAGATAAATCAAGATTGGCAAATACATCATTGCCATCATCAAATTCTTTATCAAAGTCAGAAGTTTTCATAAAATTTCACCTCATTTTTTCTTGAGCGTCTAACTGAAATTATACGTATATTTATATCTCGATACGTAATAACAGCAGACCAATGTTTACCATTATGGAATGCGATTATAACAAAACGAGATTCATCGCTTGTATTCGCCGGGATCTCAACTAAGTCAGAATCATTCCACAGTAATTTAGCCTCCTCAAAATCGATGCCGTGCTTATCGAGGTTAATTTGACTCTTATTTAGATCATATTCAAAAGTATGCATAGAGTTAAAACTATACCTTTTCGGGATAAATTGCAAGTGTGGGATTATACGGCTAACGCCAAGTTAATCGGTGCGTCTTTTTGCATCCGATTGAACTTTTTGTTATGTTCTTGATTTGATTTTTAAGCATAAATTATTTCTTACGCACCAGTGTAAGTCCATCCGCTATAGGCAGCATACTTAAATCTATCCTTTCATCATGCTTAATCTTTTCATTAAGTGAGCGCATAGCCAAAATATCTGATTCAGATATCCTTGTTTTTAAGTTTTCATCCAATAACTCTGGATCAACAACGGAGCCAAAAAGAAAAACGTTATCAATAGCAATGAGCCCACCAGGGCGCAGCAATTTTAGTGATTTTTCATAATATCCGTCATAGTTAATCTTATCTGCGTCTATGAAAGAAAAATCAAATGTATCTTTTTTCCCCTGATTTATTAAATCATCAAGGGTATCTAATGCTGGGCCAATTCGCAGATCAATCTTGCTTTCAACACCAGCTTTTTTCCAGTATTTCTTACCAAGATTTGCCCATTCTGAATTGATATCACAAGTAATAGTGATACTATTATCAGGCATTGCCAATGCGACACTTAGTGTGCTGTATCCTGTATACGTACCAATTTCTAAGGTTTTCTTTGCACCAAGCATTTTTACTAGCAATGCCATAAACTGACCTTGCTCTGGAGGGATTTGCATAATTGCACTGGGATCTTTAGCTGTTACTTCGCGCAACTCTCTTAATGCATCATGCTCACGCAGTGATGCCGAAAGCATATATTCATATAATCCTTTCGACATTTGGATATCACTTTTTTCCACTTTTGTTCTCCTAAAAAAAATAACGCCAAGCTCAGGAGCTTTGCGAGCTTGATCGATTTTTTGCGCTTTTGCTGTTACAGCAAAAAACGGGCGAGTTTGCAAAGTAGCTTGCAGCTTTTTGTTATGCTTTACCACTCACTAAATGGCTTACCTTCATTTTTATTAACCAGCGCAACCAATTCATGTAACTTTTCTTCTGATTTGTCAAAAAGCTTATTTAGGGCAAGCTCCATAACTTCATAAGCGAATGCTAAATCATGTTCTTTCAATGATGCTTCGTGGCTCGCTTCATTTCCTAGCCATTTTATAGCCATCAAGAGTTTAGCTATGTCTGGCTGTTTTTTTGCGAAATATTCAATTCGTTTGTGTAATTTACGAAATTTATCTAATTCAGGATCGACTTCAACCAAGAGGCATTCAATAGCGATCCGTAATTTATTAGCTGAAGCGGATATATCTGCCCATGCCAAATTAAAGGAATCATTTAAGTTGCATACCACTGATTTCGGGCAACTTTTATGTACATTAAAAAGAGGGATAAATGGGGAAAAATACTTTGGTATAAATTTAGGAAAATCTACATTCTCATCATGAGAAGAGTATTCAGCATGATACCCTGTACCGCAACTAAAAGTCCGCCCATTACAGGTGTTACATATAAATGAGCACGAATAGATGTAATCAATATAACTTGGTTCCCAATACCGGTCATTATGTAAATATTTTGATTCTTGAGTTTCATCATACACTAATGATTTTTTATCAAGAGCTAAGATCCCACTTAAACATTGAGAGCACTTCAGAGTCGTTTTATCATTTTCTGTGAAAGTAACTTTGTATTTTTTATTTATATATTCGTAATACTTTTCCTTTTCCATTGAGACTCCACAGTTCGCCTATTTAGAAGCATAACGCCTTGCTAAGCGGGAAATAATGGTTGGCTATAATAGCGAAGCGATGGCCAACTGTTATTTTTCCGTTTAAGCAACTTGTTGAACGAAGCCGCTTCGCGACAGAAAAACAAACTGCGTTCATACTTTCTTTTATGCACCATTCTCGGTGCGCATAAAAGGAGTATACGCCATGAACACTTCAGATCAACTTCGCTATGACTTTTTATATCAGCAACATTTAACCAATCTCACTCTGCAGGGAATGCGCCCTGCAACCATTGATGGTTACTCACGGGCAGTGAGGCGGATTGCAGGCTATTTTGAGCGCTCTCCCGATGCACTAGATAAAGCTGATTTGAAATCATACTTTGCAAGCTTAATCAAAACACACTCTTGGAGTACGGTAAAACTTGATCGTAACGGCTTGCAATTCTTTTATCGTCATACCCTAGAAAAAGAGTGGGAATGGTTGAATATAGTTAAACCCCCTCAAGTAAAACGTATCCCTGATATTATTACCTGTGAGCAAATTGGCGCGCTTATTTCCCATACAAAGTCGTTGCGCTACAAGGTCTTCTTTCTTGTTTTATATAGTATGGGCTTACGATTAAGTGAAGCGCTTGAATTAACTATCAATGAGATAGATAGTGTTACAATGACGGTGCATATTCGTGATGGTAAAGGGGGAAAAGATAGGTTGTTACCTTTGCCTCACCGAACTTTAATCGCACTTCGCTACTATTGGAAAACTCATAAACACCCACACTTATTATTTCCCGGAAAAGGGAAAAACAAACAAGCACCAATGGACAAAGGCGGCATACAAAAAGCACTGAAAAAAGTCATTGCTGAGTTGGGAATAAATAAAAATATCAGTCCTCATTCACTCCGACATTGCTTTGCAACACATTTATTAGAGCAAGGTATTGATTTGCGTTCTCTGCAAGTTTTACTTGGCCACCACAGCCTTAATACGACCGCGCGATATACTGAGCTCACCCCACTTAAGCAAAAAGATAATGTCATTGCCCTTGAACAGTTAGCCAATAATATCCCAATAAAATGGGAGGCATTATGAATCAATTCATCACTTTACTTAAAGCGCATCAAACTGAGTTTGAGAAATACTATGGCGCTCGGCTAAATCAAGATATTCGCCGAGCAATGAGTGATATGTTGCACTGTAAAAATGATCGCACTCGTTACACACAATGGCATTGTAGCCATTGCCAGCATGACCAACAGCAATTGGCATCCTGCGGAAACCGCAATTGTTCACAGTGCTTGCATCAAACCACCTCAAACTGGCTCGCTCGTCAAACGGATAAATTATTACCAGTCCATTATTTTATGGTGACATTGACTCTGCCATTTCAACTTAGATCCCTTGCGATGCAACATCCTAAAGCGCTTTATAAAATAATGTTTCAAGTCAGTGCTGAGCTGCTGAAAGGGTTTGCTACCCGTCAGAAGAAAGGCGAGTTAGGTTTCACAACCGTGCTACACACTCACAATAGAAAACGAGATTTACACCCTCACCTGCATATTATTGTTCCAAGTGGACGTTATGATCCTATCAAAAAGCAGTTTTTTAAAGGTGATAAAGCTTACCTATTTAATGCGCTTTCATTAGCAAAAGTATGGCGAGCAAAAATGATTGATGCCATTAATAAGAGTAAAATACTTGCTATCCCCACTGGATTGCCAAAGCAATGGGTCGTTGACTGTCGAAAAGTAGGTTTTGGATTGTCTTCATTTCAATATTTGTCGCGATACTTGTATCGAGGCGTATTACCCGATAAAGACATTATCAATATCCACAACGGATTAGTGACATTTCAATATAAAAAAGGTGGCTCAAATATAACCGAAACTCGAACTTTACCCGTACTCAAATTTTTATGGTTGATTTTACAACACGTACTGCCGAAAGGCTTACAACGCGTTCGAGATTATGGATTTCTAAGAGGGAATGCAAAAAAATTGCGCTTACAAATTCAATTGATCTTAGGCTTGTTCGTCAAGCAGCCATCTGTTGAAAATGAGGAAAAAGGTCGCGCCGTTCATATTTGCCCATGCTGTCAACACAGTATGAAATTAGTCGGGTTTCACCGACTGAAGCTTTCTGAGATTGGCTTATGAATAGTTAGTTTTTGACCGAGATCGAAACCATTAAGGGGATGCCGATAAAGAAATAAAAATACAATAAGCATTTGATATGATTGAGTAATGATCGTATGCAGATAAAACTCGCCTCAAGAAAACACCTAAACTTCCCTCTGATTTCACTATTTACTATATAAGAAGCGATCCTTGACGGGCTTGTTCAACAACCAGATAAGGTGTCGGCTACGCGACACCTATCCTTGTTTATTAGCTACTTTTTTATGACCCTCTTAGGTGTATTCGACTGTAAGTTAGCTGCGGAAGTTGCAAGTACATGTGTTTGTAGTAAGTTTTCAACGATATCCATGACTTGATTTACTTCATTTGCACATGCTTTGTGCCCTATGAATTGCTGCATGACCAATTTCAAGCGCTGCATTTAATACAATTTTGTTTGGCTTACTAATAAGCCCTTCTGCTTCAAGTTGTTTTATTTTTTGTGCAAATCCACCAATATCACCCAACTGCTCGCTCATATATAAATCAACTAAAGTTCTTGCCCCCATCAATGCTAAACGTTGACTATTAGCATGTAATGCGAGGTATACCTCTTTAAGCAATTCACTCCATTCAACAGGAAGGTCATGAATCCACTTAGGTAACTGTCTAGAAATTTGAGGTGGATAGTATTCTTCTTCAACATTATCATATTCAGACAAATATAATTTACGCTGAAGTGATACATTCTCACAGCCACAACACTCCAACATTTTAAACGTAGTTGTCCAGCTAATTTCAAGCCAGCCTTGAGGGTCAACATTTTCTGATCCTGTGCTACTTCGCCCAGCAATCAAAAAGTGTTTTGTTTCCCTTAAGCATTTATTGCAGTGTGCTTTTATAATTAGAAAGTTTTCATCGTTCATCAACAAATGCCCATGGTGAAGTAGCTAACAGTATATTAGCAGGAAATTTTCCTTCTAATTCTGAGTAAAGTTTCCGCCTATTTGCAATCTACTCTTTTCGTTTTCCATGTCAACAACATTAAAAACAACTCCTTGCTTATATTCATAATTTTCGAGAAAGATAAAATCAGGAAACTTTCCGTCTAATTATGCATTAGTTAGGAAGCAATACTATTACTGTTTATTAAATTAGCTGAACGAGGCTCTATTATGAATGTTCCAAAATCGCCTTTTCTAGTCTCTATCCATAATTATATGATAACTCGGCATTATGCTAAGCGTACGGTTGAAACTTATCTTTATTGGATATATCGTTATATTTTATTCAATAATAAGCTTCACCCTGCGCAACTGAATGCGATGCATGTTGAACGCTTCCTAACTTAGATATCCTATCGCAATTACTCTTAATACTCTTTCTTATGCGAATAATATTTCTGGCTAACAAAGAAATACTTTTTGTGTTCAATCCACTGTGATAATAATGAGGAATCGTACCCTGCTGCGACCATTGTTGAAATATATCTGTTTCGTTAAATTTTGTTTTTAGAAACAAATGAATTCTCCTAGCCTTTTTAAGTAGAATATCCTTTATTTTTTCATTTGAAAGGTTGTTTATTACTTCTAAGTACTCTTTTGGGAGCGACCTGTTTAGTGATTTCCTAGTTTTCTCTTTGTCAAGAGACGGTTTAAGAGATTCTATATCTCTGACTGACTTAAAGCCAATCTAATCTAGGTTTTTAAAGAAATCTTCCATTTTTTCCTATCCCTTGGTAATCGTTAATAGATGACACTCTGAACTTGATCGAAAACACAACAGTTAGTTTAAGGCACTATTACCTCTATATTAAATATTACCGTGCAAGGTATACACAATCGCCTGCATATTGAACAATCAAGAAAAGTTGCCTTACTATTAGATATTACAGCCGCATTCATGAGCATAAAATATCGAATAAACAGCAATTTCAACTTGATAGTAATTATCTTACCATACACTATTGAGTTGATTAAATAACGTGCATTAGATCGCGTTTATTGTGCAAGGATACTCACCTGCAACACCTACCTGTACTGCGCCAATTTTATTTAATTTCTTCATGCTTAGGATAACTTATTTTAGTAGCAGTTTGCTGAGCAGCTTGGCTGTTTGTTAAGTGAATTAATCATCCTCATTCTCTAGGATCCATTTTCTCGAAGTTTCTAATTCACTAAATTTAAAATTTTTGATTTTTGCATTTACAAAGTGACTGGCAATATTCTCAGCAAAACGCCCTATTGGTGAGTCTGTTACAAAGGCGATGCGAGACACTTTCTTATGATGCGCTCTGACAAATTTTAAATGCGCTATTAGCGATGAAAAGCTATCCCACCCTGGGAATGATTGTACGTGTATTATGATGCCCTTTAGTTCACCAACGCGCTCTATATATGGATCAATAATTTTTGCCACGGAGATAAAATCACTTTTCGCTAACTCGCCCTCTGGTGATAATATTGCAATACTAGCAACTTCGTCCAATTCAATTTTTAACATCAGTAATCCTCGCAATATTCACCTAACGCACACATTAAGCAAAGCCAAAATATTGCCTAAAATATGTCGCGAGGCGAAACCTAGCCAATTGTTTTTGTTTCTATTAAATTTCTTTTATGTGTTTTAAGCAAAGAATCAATAATACGGGTTTTGACTGACAACACTTAATAACTTTTCTAAATGTGTGACTGTCCCCGCAGGATCATAACAATGCTACTGCAAATCAGATTTTTACCGATATATTTTCCAGAGCTTTTGCTTGTTAACATCAGCCGTTTTAGCAAAAGGTATTTCCATTTTTTCGCACGCATTTTTTAAATTCGCTGGGCTTGCAATTAATTCACTACTTAGATCCTAAAATCGATAGCTTATACCCAGATCTTCTGAGCTCCGCGAAGAAAATTCCAGTCCACTGTGTTGTGATGTGGTAGTTTCCGTTAAACACTTAATAAACAATTGCTGTAAACGTAGTAACTGCGCCTAAAACTATTCCCAATGCATTGCATACAAAAAGAGGCCAATCTTTGTTTTCTTTAAATAGAGAGTAACAAACCCAAGAAATACAATTGATCGTTGTTGCTATCGGTAAAATAACAGAGCCATGATTTCCAGCCAAGTTAAGTCTTATTTGATCTATATATGAAGAATACATAATAATTGCAGTCATAGACGCAAACCAACCAATTTTTGTTACAAAACTATCATTCATTATTTTCATTTATCTATGATCCTATATTTGTATTTTATTTTAAAACCAACACAACGAAGCCGTACATACATAACCATCCTGTAGAATTACGCGTTTTTTTGTGGTTTTGTTAATAATAATACCGCTAACTAAATCTCATTTATGAGCAAATAAATAAATGATTTTTATAAAAAATTATTTAATCGCGATTTTTTAGCTGTATTACCATGCTTTATAGATGAAGCGGATAAGAATATTAAGGGGCAACACTAACAATAATTGAGGGTAGGCTATTTCTTAATTTTCTAGGATATATACCCATGTTACCCCGAAATGCAATATCAGCAAGGAAAATTGTACCAATATGCGAGGCCAATTTGCCTTGCTGATATTGCATTTCAATTATCACACGGTATATTAATTTTTTTTACCAATTAGTTGATTAAATAATAAGCATCAATAAGCGTTTAGCGTTTTTTGGTAAAGGTAACTAGTTATGTGTCATATACCACTGCAGGCTTAAAAATGCTTCACAATGTAGATTTACCTTAATAACAAGAACATGGCTAACATTTTTGCGAGGGTAATATTATTCAGAAGATGATTTAGCAGCCGCGACTCGGACATCACCTCACAGCGTACAAAGTAGTAGCAACTCTCGCTAGTTAAGACGCATTATGCAGATCTCAAAGAACTCCCTAGGACAAGTGCCTTTTACGCAAGCACATAATTGAATTTTTTATAACGCGAGTAAGCTCTACATTGCTGTAATCAAAAAGGCTAAATTTTACATATTAAATGATAATATGTATAATATTGCATCATTATTTTGATTTTTCCTTTTCGGCAAGATCCAAAACAACATTTACAAACAATTAAAAGGAAAATCACTTGCAAAACAAAGAATTACAAACATTAGTGTTAGAAGAAATAACAAATATGAAAGCTAAGGAAATCACGATTATCGATGTTGCAGAAAGCTCAGATGTAACGGATGTCATGATTATTTGCACAGGCAACTCAAAGCGTCATGTACGATCTGTCGCAGAGCAAGCGGCGTTAGCTGCAAAACAAGCAGGTAATCCACCCATCGGTATGGAAGGCATTAATAGTAGCGAATGGGTTTTAGTTGATTTAGGGAATGTTATTTTACATGTAATGCAAAATGAAACGCGTCAATTTTACCAACTTGAAAAATTATGGGATGCTCCGCTCAATGAAGATTCAACTAATAGCCATTGGCACTAAAATGCCTGATTGGGTTGAAAAAGGTTATCACGAATACGCTCGACGCTTACCCAATGAATTTAAACTTGAATTAATCGAAATTAGTGCAGGAAAACGCGGTAAAAATGCTGACATACAACGTATTTTAAAAAAAGAAGGCGAATTGATGCTTGCCGCAATACATCCTGGCAATAAAATTGTTACTCTTGACGTGACAGGACATGCTTGGGACACAACACAACTATCTCAAACAATGAAAAAATGGCAATTGGAAGCATGCAATATCAGTTTGTTAATCGGAGGCCCGGAGGGGTTATCTCTGGAATGTACTACCAGATCAGAGCAGAGTTGGTCACTCTCGGCATTAACTCTCCCTCACTCACTTGTTCGAATTCTTGTAGCAGAAAGCTTATATCGAGCATATACACTGACCATTAATCATCCTTATCATCGAGAATAAATTTTGCTGGAAAAAAAACGTGTAAAGATCCGCAATCATTCCGCTGAAGCCGCATTATTTACGCGTAGAGTGATTGTCATTTTTTTATTAATTTCATGCGCAATTGGCGTCTTAATTAGCAATATGTATTTTCTACAGGTCACTTCTTACAAAAAATATAAAACCCGATCCAATGATAACCGCATTAGCGTACAAACTATCCCGCCAACTCGCGGATTAATTTATGATACAAATGGTATTATCCTGGCCGAAAACAAATCAGTGTATAGCTTGAAAGTCGTGGTAAAAAAGACAATAAACTTAAAAAAAGAATTAAGCAAACTCACTAAATTACTCTCGCTCACCGATCAAGAATTAAGTGATTTTAAAAAAAATAATTCTAACTCAAAATCATTTAAGCCCGTCACTATTCGCACACAACTTAGTCAAAAAGATGTCGCAATATTTACCGCTAACCGCTACCATTTTAAAGGTTTTTTGATTGTTGCTGATGTGCAACGATACTACCGTTTCGGTGATGCCTTTACACATGTATTAGGCTATGTTGGTAAAATTAATAACAAGGATAAAGAAAAAATTGCCAAAGATAATGAGACAGCGCGCTACCAGGGAACGAATTACATTGGCAAGCTAGGTATTGAAAAATATTATGAATCATTACTCCATGGTGAGCCTGGTCATCGGCAAGTAGAAGTTAATAGCTGGGGAAAAGTCATTAGAACATTGGCTTTCACGCCAGCCACGCCAGGTGTGGATATTAAATTAAATCTCGACCTACGATTACAATTAACAGCACAAAAACTATTGAATAACTACCGTGGATCTATTGTTATGATGAATGTTAACACTGGTGCTGTCTTAACATTAATTTCAAATCCAAGTTATGATCCTAATTTATTCGTGCAAGGGCTCAGTATTAAACAATATGACGCACTATTACAATCCCCAGATCGCCCACTTCTGAACCGGACAACCCAAGGTCGCTACCCTCCTGCATCAACCATCAAACCAGAAATGGCATTGCTTGCCTTAAATACAGGGGTTATCACCGAACATACCACAATTAATGATCCTGGTTGGTGGATAGTCCCTGGCTCCAAGCGGCGCTTTAGAGATTGGAAAGAGTGGGGTCATGGTACCCATGTTGATGTTTTCCAAGCAATCAAAGAAAGCTGTGATACTTTTTTTTATAGAGCCGCCTACAAACTCGGTATTGATCGCATCAATCCGTTCATGGAAAAATTTGGATTTGGCAAATACAGTGGCATAGATCTTAATGAAGAAACCTATGCAATAATGCCATCACGAGATTGGAAAAACGCGCGTTTTAAAAAACCATGGTACGACGGTGATACAGTTTCAATCGGCATTGGCCAAGGCTATTGGACGGTTACACCAATACAACTCGCCAAAGCAACAGCGGCTTTAGCAACACACGGAAAAGTTGTCAAACCGACAATCCTACAATCAGTGCTTTCTAAAAACGGTTCACTTCCCCTTCCCCAACAAAACTTGGCAGATATTATCCTTAAGCGAAAAAGCTATTGGAATATTGCACTTAAAGGTATGTATGCAGTAACAAGCACACCATCAGGGACTGCGCATCGCGCATTTAACACCGCCTATTACACCGTTGCTGGAAAATCAGGTACGGCACAGGTTGTTTCTCTCAAAGAAGGTCAGCACTATAAGAAACATAAACTAGCAATGCACCACAGGGACAATGCCATGTTTGTGGGATTTGCTCCTTATGAGCATCCAGAAGTAGTCGTCACCGTCGTACTTGAAAATGCAGGTGGCGGCAGTAGTAAAGCCGCTCCAATCGCGCGCTCGATGCTTGATGAATATTTTAAAAACAAAACAAATTAAACGTCTTTTCACTAATAGGCTTTAACCATGATAAATACAGCAAAGCATAAAAATATTTTTAATCGCTTGCATATCGACCCTTTCCTGCTCATTGGCATTTTTATGTTAATATGTATCAGTTGCACAGTGCTCTATAGTATTGGTGGGGAGGCTCTAGTGGAAAAGCAACTAATTCGTTTCGGCATCGCACTGATTGTTATGTTTTTTCTGGCACAATTACCACCTGATGTCTATTTCCGCTGGACACCCTACATCTTCGGCATATCTGTACTGTTACTGATTACAGTTTTAGTCATAGGACACTCTCAAAAAGGCGCTCAGCGTTGGATTAACATTGGATTTACTAAGTTTCAACCCTCTGAAATAATAAAACTCATTATGCCACTTATGATAGCTTATTATATAAGTCAATACACACTCCCCCCGACAATTAAAAAAATCTGCATAGCGGTGTGTTTAATCATCATTCCAACATTATTAATTGAACTACAACCTGATTTAGGAACATCAATTTTAGTCGGCGTTTCAGGTCTTTTCGTCCTCTTTCTTGCGGGCATGAATTGGCTCTACATTGGCGGCTGCCTACTCGCTATCTTTTCATTTATACCCGTATTGTGGTACTACATAATGCACGATTATCAGCGCCTACGCGTGCTAACACTTTTTAATCCAAAATTAGACCCCTACGGTGCAGGCTATCATATTATTCAATCAAAAATAGCCATTGGATCAGGCGGATTATTTGGTAAAGGTTTATTTGGTGGTACACAGTCTCAACTAGAATTTCTCCCCGAGCCTCATACGGATTTTATCTTCTCTGTTTTTTCCGAAGAGTTTGGACTTATTGGTATTATCACCTTACTGCTTATTTATCTCTTCATTATCTCTCGTGGGCTATGGATAGCAAATAAAGCGCAAGATTCCTTTACAAAATTAGTAGCAGGAAGCATCACTCTTACCTTTTTTGTGTATATTTTTGTCAATATTAGCATGGTAAGTGGTATACTGCCCGTTGTGGGCATACCTCTGGCGTTGATCAGCTACGGCGGCTCTTCCATTGTCACCCTGCTTGGTGGTTTTGGTATATTGATGTCTATCAATACTCATCGACGATTTAATGCTAAATCTTAGACTTAACGCTAAATACATAGCTTAGATTATATTAGATTCAATTAGTAGAAAAAAATAAATTGATTAATAAATTTAGTAAAGCCTAAAAAGCCGAAAAAGTGCAGCTCATAGAAATTTGCCTTAGCTGGGCTCTAATGAATTAAGGCTAAAGCAGTCTAGCTCAAATTGATGACTCACCATATGCTCTTGTTTTATGGTTTTTTTCATGGCGCACATTGTGCTAAAGGCGCGGCTACATGATTTGGGCAACTCACCAGCACTGCGCTTCTTCTCTAAAGTCGTGCGAGCATTATTTTGCTTATAAAAGTCATTCTCTGCACCGCCAGGTAATGTTTTACTCTGTGCATCAATCACAGTTAGCCACAGATCAGCACCGCATGTTAAAGCTATAACTATACCTTGTGGGTCAAAATCGGAAAAACAAATTAATTTTATTTTTTGTTTAATTTTTTGCTTACATGTGCGAAAAAAATCATAAGCCACAGCCGTGCTATTTTCATGGTTCACATCACCACGATATAGCCAAAGCGCATTATCTAATTCACTTGGCAAATTAAGATCTGCTAAATATGCCATAATGCTCAGATTTTCGACCAATATCAACTGGCGATGCTCAATAGATTTTATCTCCTCAATTGCGACATAAGTCCCCAGAGATCGCGCACCTTGTATGGGCGTTTGCAGTTGATTAATATTAATACTGTATCGGCTATTTAACAACACGTACTCATCGCGAATGGCGCAACTATTATCTTTTTCATTAGGGTTGCTCAAAGACGTTTCAATGCGGTTTTTTTTGCTAGGGAATTTATCTCTAAATAAGTGTATGCCGTTTTCATCTAGAACTGTTTGAATTAACTGGTCAATATGTTGCGTGGTAAAATGTAGATAACCTGCGCTAACCACGCCAAAATTATATTCATTGAGTAACTGCTTAGTCGATGCATTACAGCGGAGCTTTCCTGCTTGTCCTACTTTAACATTGCGCTGGAAAAATTTATAAAGTCCAGCTTTCATTCAAGTACCTTAATCACAATGTCATCATAACTATAATTAGCCGTCGTACCCTTGAGTAATACCCCATGTGGTTGGATATCAAGCGCCAATTGTTGGTCAAGTGTCAATTTGCAATAGCTACTAAACACCAGCTCTACCCATTGCGTTGGATCAATTTGAAATTCATGATCGCTCCAATTTTCCAGTGATGTTTGCCAGAAATCAATGGCTGATATAGCCTGGCCATCAGCAATCACGCGTTCAAATAAACGTTGCGTTTGATCTTCAAAATAATCATTTTTGATAACAATGAGCTCGGTTTCAATAATGTCAACCTCACTCACTTCGCGGGGCATGGTAACACTAGGACTTTTTTGTTGGCGTAGACTTTGTACAATTTGGATCAATGCCTCGCCATTCGCTATATTTTTAGTATCAACATAGGTTTTAAGGGCTAAAGGCGGGGAAAATTTTAATGTTGCTGGCAATTTTTGGTGATTAAACAATGTAGCGCTTAATTCAAATTCAGGGTGCAAATGTAAATAACGCGCCATATTGCGCAGTAAATTCGCTTGTTTTTCATTCTGGCGCAATCGAAATAAACTCACGCGCATATTATCAATAATTAAACGCAGCCGTGGTAATGCTTGATGAAACCAATTAATAAAACCACTTATTTTACGCGAAAAATCACTTGGACATGCCCAATTTATCCATTCATAGCACCCTTCTGGATCAATTTGCTGGAGCTCTGTAAGCAGTTTTTGTGAGTAGTCTAGCGCCTTTTCATTTTCTCTTACTTTCGCGCCTAATGTCATGACAAACCCAAACTGACCGGCAATGGCAAAGTGCATACTCTCAAGGCTGGCATTTAAACTTTCGGTTGCGTCGTACAATAAATCATCGATTTGTTGTAAATAATAGTCCGCATCATCTCGCTGATTACTTTTAATCGATAATTGGTAATCAGCAACATTATCATCAACTCTATCAATGACTCGTCCCATATCTGTTAGCTGACGATAATGAGATTGTTTGCACATTAAGCGATTGAGCATTTGCTTTAACTCTGAGCCAATACGATACTTATCTGCATCATCGCCTGGGCGCAGCAGCCCTATTTTATGGAGCATTTTTAGCTGGGTAATATCATCACTGGACACCGAGCCATAGATATAAGCATCCGCTAACAAAGGGGCATTTTTGCTCAGTTTTTTTAGTAAGTCAATTACGTGTTGTGCGTCATATCCAGCCATTAAAAATGCAACTCTTCTTGCTGGTGCTCATCTGTTGTTGGTAGACAAACCTCTTCATAATCATTTAAAAATTCAATCAAAAGATAAATTATATCAAAGCGAGCAGTCGCAAAATAATGACTACTGCCTGCATTTTTACGCACGAAATACTGCATTTCTTCTAATTTTTGAAAAACAAAAACAAGTTGTTCTCTACTTTCTAATTTATTGGTTTTAAAAGGTTTTATAGCAGTTAAGTAACGTAGACGCTCACGCAATGTAGGATCATACTCAAAGGGATCAAATAACGTATTAATATTCACCTTAGACTTGCCATGTAACGGTAAATCACTCTGCGTCGCACTGAGCAGCAATTCAAGAAATTCCACCAGCGGTCTAAAATGACTGCGCACGTCATTAAATAACAATGTCAGCTCTGCCCTGTTCGTCTCGTCAACCATTTGAAACGTACAGTAATAAGCGTCCCCTGAATCAAGATAGGTTAAGTTGCGATCCAGGTTATTCAAAAAATCATCCACGCGCTGCTGATTATCACTGATAGTTAAAAATTCAAACTCATCAGGATATGCCGTTTCGCAGATGATAGCCCCCGTTAACAGGCCTTGAACAGTTTTTTTAAACATGACTTAGCTCTCTTTTGCGGGGCGCTTGTTGTTTATTACGCATTGCAATTAATTCATCAATGCGTGAGACCGGGATTTGCGCATAATATATTTTGTTATCTTTTAATTTATAATGCTTATCATAAAGTGAAAGAATATGTCTGTTGGTTGATGGTGATGCCGATAACATAGAAATAGCATTCGCAGAAAACATCTTTAATAATAAATCAATATTTTCAGCCGCGAGCTCACCCAGCTCGTCAACAGGTAATATAATATTAGAATGGTTTGCATTTGATCCGCGCAACATCACCAGCAGACCTGAAAACAATGATAGCATGGCTAAATATGAAAGCCCTGTTGAGCTTATTTTTTTTAGTTGCTTGGCATTTCTTGCCCGTTTTAGCTGGCCTTTTTCAGTGATTGCAAATTCAATATCAAACAAAGTTTCATGGGCTAACTCAAAGCCTTCACTGGGCAAATCTTTCGAAAGTTCTTCCATGGCATAAAGCAAATCATCAGGAATATCCTCAATACCCTCACGAAAATTATCTCTGTGCCTTGCAAATAGTTTGGCAAAGTCCTGCAACGGCCCCCAGTAACCTAGCGGCTCTTGTTTCATGACCGTATAAACATTGATACCAGCCAGGGCTTCAAAACTCGCAAGTGAAGTAACATTTTTTGACAGATCTTTGCCGATATTTTTAATTGTCCGTCCAAAATGCTCGATATGTTGATAAAACTCATTGATTATATGGGCATTAACCGTCACTAACTGGTAAGTGTTTTCCTTTTTTTGAACAGCACTACTTAACAAATCTTGGATCGGTTTTTGATATTTAAAAAGATTTTTAGCGCCCACAAAAGTATCGTTTTCTATGAGCGATTTTTCCCAATTTGCAAACAGCTCACTGCGCGGATGGTTTTTTCTAAAATTATCTTTAAAAGAATTTATTTTATTTTCTAGGAGTTTATGAAGATCGCCAAATGCAGACAACCAATCTCGACAGAAGACAATGGTTAACTCTGCATCATTATTAGGCTCATTTTCATCGGCAAGCGCCGTTATCCCCTTTAGATCGCACTCTTTTTGTAGCGCGCCAAGCTCTAGCAATAATTTGTCATTATCCGCAATTTGTGTGCTTAGCCTTTTTATAATCTTAGCTTGAGTCGTAATTTGTTGATTTTTATTTTGCCTAAAATCCTCAAGATTATTTTCCAAACCGCGCAATTTAATGCGGTTATTTTGGGTATCGTCCATTAAAGGATCACGCTTAATATAAGATCTTTCCATAAACGCACGATATTCTTTGGCTTTATTCGACCACACAGCGCATTGCTCTAACTGTGACGTTAATATACGTTGATCGGCGCTTCTCTTATCGACTTCACCATCAGGATCTAGCTCTGCTAGGCTTTTATTTTTTTGTTGGCGGTGATCCTTTAAGCGTGTTTTTGCGCTCAGTTCAATGTCTGCCTCCAGACTATTTAATTTATCTAGCTGGGTATCACGATCAGTTTCTATCACCATGCGCTGTTCAAGCAATATATTATGAAGCTCGCTCTTTTTAGAGTTTGCATCTTCTTCGAACAGCTGCAATTTTTTTTGTTGTTGCTTATTCTCAACCGTTAGCTGCTCAATACGTGCTTTTATTTCATTAGTTATATCATAGATAGCAGACTGTTTTTTCTCAGATAATTTTTGTTTTTGAATTTTTAACTGCTCGACTTTCATTTCAGTTTGCGTTAATTGTTGCTCAAATGTTGTTATACTTTCTTTTTGCTGGGTAATTTGTTTATTTAACGAGCCTAACGAGGCATCAATACCGTCAATACTTTGTTTTTGCACAAGATGCTTTTCATCTAGCGCCCTCGCCTTTTCTCTTAATTGCGACTCACTTAAGTGCAAATCACTCTCCGGTAATTGCAAAAGCTCAATCTGTAATCCATAAATATTATCATTGTGTTGCTCAGTAGCACTTTGCCAACTTGGCGCAAGATCAGTACGATTTAATTGCTCATTTGATAAAATACGGCCAATATTTTCTTTCCAGCCCTTAGCCTCTTCACAATGCGCCAAAAATTGATGTAATGAGTTATTAATCGGTAACAACTGCGCATCAATATCAAGACTCAGCTGGGTTAACTTCTCAAGATAGCGATTCTCCTGTTGTCTTTTCTCAAGCAGTTTATCTCGTTGTTTTTCAAGTAAAGACAAGGTTTTATTTTGCCTCGCCAAATTTTGTAAAAACAGAGTTAGTGTTTCTTGTGTTGCTTGCAAAAGCACTTGATTTTCTTCTATCGAGTCTGTCAACTGCGCGGGCAAAATAGGATAGTCTTGTTGTGCTGCACATTTTTTTAATTCATGAGCAATTTTTTGTAAATTTAATTTAAGCTCTAAACGCCTTTGCTCGAGTTGTGTATTTAACGCTATGTGTTGTATTTGATGTGTTTCATTAATTTTCTCGAGTTGCTCATTGGCGCGGTCTTTTATATCCGCCATCTTGTTGTTATTTTCGGCAATATCCGTAACTTTTTGCAGATTAAGTGCAGCAATAAGTTTTTCAAATTTACCCGTGATTTTGCTGATGTCTCCTTCAAATGCGGCAATTATTTCCTTCACTTCATTGAGTTTTTGTTCAATGTGAGGCGCCTCATCCGCTTTAATTTGAAACAGCGCAGCATCTTTATCATCATAGCTCTGCTTTCTCTCGTCAAGATCATCAATCTGGCTTTGGTCTGCAGCAATAGCGTTATTTAGTTGATTAATTTGAGTATTTAGATTTTCCGTGGTTTCCTCTAATTCAGTGTTCAATGCATAGCCCTTATCTCGAGCCAATATTTTATCTGCTTGCTTTGTCTCGTTTTGCGCGTTTAACTCGCTTTGATGATCGATTGCTTGGGCATAACTATGCTGCAATTTGATGATCTGACTCTCAAGGGTATTAAAATCAGCCTGCCAAAGTTCTATTTTTTGGGATTGTTGCTCAACCATGCGACACGCTTGAAGATCTGCAAGCCAATACCTGATAGTTTCTTTGCTCGGAATTTTTTGCTCTTTTTCATTAAGTGTATTACGAGCAAGTTTATCACTCGAAATGGCCACTAACATGCGTTTTACTGCATTAAAATCAAGGCTCTTCTCTAAGGTACCATTGATAACTTTATCAATATGCGGCATTGGCCTATCAGAAAATGAATATTTATTTTGCAACGCTCGAACATCTTTTAGTTTTCGTCCACCGCGCAAGTTTTGAATGACCTGACAATATTTATCTGCCCCTAAATATCCTGAACAACCACAGTTATTATGGCGATATAACCGTTCAATTTCACTGATCAAGAAAAGCTTTTTATCCTCGCCAATAAAACGCTCACTACAATAAGCGCCATCAATGAATTTGAAATGCACACCACGCCCATCACTACTGGCAAGAACCATGCAAGTTTGCCCATAAGGACGTTTATATTCATAGACAAGCAGGCTCGAATCGCGCGGCAGGTAAAAATCCACAAAGTTATGTGTTTGATCAACCTTACTGACAATCTCACTTGGTCTCATGCCATAAAATAAAGGCAACAAACGCATCAAAGACGTTTTACCAGCACCATTAGTTCCTTCAAGCTGAGTATGCCCAGACAAATCTAGTTCATTGACTTGTCCCTTCCAAAAACTATCGATAATAATAATGCGTAATAATTGATAGTTTTGATCTGTCATGGGCGCGCCTATTTAAGAAAATAATAAATACATTTGTTCGCGCTAGTATACCCATATTCGCCATGTCTTAAAATTAAATTAAGCATGTATTGCTTATTTGTTTAAGAAATGCAACACAAAAGCTAAATATTACTTCATGCAGGAGGCTAATAATTCGGCAAAAAACTCATTGCCCTTTTTCCGACAAAATGCAATATTTCGTGAAGGGATAGCATCTGCATCTGGGTGGCTCGCGATTGCAGCTTCCATAGTTGATTCGCGTATAATATGCAATGTTGGGTATGGCGAACGGTTAGTATAATTAGATGCATCACTTTGCACCTCACCACTAAAACAATAATCAGGATGAAAGCTCGCCAATTGATAAATGCCTTCATAGCCTTGCATATCAATAAGCGCATTTGCCATATCAACTAAATCAAGAAAAAGATAGAACCCTTCAAAACCTTCCTCAATTATAAATAACGTTGTTTCAACCTCACTATGATTATCTAGGTAATGAAATTCGCTAAGCAATGCATGTACAACCTCAGCTGGGAGGCGCTGTGCTGTTTTAATATAACGTACACTGCACTTTTCAACTTCTGCCCTGGCAAAAGGACAAATGTTGTATTTTACAATTACCTTACTTACCCATGCTTTTGTAGCTGTGATTGATCCATTACTTTGATTATTTTGCAATACGACTTAAACCTTCTTCGGCTTTTTGATAGCCTAAATGAATCATTTCTTTAGAGCGCTCAAAGTTCAAAGTGCCACAGACATTTCGCGGCACTTCTACCGTATAATCTGGCGGGTAAGCTGCAAGTTTATGCCTGGCAATAACACTTTGCATTGCATCAAATGCTTGATTGGCAACTTCAGAAAATCGGATCTCAGGTGATAATCTTCTGGTTTTTTTTGCTGAAAACTTTGCTTTATAATCAGCAAAAGATTGCGATACTTGTGACAGGCGATTGCCAAATATTGAATCGATAATATTTTTTGAAGTTTTATTTTCTTCTTGTGGATTTGTTAATATTTTATCCTCGATGATTATCTTTTTTTCTCTTTCCTTAATATTGTGCTCAATTTTTCCATTAAGATTAACAGCAATGGTGAAATCAATATTATCGTTTACCGTATTATCTTTTAATGTTGGCGAAACTGGCACTGGATTTAAACAACCACCATCAATCATTTGTCGACCATTTCTAATCGCCGGCTTAAAAATAAGTGGCAAGGACATAGAGGCGCGAATAGCCGCAAATATCGAACCTCTATCCATCCAAACCTCTTTACCATTTGCTAAATCTACAGCAACCGCCGTGTAAGGAATTGACAAATTTTCTATATCTTGCTCTCCACCTAAATCAATCAATTTATTCATTATTTTATTACCTTCGAGCAATCCTCCTGATTTCCAAGACACATCTAACAAACGAAATCTTTCTAATTTACTCATTTCACAGATCCATTTTTCAAAGGTATTAAGTTTTCCCAGCGCATAAAAACCACCAACAAGAGCCCCCATCGAGCAACCTGAAATTGATTTTATTTCAAAATTATGTTCAATTAACCAGCGAATTACACCAATATGAGCCAAACCACGAGCTCCACCACTTCCAAGTACCAATGAAACTGTTTTCTTGTTCATTATTTTATTCCTATTGCTTATTATCGTTTTTGCTTTATCGCGTTAAATTCCGCGCCTCAAGTGATCTTAAGATGCTTTGCCTGATACAACTTTGCAATCAATGCCAAACACAACATTCCCTCAGCGCCTATATTAAAGATTTTAACCTTTTATGTTCAATAATACCATATATCAGACCCGATAATTACTGACCAATATTAGCAGTAAAAATAGCGTGCATTGCAGCTAGTTAAAGCAAATAAATTAAATTAAATTTCCAATATGTATCTCAACGTTTTTTCTATTACTCGTATTTTGTTACAAAGATCATAAATTTTGATCACAAAATTAGTATTTACTAACATAAAAGAAAATCTATTGTTAGAATAAAAACATATTGTTATGCCAATTACAGTTAATAATATTGCAATCATACTTCGAGCAAATGAGCAAGCTTGCTGGATATTTGTAAAGGCGTTACTTAACTCTTTGATTGTTTCATTTCAGCGGCAGAATATTTAAAAGTGTGCTGATTGTCATTGGTATTCGTTTATTATTAATATAATTTAGGTGGTTCTCAAATGATAGACCCGTTAACAACTGTGGATAATATGCAACAAATAAAAAAACATGCGACTACATTTGCCAAACAACTACTATGTATCATTTTTCTTACTGTAACGCTCACAGCGCAAGCAACAGAGCCGACTAAAAAAGAAGGTAAAACGATTAAAAAAATACCTTATCAAATCACACCGACAAACTCACTTTGGAACGACAAAAATATCGATTCCTCTTTTTATGATAACCCTTATAAAGTTTCTCTTTTTTATGCGACCCACGGTGAAGACTCTGATCGTCTACTTCAACATACCTATACAGTATTTGGTTTAGGTCTGGGCGTGCTGGGCGTTTTATATGCACTGCCAGAATCAGTGACAAAATGGAATAAAGAAGATGCGAATGATATTTCTACAAAATGGAAAAACAACGTAAGCAGAGGACCGGTATGGGATCGCGACGATCCAGTTTTAAATTTCATTGGCCACCCCTACTTTGGAGGGGTATTTTACCAGTCAGCAAGAAAATCAGGCTATCGTCAATGGGATTCTTTTTTATATTCTGCATTGATGTCTACCTTTTATTGGGAATATGGTATTGAAGCATTTGCTGAGGTTCCCTCTGCACAAGACTTAGTTATCACACCTGTTTTCGGGTGGACTTATGGTGAATGGGCTTTTCAAACCGAACGAGATATTTGGCTTCATAATGCTAAAGTGATGAACTCAGAAACACTTGGCAATATATCACTTTTTCTGCTCGATCCCGTTGATTCCATCGCGCGTAATATCAATTATCTTTTTGGATCAGATATTATCAAGGCAGGCACAGGCTATGTAACCCTTAATCAGAATAAACTGCCTAACAGTTCAAAAAGCGAAACTGAAATAGGCCTTAGCCTCAGTTATACCTATGGATCTGATGATAGTAAAGCTTCATCTTCCGTAAGTTTAGACGGGCCAAAATATAGTTCCTTACAAACAGAGACGACTGACCCTGTTGATACTGGTATTGTTGGGATATCACTCGGCGCTGTTGGGCTTAACTTTGACAAGGATCGCAATCTAAAGGCGACTTATGGCTATCAATCTGCATTGGGCTTATATTTTACAAAAAGCTTTTCTTCTCGGCTGGCTTACTCTCACTCACTGGCTAAATCATCAACCAGTAATAGCAAGATAACTTATGAAAATTACGGTATAGATTCACAATACTACTTCAATGCAGATAACAATTTACGCCCATTTATAACCGCTGGATTGGGGGATATACTGATAAATGAAAACAACCATGGAAGGCGATTTGCTATTAATGGTGGATTAGGACTGCATTATAAGCTAAATAATAACTTTGCAATTCAAGCTGACTGGCGGCATTACTACTCAACACGCGATTATGAAAATGATGACCAATATGGTGCTAGGGTTATCTATCGCTTTGGAGAAGGGGAACGTGATTTGTAACATTAATGCGCAAGTGTTGTTGAGTTTTTATGATTTAGTTTTAGGAAGCACACCAAACGCGCGCATAAGGGAAACCTTTAATTTAACCTTGCGTATATTGCGCCTTATAATGATCATAGAGCGAGTGCCTAAAAGCGCAACTTGAGTTGACTTTGCTATAAAAAAATTGCCAGAAAAAAAAATTCGCAAGAGCATATTTAACTTAACATAATTAAAAAAACTGTATTACAAAGATGATTTGACGCACATCAACCATATTATTTTACCACTTTTACTGGAAATAAATAGCAAAAGTATGTATTATTAAGTCAATATATTTTATAGCTTGGGAGCAAACAATGAATCAACTATTTTCCACACCAACTAGAACTTCAGTACTATCAATTAACAAGGTGTTAAAAAACACTTATATGTTACTTGGCATGACTCTGGCTTTCTCAGCCTTTACAGCAACCATTGCAACCATCATGCAAATTGGCCCGATTACTTCGTTAGTCTTGATGATAATTGGTTTTGTTCTTTTATTTGTTGTTTCCAAAACAGCAGATACTAGCAAAGGACTTTTTTGGGTGTTCATGTTTACAGGTGTGCTTGGCGCATCACTTGGTAACATGCTTAATCACTACCTTGCAATGCAAAACGGTGCATCACTTATCATGCAAGCATTAGGATCAACCGCACTTATCTTTTTTGCTTTATCCGCGTATGTATTAACAACAAAAAAAGATTTTTCATTTATGGGTGGATTTTTGATGGCTGGCATGATTGCCGTCATCATTGCGATAATTGCTAATATTTTCCTACAAATTCCGATAATGCAAGTTGTAATAAGTAGTGTTATTGTTTTACTAATGTCTGGTTTCATCTTGTTTGATACAAGCCGTATCATAAATGGTGGCGAAACCAATTACATTCGTGCAACCGTTTCTTTATACTTAAACTTATTTAACCTGTTTATCAACTTACTAGTATTATTGAACATTATCGATGACTAATTAATGCAACTGGCAGTCATGTAAGCGAACAACCATAGCGGTTAGCAACTGATTGTAACTGATAAGTAGCTAAGTCGCTAAGTCGCTAAGTCGCTAAGTCGCTAAGTAGCTTCAATATTTTATAACGACCTGGATTAGATTAGCACAAGCATACAGTACATTGACCAATTGCCAGAGCCAATTGGTCATATGTTCTAGCATAACGAAAATTAGTGTGACAATCATTAGCAATAGCTTGCTATCACTTAATAACACGCTTGGATTTTAACTGTTTTGCAGCGCAAATTTTAACCATCGTTATAAGAAAATGCTCTATACCCATTAAAGAATTAAAATCTTTAATTTACGTAATATATAAACTCGCTAGAAAGTCAATTTAGCAAGACCTAAATACTTCTGGCCTCACTCATTATTTTGCCTAGCAACAAAGGCATTCCAAAAAAGAAAATATAATGTTATGTCCACTACACAATAAAGACAGTCAATTAGTTGGTTGGATCAGTCCAACAGAAAATATTTTTGATACCAATATGGTTTGGGTCGCATTTATCCAGAATGGACATGCTTGGGCACCTGATGACAGCACTTGGATTGGGCCTGTGTATAAGGAGTTAATTTGTTTAGATCAATCAGGAAAACCAATCGCGTGGCATGGCAGCATAAGACCTGAAGGTAACACACTATTCGTAAAACCTACGGGTATTGCTGCAAGATTGGCCCGCCCAGTACGCCCTTGTACCCCTGAGCGGCCAGTAATTCCTCCTTGGAGTATTCCTCCATTAGGAGGTTGGTCAGAAGTATCATTTGTTGAATGGTTTGAGCACAGACCTCCTAAAATAAGAAAAATAACAGATATCGGACCGACACAACATGAAGACACCAGTAGAGGTCTACAAAATGAAGACACCAGTAAAGCTATACAAAATGAAGACACCAATAAATCTACAAAATGATTGACTTGACATTAATAGTGGCAATGATACCATATTGCCCACCAACGAATTATTCTAAATATTTTATTATGATAAACCAACAAGGGAATTAAAAATGCAAAACTTTAGCAGCAATGGTATGATGCCTGGTCAGGGCCGTCACTTTATTGAAACGCGACCAGACTCTCATCGCGCATCGGTACAATTTTCTGAAAAAAAAGTGACCGACAAAAATGCAAATCGTACCAATGTAGAAAATGGTGACTATTGGTTAAAAGATAATGGCTATCTCAGAGAAGATCAATATACGGTGGGTGTATCAGCGTCAATAAATGGAGATAATATTTCACATAAAGAGCCCATTAATGCCCAATTCAAGGTTACAAGTTTAGATGGTTATCCAAGCCTGCACAAAATGATTATGGAAACTGGCAAATCACTCGAAGTCATAACAGTTGAAGTGCAGATGAGCATAGTAGATTTTTGGGCTCTCTTTGACCATTTAGAAATATCACTTTTCGGTGGTTGTGAATATCTCGAGACAGAGACAGAGACAGACCTCACAGATTAGAGCATCTTAATCACTGACCATTACTAAGCAGAGCGATATTAATCATCTAGCCCAACAATTTTCTTTTTGCAGTAGTTTATTGGCAACTTAACTCCGCTTCAAATAGATTTATCAAGCATAAGCTCGCATGAAAAACAAGATACAAGATTGATAAACCCATGCGAGCCGAAATACAATATCAGCTACGATCAGATGCCCAGAGATAATACGCTGCATGAGGTAATTGGGACGTGCTCCTCGAATGGCAAGCTCTGGCTGCTTCCTTGCATATAAAAACCTAGTCCTGCCCCAACCGACAAGGCTCCCTGTTTAAGTTTGCATCGATAGATAATAACCATACTTCAATTTTATGCCCCAAATACGCGGCCAATTTGCCTTCTTAATTTGTATTTCGATCTGCGCATGGGTATAGTAGAAATCAATGCGGAGTTTAAAATGAAATCAAAATTAGAAATTTATGCATTGTCAATCTGTTTCGCCTCGATGATTTTTCTCGTGATCGCATCTAGCATTGGCATATATTCCATCTTTGAGATTACCGTGCCAAAATTTACCATCTCTTCGTATGACTACAATAAATATCAAACCAATGATGCTTATTGGAATTATATAAATAACGAATATTCCCAAGACAACAAAGCTGCGACTAGGCCAAATAGAGAAGTGCTAACAAAGCAAAGGTTCGATAAATTCTCACTAGTTATTAAAGCTGAGCAACGAGAAGGTTTTCAAGCATTATTAAAAAGTTTAATTTTTATTCTCGTTGCAGGGTCTGCGTTATTCATACATTGGAAAATCGCTAAAAACTCACGGGAGTAGTTACCTGAAAATAGCCATGCAAGTCATCTCTGCATTGCTATTATTCGCCTAAAATACTCACAGCTTTAATATAGGCGAAAATTACCTGTTTTTTTTGTAGCTTTAATTCATCCAATGATTTTTTAGTGATTTTTGCCAATAGCTTTTGCTTTTTTATAGACATGGTAAGTAGTACACTGCTTTGTGAAATGGACTCTATTTTTTCAATTGTCACCGTGAGTTTATTTTGCAATGAGCTGGCATTTAATGACGTACTTGAGATAATAACATCTTTACTTTCTACTTTTACTTGCATACTTTCACCGATATCTTTAGGAGCCGTTAAAATCACCGCTTGTCCGTCTATTTTTCCTTTCATTACTCCATAATGACTGTCCCACACCAGTTCGGTTACATTTAATAGCAATCCATAATGGTCATGTTTGGCGAGGCTCAGTGTGGTATCTAAAAACAGGGATTGAGGGCTACCGATTGCTTCAATTTTTCCGTGGGTAATTAAGATCATTTGCACACTTAGATAAAACAGCTCTTGCATGGAATGGGTTATGTAAATGATATGTAAGCTGGTGCTGAGTTTTTTGATAAATAGGATCAATACATTGCGACTGTGCTGATCTAACGAAGATAAAGGCTCATCCATTATAAGCAGATCAGGTCTGGTTAAAATGGCTCTTGCAATCGCTATACGTTGTTTTTGACCTCCTGATAATTGTGTTATTTTTTTAGCCAATAAATCTTTAAAATCTAATGCTTCTGCCAGCTCAGCAATAGAGTAAAGTGGTTTGATATTTTTATTTAAAGCTATGTTTAGATTGCCTTTAACATCTAAATGGGGAAATAATCTTGGCTCTTGAAACACCATGCCAATTTTTCTTTTTTCCGTTTTCAAAAAATGGCCGTTTGCTTGCCAAATATCATCACCAAACTGTAGATGACCTGCAAAGCCATCATCTAATCCGGTAATTGCACGGGCAAACGTAGTTTTTCCTGATCCAGAACCACCAAATACGCCGCAGACACCTAACCATGCAATTTCGCCATTAAAATGAAATAATATGTCATCATTTTTTTTGCTTAAATCAAAAACAAGCCTTTTTTTCTTGGCTATTAACTCAAGCATTGTTTAGCCGCCTTTGACGTTTTTGTAACACGCCATAAATAAGCACTAATAAAATCATCGAAAAGGTAAGTAAGGTGATTGATAACATATGCGCCTGCTTATATTGCAATGTTTCAACATGATCAAATAAAGCAATAGAAAGCACTTGTGTTTCACCAGGGATATTTCCGCCAATCATGAGCACCACGCCAAACTCTCCAATTGTATGCGCAAAACCGAGGGCCCCTGCAATAATAAAACTCGGTAGCGTCATGGGAAAAACGATTTTGTAAAAACGCTCTCGAGCATTAAATCCCAGTGTTGATGCCACTTCAAGATGAGCTTTATCAAAATTTACAAAGGCACTTTGTAACGGTTGGACAACAAAAGGTAATGAATAAATAACAGACGCAATAAGCAGCCCTGAAAACGAAAAGGCCAGTGTAGATCCTGTTACATCAAGCCAAAATCTACCAAAAGCGGTGCTTGGTGAAAATGAAATTAATAAATAAAAACCTAATACGGTCGGAGGAAGTACCAAGGGTAAGGCAACTAACGCTTCAACTAGCGGTCTAAAAAATAACTTACTACGTGCGAGCCACCACGCTAAGGCTGGTGATAAAAGTAACAATATAAATGTAGTCAAGCCTGCAAGTTTAAGGGTCAACCAAAAAGCTGTGTAGTCTAGCGCTGTTAGCACGATTATAAATACCCTTTTTTCTTGATAAATTGTTGAATTTTAGTTGATATTAGAAAATTGACAAACTGTTTTGTATCATCTAGTGATTTACTTTTCGCTAAAATAACCCCCTGTTGCTCAATAGGCTTATATAAATTTGGCGATACTAAATAATACTGTTTTTTAGGCAATTGTTTAATTAATACATAAGCCACAAAACCTGCCTTGATATTACCAGAATCAATAAATTGATACGTTTGTATTATGTTTTCACCTTGTATATATTGATTTTTTTGCCATAATTTCATGCTCATTAAAGCTTGCTTGCTTGCCAGACCATAAGGCGATAATTTAGGATTTGCCATTACAAGCTTACCTTTATAATGATATAAACTCTTTACTGTTACTTGTACGCGCGATTTAGGTTGCCAAAATGCTAATCTCCCTTTTGCGTAGGTAAAACGACTTCCCATTACCCCTTGCACTGAGTTTTCAATTAACTTTGCGCGTTTGCTGTCTGCTGACAAGAACAAATCAAAAGGGGCGCCATGCTTTATTTGATTAAATAAAATACCTGTTGAGGCACTTGAAATTATCACCGTTTTACCAGTTTGTTTTTTATATTTTTTACTAATATCGTCTAACGTTATTTTGAAATTACTCGCAACTGCAATCTTGATGCTTGCATTGGCAGCAAAGCTTAATAACAAAAATACACAAAAGCCAAACAAGCGCATTTATTGTTTCCACTTGTTTAAAGCATGTTGATCATTCTTTTGCCCATCTAGCCAATAAGTTTTACCTTGGGCATTGACTTCTTTTTTCCAAAAAGGCGCCTCTGTTTTTAAAAAATCCATAATAAATTCACAGGAGGCAAAAGCATCACGCCGGTGCAAGCTTGCTATGCCGACAAACACAATTTGCTCCCATAATTTCAGCTCGCCCACGCGATGGATAACAGTACAATCAATGATAGACCAACGTTGTTTTGCTTGCGCTACGATCTCTGCCAATATTTTTTCGCTCATCCCTGGGTAATGCTCCAGTGTTAATGCGCTAATACGCTCTCCATGACTAATATCGCGCACAAGACCTGTAAAAGTCACAATAGCGCCCGTGCTTGCATTATGACGAAGTTGCTCATATTCTTGCTGCTGATTAAAATCCTCTAGTTGAACTTTTATCAACTCAGCCCCCTGTTACAGGTGGGAAAAAGGCGACTTCATCACCACTTTTTAACAAGCTGGTTTTAGCTGCCATGGTCTGATTAACAGCAACGCATAATGTACTGTTTGACAATGCCTTTTGCCAAATCGGATCGCGCATTGATAAATTTTCTAATAACTTATCAACACGTTGATTTTCATTAGCTGGTAATTCAATGCTCGCGGTTTTTAATTGATCTTTGAGGCTGGCAAAAAATAAAATTTTTATCATCAATTTACCTCACTGATTGCTTAATTTTTTACTCGAAAATGACCTGATTTACCGCCTGTTTTCTCTAATAGGCGCACTTTTGAAATAACCATGTCTTTCTGCACCGCTTTACACATATCATAAATGGTTAATGCGCTGACCGATGCCGCAATAAGGGCTTCCATTTCAACCCCTGTTTTTCCTGATAACTTACAAATGCTCTCAATTCTGACGCGTTCAAGTGCTGGCTCTGCGGTTAAACTCACTTCAACTTTGGTTAATGCTAGCGGGTGACAAAGCGGAATAAGATCAGCTGTTCGTTTAGCCGCCATAATACCTGCAATTCTCGCCGTCGCGAAAACATCGCCTTTGTGGTGTTTACCACTTAAGATTAAATCCAGAGTCTGTTTTGACATTTCAACATAAGCCTCTGCAATAGCTTGACGCTCTGTCACGTCTTTATCTGTCACATCAACCATATTAGCTTTACCATCTTGATTAATGTGAGTAAATTTATTTTCCATCTTAAACACCAATATGTGGCATAAAATTACACGGTTTATGTGTTGAATTCATTTGCTCTTTGATAATTTTTGTCCATGCAGTTCGGCAGGCACCTGTTGATCCTGGCATACAAAAAATAACTGTTTTATTAGCAAAACCTGCCAGTGCTCGACTTTGAATTGTTGATGAGCCGATTTCTTGATATGAGACATGGCGAAATAATTCACCAAATCCTGCAACGTGTTTATCAAATAAAACACTAACTGCATCGGGCGTCGTATCTCGCGTTGTAAAACCTGTACCACCAGTGATTAATATCGCTTCAATTTCATCATCTGCAATCCATGTCGCAACAATAGCACGGATTTTATAAAGACAATCAATGACAATTTTTTTATCAGCTAACGTATGCCCAGCCTCAACCAATGCGCCAGTAAGATAATTTCCTGATGTATCGTTTTCTTCTCTGCGCGTATCTGATACTGTTAATACAGCCATCTTGGCCGCTTTAAATTCTTTTGTCGATAAGTGTCTCATTTTACTTCCTTTGCTTTTATCTAACTGCCCTAGCCTCTGGTTAATAAGTGCTTCTACTTAGCATAAATACGCAGTACCTGCCTTATCGGAAATCATGGCAAATTGGTGAGTAAATAGCTATCTGGAAAAGTGTTGTTTATCCCTAGTTTGGCTTATTTAGCATTTTTAATTGTTGATGATCTTTCAAACAATCATTCCATTGTTGCTGGGTATTACTATTTTTAAATCGAAATAACTTTTCAGGCGGCGCATTTATGCTTTGTAGTTTAAGAGTTTTTATTAATCTAAACAGTGAGCGTTGTTTATTATGTGGAGAAATTAATACTTTTGTTAGATATTCTTTTAATAAATCACTCAATGGCAAAATTATCGGAAACATTGCTTGTGAATAAAAAACGCCTTGAGGATGACTTTTATACTTTTCGATTAAAAATAGGCATTCACAAGATGTTAAAAGTGGCATATCAACAGGCATAACAAACAATGCATCAAATTGACCAAATAGCTTTGCAACACAGGCATCAAGGCCACCTATTGGACCTAATAATTGATGACGATCTAGAATTGAATTAAATCCTTTATAATCACCACTGACAAAGACCTTATCAAGGTTGCAAGCAGCTAACATTTCCACCGTTTGCTCAAGCAATGGGCGGCCTTCTAATGTCAGTGTCGCTTTATCTTGGCCCATGCGTGTAGATAAGCCACCTGCAAGCACTATCCCTGCTATTTTCACAAAACATCCCTGTACATATATAATAAAAAAGGGCTTACGCCCTTTTTTATACCAATAACAATAAATTTATTCTTAAATAGTATTACCAACCTTCAACGCCTTTCATATCAGGCAGTTTATGAGCAATGCCTTTATGACAATCAATACAAGTTTTATCGCCAGATGCAAGTGCGGTTGAATGCATTTTAGCACTGCGCCGCGATTGCTCTGAGAAGTCCATGTATTTAAAGTTATGACAATTACGACAGGCAAGAGAATCATTGGCTTTCATTCGCTTCCATTCTCGCTCAGCCATGTAACGACGTTTGTTAATAAATTTTTCACGTGTATCAACCGTACCGATCAAGCGCCCCCATAAGTCGGTGCTGGCTTGGATCTTACGCACAATTTTGTCTGTCCATTTTTTAGGAACATGACAATCAGGACAGGTCGCACGCACCCCGGAACGGTTGGAGTAATGGATAGTTTCTTTATATTCCTCATAAGAATTATCATGCATGGAGTGACAACTAATACAAAATTCTTCGGTATTGGTTAATTCTAAACTAGTATTAAAACCACCCCAAAAAATAACCCCTCCGATAAAACCAAGTAGCAAAATAAAACCCATCGATGCCGTTGATGGCATCTTCATGATGAACCATAAGCGTTTTAATAATTTTAACATATTCGTCTCTTTTACTGTAATGCTTTAACAGGTTTAAAACTGTTTTCAACTAGTGGCTTGGCATCGGTTTGCGCTACGTGACACTGCAAACAAAAGTAACGCCGAGGCGAGACATCTGATAACACATCACCATCGCGGGTTTGGAAATGCGTGACGCTAATTTTAGTGGCGTGATTAGCCTTGGCATTTTTCCAGGAATGGCAAGAGAGACATTTATTTGACAATGCATCAATACGATAGCCTCGAATTTCATGAGGAATAAGCGGTGGTTGAGTGATATAACTCAAGTCAATTAAACCTGTATCTTTTTTGGTTTTTTTAAGCATTTGTGCTTGATTAATATCCGATATTGCAACGTTCCCCCGCAACGATGAAACACCGCCAGAATTGGACGGTAAAGTTGACTCACTACTCCATGCACTTGTTAATACGACAATCCCTGCTATTAATACAGCTATTGGTAATCTTTTCATTTTAAGTTCTCCATCCTTAGCGGGGCTGTTTTTTTAGCTGATAACAAGGTTGTGATCACAAACACATCTTCTGCACAAACATCAACGCAACGACCACAGTTAGTGCAATGACTACTATTTACTAGCGTTGCCATGTTTTTAGTGGCTCCATAAACAGGATCTTTTAAAATTTGCGGCTCAGGACAAACATCAAAACAATCCATGCAGTATGTACATTTATCACGATTTTTTGCATCTATTTTAATTAAACTAAAGTGGTTTATTAAAGAGTAAAAAACACCCACTGGGCATAAATGACCACACCAACCATGTTCGACAGCGAGCAGGTCAAAAATAAAAATAATTAAAAATAATACCCAGCCGAGTCCCATACCAAAAAACAAGCCACGATGGAATGCTGAAACAGGATTAATCATTTCCCATGACATAACCCCTGTAAATAATGGTAGGATCATCACCATCGCTAAGATCCAGTAACGTAATTGACGATTGATTACTGTTTCTTTGCGTAATTTTAATACTCTACGACACCATGATGCAGCGTCCGTTATTAAATTAACAGGACATACCCATGAGCAGAAAACACGCCCACCAATCACTAAATAAAATAAAACCACAAGCGCCGCGCCAATAAAGGCATCATTTTTAGGGATGTGCCCTGCCATCATGCTTTGCACTAACACAAAGGGATCGGTAAATGGAATGACACCGAGCAAAAGACTTGAACTTAAATTACCTTCAAGGATCCAAATACCTGCGAATGGTCCAAGCAGAAAAAGCGTTAAAATGCTAAACTGTGATAATCGCCGTAAAATTAAAAAACGGTTTGCTAATAATAACCCTTTTTTGCTAATTGCTTGTTTTCCAAGTGAATGTGTATTTTTCATTTCAAACTATCCGGCACGCGATCTGGCAGGTCTAACACCGGATCAATCAAAGACTTCCCTGACTTTTGTTTTTCTTTCCAACCCCAACGATAAAATTCACCTAATTTGCCTTTTGCAACGTCCAAAGGTAACACTTTAATCGCCGCATCAGGTAACACACATGATTCTTCACATTTACCGCACCCAGTACACGCATTTGAATGTACCGTTGGAATAAATATCGCATGCATACCCGTTCTGGTATTGCGCCGTGCTTCTAAGGTTATCGCTTTATCAATTAACGGGCAAACGCGATAGCAAACTTCACAGCGCAATCCTTGAAAATTTAAACAGTTTTCTTGATCTAATAATACAGCAAGCCCCATTCTGGCGTCATCAATGTTATCTAACGCTGGATCCAATGCACCCGTAGGACAGGCAAGTTTACAAGGAATATCTTCACACATTTCGCAGGGATCAGTACGCGCTAAAAAATACGGAGTACCAGTTGCAACCGGTCCAAATAATCGTCCGAGCTTAAGTATGTCATATGGGCAATCTTCAACACATAAACCACAACGAATACATGCAGATTGAAAGTCTTTCTCATCTAATGCACCAGGTGGGCGTAATATTTGCGCATTAAAGGATTGGCTTTGCTTTGAATACATCGCCAGACCAAATCCTAAAAATCCAACCGCACAGACGTTTTTACTTGCATCCACAAGAAATTGGCGACGGGTTTTACGGCGGGTTAATTTTTTTTTCATCAGACTAGGCTACACTTTTCTCGTTATTTTAACCGCACACTTCTTGTAATCGGTTTCTTTAGAAAGCGGATCTGTTGCATCAAGTGTTATCTTATTAACCAGTTGATTAGCATCAAACCACGGCATAAATACTAAGCCTTTCGGCGGTCTATTACGTCCTCGTGTTTCAACTCGTGACGTTAATTCACCACGACGCGAGGCAAGCACTATTTCATCGCCACGTCGTAGCTTACGTGATTTAGCATCTTCAGGATGCATAAAAACAACCGCATCTGGAAATGCTCGATATAACTCTGGTACACGGCGGGTCATTGAGCCTGAATGCCAATGTTCAAGCACCCGGCCAGTACTTAACCATAAATCATACTCTTTATCTGGTGATTCCGCAGGCGGCTCATAAGGCAAGGCAAATATAATGGCTTTTTTGTCGGCGTGACCGTAGAACTGCAATTTACTGCCTTTTTCTACATACGGATCATAACCTTCACGAAAGCGCCATAATGTTTCTTTGTTATCTACAACAGGCCAGCGTAAACCGCGTGCTTTATGGTATTGATCAAAAGCGGCTAAATCATGGCGATGACCACGCCCAAAGATTGCATATTCTTCAAATAAGCCTTTTTGAATGTAGTAACCAAAATCGCGTGATTCATCATTTAGCTGATCTTTTTTTAATTCATCAACGCTAAATTTATTAACTACACCATTTTCAAACAATACTTGATACATAGTTTTTCCACGTACTGTAGGCTTTTTAGCGATTAACTCTTCTGGCCAAACTTCTTCTATTTTGAAGCGTTTAGAAAATTCAACCAACTGCCATAAATCAGACTGTGCACCTTTTGGTGGCTCAACTTGTTGACGCCAAAATTGTGTGCGACGCTCAGCATTTCCATAAGCACCCTCTTTTTCTACCCACATAGCTGTTGGTAAAATCAAATCGGCCAGTTGCGCTGTGACTGTTGGGTAGGGATCGGAGACCACAATAAAATTATCTGGATTTCTGTATCCTGGAATAATTTCTTCATTGATATTTGCTCCAGCCTGCACATTATTATTACACATCACCCAATAAGCGTTTAACTTACTATCTTTGAGCATACGGTTTTGTAATACCGCGTGATAGCCAGGTTTTGCTGGGATAGTACCCTCGGGCAATTTCCAAATCTTTTCAGCTATTGCACGATGTTTAGGGTTTTTTACTACTAAATCAGCAGGAAGACGATGCGAAAAAGTACCAACTTCACGCGCAGTACCACACGCCGAAGGTTGCCCTGTTAATGAAAAAGGACCTGATCCTGGTTTGGAAATTTTACCCGTCAGTAAATGAATGTTATAACAAAGGTTATTTGCCCACACACCACGCGTGTGTTGATTAAAACCCATTGTCCAATAAGAGGTTACTTTTATGTTTGGATCTGCATAAACTTTCGCTAATGCAATTAATTTACTTGCAGGCACACCAGACATTTTTTCAGTGTGCTCTACGGTATAGTCGGAAACAAATTTAGCAAATTCATCAAATGACATTGTAGATGAAGCACCTGAATTATTGTTTTTAGCCGCTTTTTCGAGCGGATTAGTTGGTCGTAAACCATAACCAATATCTGTTACGCCTTTACGAAAGTTAACATGTTTTTTAACAAAATCTTTATCCACTGCATCATTTTTAATAATGTAATTTGCGATATAGTTAAGAATAACAAGATCTGTTTGTGGGGTAAAAATCATACCGTTATCAGCAAGTTCAAATGAACGATGGGTATAAGTTGATAGTACATGCACGCGCACATCAGGATTACTTAAACGCCGATCTGTTAAGCGCGACCATAAAATAGGGTGCATTTCAGCCATGTTTGATCCCCATAAAACAAACGCATCCGCATTTTCAAGATCATCATAACAACCCATAGGCTCATCAATACCAAAGGTTCGCATAAATCCACCCACTGCCGATGCCATACAATGCCGCGCATTGGGGTCAAGGTTATTGGTGCGCAAGCCAGCTTTCATTACTTTTAAAGCAGCGTAACCTTCCCATACAGTCCATTGACCAGAGCCAAACATGCCCACAGATTCAGGACCTTTGGTCTTTAAAGCGGCTTTAAACTTATCAGCCATGATAGAAAATGCTGTATCCCATGAAACGGGTTTGAATTGCCCGTTTTTATCATAAACGCCATTAGTCATGCGCAATAATGGTGTTGTTAAGCGATCTTTCCCGTACATGATTTTAGATAAAAAATACCCTTTAATACAGTTAAGTCCTTTATTTACTGGCGCATCTGGATCGCCCTGCGTTGCCACAATACGTTTATTTTGTGTCCCAACTAAAACACTACAGCCAGTCCCACAAAAACGGCAAGGTGCTTTGTCCCATTTTATTTTTGAAGAATCTTTGCTGGTGATTAAATTAGTCGCGGAGGCTGGCAACGTTATTCCAGCAACCGCCACCGCCGATGCTATCGCTTGTGCTTTCATAAATTCACGTCTGGTAAATTTCATTTAAATCCCTCGCTGTCCAGTGCTTAAAAAACTGTTTACATTAATTTTCTAATCCTTCACTCAAGCTGTTCTAAATAAGGTTCAACAGAAGTTACTTTCCTTACAAGTCTATTATTTAATGCAAGCTGTAGTTTGGCATTAACCAAGTGCCGCACGCAAAATCTGGCAACCACCGTTTTAATTAACCTATTTTTTGGCTAATATTTATCAATCATGTCCAAATATCATCCGCATAACGTTTCAAACTCGTGATAAACCAAACCTATATTAATCACCCCATCAAATTCATTAATTTTATCAATAACTTCCATTATTTGGCCTTGGTTTGATGCTTCTAAAACAACCACAGCTTTACCTTCTGGCGAAATAACAATCACCTCTGCTCCATCAAGTAAATTTATACTACTTTCTATTGCGTCTGCCTTTTCCTTGTTGACATGAACAAGCAAGCTTGAGACATGTAATTCTTTTTCTGTCATGCAAGATCCTTCATACTAATTGATTGAGTTGGGCAAGGTGCAACACAACCACCACATCCATTACATAACGATAAATCTATTTCTGGTACTGCACGTATGCCAATTTTAAACGACAGCGCAAGAGTTTGACAACTTTCAGCACAACTACGGCAATAAACACTTTTATTTGCCAAACAATCATCAGTGATCATGGCTTTTATTGTCCACGGTGTTGAATTAATTGGATTAAATAAAGGTAATGCACAACTTTGGGCACATTTACCACAAAAATTACATTCACCAAGATTAAAATTTATCTTTGGAAAACCCCCGTCACCCTTTACAATTATATTTTCTGGGCACGCTAATTGGCAATCACCGCACTGTGTACATTGCGTTATAAACTGCTCTTGATTTTTTATCCATGGTAATAATTGACCAGTTAAATTTAATGTTGACCTGCGCAATAAATTACGCTTATTCTCATCAAACCGCATAAATAACCCTAATTAAAGCTAAACACTTAATACTGCAAGCTCTATCGACATTCACTCAGGACAGCCACAAAGTTAATCATCAAGAGCCATTTTATGCCACCGCCAGTACCTAATGAGCTTGTTGAGCAGAGCTTAGATAAAATAAATATAAAACATTGTATCCATTTAAAAAAATTATAGTAAGTACAGTAAACTTAAAGTGATCTTAAAGTGATCTTTATCAAAATAATTTTATAAATAATGAGCAACTGCTCACAAAATTTATAGCCACCAGCTATGTTATGGAACTTGAAATTAACCACCAATTGATGCTAGGTGAGGCGTGCCACCAGTTACCCCTTCGTGTAAATAATGGCTTTCTTTTTTATCCGCGAGCGCGCCTAAAATACGTGTTTTTAATTTTTCTTTATCATTTTTATCCAGCAATAAATCCCGCAAATCAATACCTTCATCACCAAAGAGGCAAAGGTATAATTTACCTATCGATGAAACACGCAAGCGATTACAATTTTTACAAAAATCTTTACTATAAGGCATAATTAAGCCAAGTTCACCTTGATAGCTAGGGTGCATAAAGACTTGTGCTGGCCCATCATGACTTAAGGGGACTTTTTTCATCCAACCACTTGCAAGTAAATGTGATTTTATGCTTTCTCCCGAAAAATGATGCTGATTAAAAAACGCTTTATTATTGCCCGTTTGCATCAGCTCAATAAAACGTAATTGAATCGGAAGATGTTTTATCCACGCTAAAAATTGTCCTAAATCACCATCGTTAATGCCTTTCATTAACACGCTATTAATTTTAATTTGCCGATAGCCTGCACGAATAGACGCATTAACACCTTCAAGCACCTTGTTGAAAATGTTTTTACCAGTTATTAAATTAAATGTATTGGCATCAAGGCTGTCAACACTCACGTTGATGGCATCAAGACCTGCTTCGAACCAATGATGTGCATTTTTTTCAAGGCAATAACCATTGGTTGTCGCCGCTACTTTTTCAATGCCATTGATTAGCGAAATACTTTTAATAATGGCACTAAAATCTTTGCGCAAACTCGGCTCACCACCCGTAATACGTATTTTTTTGGTGCCTAATTCACTAAAAGCAGTGACCAGATTTCTAATCTCTATTTGACTTAAAAATTGCTTGTCATGTGAGCGCGCATAGCCATCAGGCAAACAATAATTACACTTAAAATTACATACATCAGTGATTGATAAACGCAGATATTCAAACTTTCGTCCGAATACATCTCTTATTTCTGATTTATTATTCATATTAGTTCCTTTCCAAAACGGGAGGCTAGAAGATTTCTCTCATAACCCTTCTTAATTAAGTTCATTAAGCGGCTAAAAATGCTTATTTTTATGGTTAAAAACTTAGCACAAGAAGCTCGGAGCTATTGTTATAATGAGCTTAGCAATATTAATGCAATGGGAATATTTAACTGATGTTAGCCAAGCCTTAAGTTTACGGCAAGTGATCAATCTCATAATTAATTGATTTATAAATGTTTTCTTTATAACAGCAGTTATTTAGAATAAAAGTATATACGCAAGCGACTTCGAAATGCAAAATTAACAGGTTAAATTGTGCGCAGATGCATGTTTATTACTCATATGGCTCTCAAGGTGAAAATAAGGAGCCGATAAATGCCATTAAAACCAGAGCCAACATTAAAAGCAAAAGCCTCAATAACCTCACAACAGATATTAAAATCACGCCGTTTTAGTGAAGGGCCTCGTCTCTTATCTGCAATCCCACTGACAGAATCACTGCGCACATTAGCCATGAACGTGTGGTCTAGTGAAGAGCCAATTACAAGCTGCTATGATGTCTATACCCATGTTTGGTAACAATGCAACGGTGGCCGCGCTCTCGATGAGCAGAGTAAAGGCGCATGAGGTAATGCGAACGTGTGCATCGAACGTTGAGCTCTGGCTGCACCTATCATATAAAAACCGAGCCCGCACCAACGCCAATGCTCCTTGCGCCAATTTGCAGGGTTATAAAATCTCGATAAAGAATAACTATACTGCAATTTTATGCCGAGCGACGAGGCTCAATTTGCTACCCTGATTTTGCATTGCGCTCCTTGCATGGGTATCAATATTTTCTTCCTAACAGCAGTTGTTTAAAATAAAAGTATGTACTCAAGAGATTTCTATATATAAAATGAACAAATTAAATTTGCACAGATGCATGTTTATTACCCATGTCACTATCAAGATGAAAATCAGGATCCTACAAATGCCATTAAAACCAGAGCCAACATTAAAAGCAAAAACCTCAATAACCTCACAACAGATATTAAAATCACGCCGTAACAGTGAAGGACCTCGTCTCTTATCTGCAATCCCACTGACAGAATCACTTCGCGAATTAGCCATCAACGTGTGGTCTAGTGAAGAGCCAATTACTTGTATAATGGAGATCTATTATATGTATACTGGTATGATGGAAGAAGACCCAAAAACACTGGCACACGCTAGGTCTTGTTCAGATCTCATTCGCGAGTTATACGAGATAGGAAGAAACCAAGATTTCGAGCCTCGTTTGACAAAATTAGAAGAGATCCCCTTGATACAATTAATCACTGCCAGAAATAACTACATAAACTTTAACACGCGCATCACAAACCCTGTATTAATAGCTGCAATGCAGCACCAAGCTCACCGTGGAGATCTTACAATAGAGGATTATCTTATCATCATCATGGACATGGAATTCTATTATTATTCAGGGAAAAATATCCACTCATATCAATTTCTACACCGCGTGTACTTGAACGTAAACAACCGCATACTCACGCACATCATATCGTACATACTCGATGTCTGCCTCGATAAAATACCTGGCGTTCTGCAAGTAAAGGTCACACTTGCCAAGTGCCTCGATAAAATCCTTATTTATACGCACAACATGACGGCAACGAACAAGGTCCTCGCAACACTAAGAAACTATCAACATCAATTTGGCCTCTCTGGATTCGAGTCTCAATTGCCAGCAATGACAAAGCACCAAATGCTGGGCGTATCAGTGGCTGATATGCCACCTAGTATTTGCATCATAAAACGCGAACCTCTGCCAGCGGCGCCTCATAGTTACGGTTATTTTCTATGTAAATTAATATATCAAGCACTTAACGATTCAAATGGATCAACTGAATTTTTTGAACTCATTGTTAAGTACTTCAAAGATGCTGGGATCGATGCCAACGATCCTGCTATACAAACACGCTTTAAACACCTCAAATGGGAAGCACAAAGTAATTTAGTTAGAGCACTTACACTTAATAAAACACTGGAACTCATTTATTAATATGCCCCGTAAAAATGCGTTACTTACCCAGTAAACCTTTTTTCTAACCACTAAGCATTCATTGCCGCTGGTGTGTTGAAGTTTATTGTTTTTATGTGCAAGATCTTGCTTCAAAGGCGCAAAACAATAGTTGAGTTTTAGCCTTTTCGTGACTTATCATTGATTTAATAACATACAAAGTTGCTAAACTATACTGATGGAAAATGCTGTTTATTTCGACATCTCATAAAAATGAATAGTGATCGAATGGCTAATATCAGGCAACTTTTCCTGATTATTCAATACGCAGAAAATTGCAGCTATTTTGCCCTGAAAGAGCGCATAAATGGTGGATATTTCTTTATGTTAAATGTTAATTTTCATCATCAATTCAAGCCTATATGGCATTAAAAGGAAATAAGAAGTGTCTAAACTGTCACAATATCAAAAAATCGTTGAATTGCTCAAGGAAAACCCAAATCAAAAGTTTAATGCTCGCCAAATAGCGGAACAAATTGTTGATTCTTATCCAGAAGATTATAGGGAGAAAAGGCAGAACCAACGATTTGCTGATGAAAAAGCATTCATATCTCAAGTTGTGGCAGAAATTGGCTCACAAAAAGATCAAATAGTAAAAAATGACGAGCATGTATTTTGGCAAGATAAACCACGCCCTAGAGTTTATTGGTTTAACCCTGATAAAACTGTTGGTCAAATAGAACCTGAAACAGATGAAGTTGAAGAAGAGAGTGTCGAGGTTTCAATAATTCCTGAAGCAATAACTTTTTCAGAGCACGATTTATACCCAATTCTTATCGATTACTTAAAAACAGAATTAAATTTATACTGTCAAAGAATTGATGAAAAACGCTCAAAAAACTCGCGAGGCAGTGGCGGGAATCAGTGGTTGCATCCAGATATTGTAGCCATGCAACCAGTAGATAAAGAATGGAATGAATTAATTAAAAGTTGTGTTAAACAGGGAGCTGGCCAAAGAGTTCGACTATGGTCTTTCGAAATAAAAAAAGAACTAACGGGTTCAAATGCAAGAAAGAGTTTCTTTCAGGCTGTAAGCAACTCAAGCTGGGCTAATGAAGGTTACTTAGTAGGCACATCTATATCGAATAGCAGTGTTGAACAAGAATTAAGGATGCTTTCTGCACTTCATGGAATTGGAATTATTCTGCTTAATCCAGAAAACCCAAGTGAAAGTGAAATGATGCTCCCTGCAAAATCTAGAGCAGATGTTGACTGGCAATCTGTAAATCGAATACTTGTTGAAAATGCAGACTTCAAAGATTATATAGAACTTGTGTCAACTTACTATCAGACAGGTAGAGTTCGAGCTAAAGACTGGAATAAATAAAATTTCAACTAGCAAAAGCTAACAAGGCCATTAAGTCGTATTCGTAACAGTTGGCTCGCGCTCGTTCCTAGCACAGTTTAGCCAACTATTTCACGCCGCTTAACGAGCCTGTATATGCCAAGTGTATCCATTTTAAGCTTCAGTGTTTTAATATAAGGAAAATATAATGAAAGAAGAAATCAGCCTTTTATTGGAAAAGGACGAGTCCCCTACATTAGAATTTAAAAGACAATGGTATTGGGATGACTCTACTCTGCCTAATGATATGCCTGATAAGTGGGGGGAATTAATTAAAGATTTAATTTCTTTAGCTAATGGATACATAAATAAAGTAGGTGAATACCGGTATCTAATTTTTGGGTTTTCAGAAACTGAGAAGAAAACATATAATTTAGATGTGAGCAACATCAAACAACTTAAAAATCTGACTCGATTTAAAAAAGATCTTCTACAAAGGCTTGAAAAATTTACTAAGCCTTCTTTCATTGATATTAATATAAAAATGTTAACTGTAGAGGAAGATAATTTATTAGTATTTGAAATACCTTGTCCTACTCAATTAGTTGAACTGAAGAATGAGCTTAAAACTAAGACTCGTACTCACGATCAAGGTGCAATATTGGTTCGCAGAGGACAAAAATCTGACGAAGTGAGAACGGCATCCCCTGATGAAATTGAAAGTTTAAAGTTAGAGTTACTGAAATATAGTGAGTCGACTCTATACAAAAAAATGAATGAACAAATTGAGCCGTCTACATCTGAGAAATCAATAGAGAAAACTATTCAGTTGTTTATAGATAAGAATTCAAGTTTTTCTTTGGCTGATAAATACCCCATAAAAGAAAGGAATTGGAAAGATAATATTGTTTTTGAAATATATAGGCTTGAAGATGGATTTTCTGGGCTGAAAGAATTTGTTTATATTCATGAATCTTCAAACCAAGGAAAAACTCTGGCCGAAATTAAAAAAAGAAAATTATTAAACAATATTAAAACATCAATTGTCTTAATCGACAGACCCAAAATAAAAGATGTAGAAAGACGAAAGGCCAATATTAAAAAACTTTTTGAGAATGAATATGTATTATTTATTGATGAGTTTGGATATGAGCACTTGTACAAGGACTGCATGCTTCCATATGAAAAATTCAATTTACCTGTTTATGTTGATAGTTTATATGACGCGGGTGATGTTTATGACTTGCGTGCGATCGCTAGATTAGAGGAATGGTTTGAGTCTGAAAATGAACCTCTATTTGTTGTAAGTGGCCATGGTGGGATTGGGAAAACAACATTAGCTAAGCAGTTTTTAGATTCTGTCAGAGATACAAACACAGAGCTAGGTATTCTTTTCATTGATTCAAAAGAAATTATTAGTGAATTATCTAGTAATTTTACCAGTGAGAATAAAGTTTCTGATGTTTTTGACTTTTATAAAGCATTGATGGACGCAGATAAGATGGAAGGTGCTAGGTTTGATAAGGAGTTACTTCAATTATCAATTGATAATGGTAGTTTGGTTGTTGTTCTTGACGGTATAGATGAGGTAATTGCAAAACTTGGAGGCAAATTTGATGTCGAACAGTTCATTACATCAATAGTTGACGAGTATTCGTCAGGTCTTAATAAAACTAAGGTTTTAATTACTTGTCGAGACCACTTTTGGAATGAAGTGGGTAAAAAAATATCATTACCAGAAATTACATTGAAAGCATTCAATATAAAATTGGCCACTAATTTCTTTGAACAAAAGTTAAAGGGTGATAAAAGAAAAGTTGTGAAAGCTATGGAAAAGGCCGAGAATTTGGCTATAGAAAGTTCTGCGTCTTCAGAAACTACAAGTAGTAAAACATATATACCTTTCCTTTTAGATATGATCGGATATTTAATAAACTCACAGGGACTAAGTACAAATCATCAAGAGCCTTTTGAAAGCCAATATTTAATTCCAGATAATCATACAGATCAGGTTGTTGCTCAAGTTTGTCGGCGTGAGATTGTTAAGCTAAAAAGTTTATCCATAGATCAGCAAGTCGAATTATTTATCAGAATAGCCTCAGATAAACAGAACGGTATTTCTTTATATAACATCAAGGAAGAGCTTACTGCTATTGGCTCAGATTTCGACGATTCACTAATCGAAAAAATAAAAGGGCACCCTTTAATTCAATGTGAAAATAACATGATTTATTTTCGCTATGATGTATTTAATACATATTTTAAAGGCCTATTGGTATATTACTTTTTTAAGAATAAAGATGTTAATACGATTAATTGTGAGCTTGTTAGGATAGTTAGTGGCTATCTAAAATATGACAGTAGCTTTACTGCAACAGTTGCGGAAAAATTAGCATTGGACGATGATCTCATTCTATTTTGTAGTGATGTGATCGAGAAAGCTAATGATATTCAAGCTGTTAACCATGAACTGTTTGTATCATCAATAGTTTCATTCCTTATGACTTTATTACAAAGGTGTAGTGACCAACAATCAAACCTAAGTTCAAGAACTGAGTTACTCGAAACACTATTTGAAAAAAATGATGGATTAATAGGCGTATGTTTAGTAGATATATTTGGAAATACAACTCCAAAACCAACTTTTGATTTCAGAGGCAAAGTACTTAAAGACTGTACTTTTAATAACTATGAGTATTTTTGGGAATGTAATGTTGATGAACATACTGTATTTCATACTTCAATATTTAAAGATATAGATCCACGAAAGGGTATCAACTATAAAATATATGATAATCTTTTTGCTAGTAGCTGTGATTTAACCTCTATTCAACATTTGTTAACAGAAAAAAAAGAAGAGTTTGAAAGTACACGAGATACCGTAAAAGCTGAGTTAGAAAAAGTCTTCAAGATATTTTATCAAAGGGGGAATTTCTACCCCAAAAAACAAGAAGAAGTCAGGAAAAAACTATCAGCAGTAAAGCACTTATCAAATCTAATGGATAAAGGGGTTATAGAAAATTATAAGGATCCCAAAAAGCCTAATATGAAACAATATAGAGTTAATAAGAATTACAAATCTGTGGTTGATTACATAGAGCAGAGGAGCCCCTCTAGTGAGTTTCTATCACTAATTGAAGAACTCATTTGAAATTTAAGAATATAAATCAAAGGCATTTAGTTTCAAGTTAGAAGTGCGACAAAAGTAATTATTCATAAAAACAGTTGGCCATCGCTTCGCGATTTTAGCCAACTATTTTACGCCGTTTAACGAGGCGTTATTTTGGCGTAATGCAATTATTTAGTTTTAAGTGAATCTACCATAATAAATATAGTATTAGACACAAACATACTACATAAAGAAGGTCTCTTGTCTGGGCGTATGCAAGTTATGGAGAAACTTGTTGAAGTAGGGGTGGTTACAATCCATATTCCAGATATTGTGAAAAGAGAATTCTTAACGAAAAGAGTTAGCGATGTTACAAATGCTTGTAACAGTATCCGAGTAAATGTTTTAAAGGGTCTAAAAAAACTTGATAATGGAATCGAGTTAAAAAATAGAATGCTAGCGTTAGAAACTGAAATAGTACAACTAAATGGATTGGTAGAAAAGAGCCTAAATGAGGATTTAGAACTTTGGGTAGACACTCATGACAGCCCTGCATAACGCAATCTCTTCGTAAAGTTTCAAGCGCAATTAACAGCAATGGTTAATTTTTAGGGCGAATAAACGCCTATCTACTTAAAGAGTACCAGCATTACAACGCATTTTGAAGTATGATGACGATATTTAATAATTCAGTTACAATGTGTAAAGCAAGATCTAAACTGAGTAAACAAATAAAGGCGCGTAATGTTAACTGATATATTGAAAAAACAAATTCGCAGTAATTATGAGCTTATCACTCAAGCTCTTCCTTATTTTCAAACAAGAAAAGAGCAAAATTTATTAGTGGCCGAAATAGCCAAAGTGTTAACGGGCGAATATGACAAATTTAGGCGCATCCTAGTCGTAGAAGCTGGCACTGGTATCGGAAAATCATTAGCCTATATCCTCGCAGCCTTACCTGTTGCCCAAGCACAAAAAAAGAAACTAGTGATTTCGACCGCAACCATTACTTTACAAGAGCAATTAATCAAAAAAGAGTTACCTTTTTTTATAAAACACAGTAACTATCAATTTTCATTTACCCTCGCAAAAGGTCGGCAACGTTATTGCTGTGAACAAAAATTATTGGCGACTCAAGACACTAGCAAACCACAAGAGAATAGCCAAGGTGTTTTATTTGCAAACAAACCCAAAGCCACGGATATTGCGCTGCTCAAACGTTTAAAGAATGCTTATCTGGCCGGGAAATGGCAAGGTTGCCGCGACAGTTGGCCAACCACTATTCCCAATAATATTTGGCAACACATTGTATCTGACAAACACAGTTGCAAACGCTCACATGCGAATCATCGACATTGTCCTTTTCATCGAAGCCGAGATGATATAAATAAAGCCGATGTTATTGTCGTTAATCATGCGTTACTATTAGCAGATTTAGCATTAGGTGGCGGCATCATTCTGCCAGCTCCGGAGCGTTGTTTTTATATTATAGATGAAGCACATCATCTACCTAACATTGCCCGCGATTTTTCAAATGCTCAAAGCAATATAAAAGGTAGTATTGAATGGCTTAAAAAATTACCAACTCTTAAACGCCATATTGATAACATTATCAGCAGTAATTTAACCATCACGCCGAGCTTAAATGTGGTCGCGAGTGCTATCGAAATTGAAAAACACCTCAAAACAGTTGAACAGTTTTTTGCAAGTAACCCTTATTTTTTAGGGACAAGCGAGCAACATCGATTTGAAAATGGCGAAATGCCAGACGCGTTACATGCAACCATCTGTAATTTAAGAGATGAAAGTAAAAGTTGCACAAGCGCATTAAACAAACTGTGCGATATTATCAGTAGTGATTTAAAAGAAGGCAACATAAAACAATCTGATGGTGAATCGTTACTCATTGAAGCGGGGAGCTATTTACAGAGGCTCGGTAATATGTTCGAGCTATGGCAGATGTTAAGCCAAGAGCGAACCTCAACACAAACACCGATTGCAGCTTGGGTCGCCAATAAAGAAAATGATCTTAATTTTAGTGCTTGTCCAATCGAAGTCGGCGCTTTACTCGAAAATATGCTTTGGAAAGAAGCATCTGGGGTAATACTCTGTTCAGCAACGCTAACCTCCCTCAATAAATTTTCCTATTTTAAGCAACAAAGTGGTTTGACTGATAATGATAATACACAATATTTACGTTTGAAATCACCTTTTGATTACCCATCAGTCCCCCTTATTATTGCAAAAATGGACAAGGATCCCACCCAAGATGGTTTTGATGATGAACTGGTTTTACAAATAGACAAAAAATTGATAGAAAACACAGGCAATCTGGTTTTATTTTCTTCCTATTGGCAAATGAACTTAGTCGCAGATAAACTTGCTAAAAAATATCAAGGCCGACTACTTGTTCAAGGTGATTTATCACGAAGTAAACTCATTGAAACCCATAAAAAACGTTGCGACGAGGGTAAAACAAGCATACTATTTGGTACCAGCAGTTTATCTGAAGGCCTTGATTTACCTGGAAATTATTTGACTAATTTAATGATCACCAAACTGCCATTTGCTGTGCCTAACTCCCCGGTTGAAGCCGCACATGCCGAATGGATCAAACAACAAGGCGGCAATCCTTTTATGCAATTGTCACTTTTGCAAGCAAGTCAAAAGCTAATTCAATCAACAGGGCGATTGATCCGCAACGAAAAAGATACTGGACGCATTATTATACTCGATAAACGTGTGCTGACTAAGCATTATGGCAAATCACTTTTAGATGCCCTGCCACCATTTAAAATCGAAATTGAAAAATAACAAATATATGGCTTGATCTAAACAGTTGGCTATTGCTTGCCTGTGTGAGCTTAACATCAGTCTTCCTGTCATATAAAAACCTAGGGGCGCTCGATACAAAGCGATTGAAAAAACATATATCCAATGGAAGTTTCAATGTAACCCGTGGGGCGCTAAGCTTTCACCTAAGAGATTTTAAGTAGCACAGATTTTAAGTAGCAGCGCTTTTAAGTAGCAGCGCTTTTAAGTAGCAGCGCTTTTGGGTAGCAGCGCTTGCTGAGTTTTACATTTTCCAGTAGCATAGGTTTATACTGGCACACATTCTACGATTAAATTTAATGCAAAATTTATTCGTCATATTTTTATTATTGTCGTACTTGTTATGGCGGCTAAACTTGGTATCACGCATGGGTTTAAAATATCAGCCACTATTAGATCAATTAAAAACGCCCCTTGCAGATCTGCAATCAAGGTGCACTCAACTCGATACAACAGTACAGCAAACAGAAAACCACTTTTTTGATTTTGAAGTTCATCTTTTTAATAAGCAATCTTTAACGTTACAAGGATATTTTCAGCAAGTTGACAAAACCTATCAATCATTCGTTAGCTGCGTGCAAAAAAAAATGAACGATAAAATTATTATCCATGAAAGTGAATTGCTGATTGCCCAATTTCAATTATTATTGCAATTAGTAAGGGATCTTGAAAAAGGCAAAGCGCCATTTTTATATCAATCATATTCCCAGATAAAAGAAAAAATATATCAACATTTGCGCAAGCAATATACATACGAGAAGCGCTTAATAGCCATGAGAGCAGAGCAAGAAGAATTGATCACAGAGCACTGCGGAGATGAGCTTATTTACACTAAAGAAAAAATACAAGCGTTGAAAATTCGCTTGCAAAAATGTAATACATTCACCCAAAAATTAGAATTTCAACTTGAAGCATTAAATAATGAATAAACAATCAGGTACAACACTTTCTGAGCAATCAAAAGCCGTGCAACTCGCCGTTGATTTAATTCAATTACTCGAAGAAAATGCCATTGACAACCAAGTAGCCCTCGACGCGTTAGCAATAGTGATAAATGATTTTCAGCAAAAAGTTGCCGTCGATAACCTTTCTCTAGAATAAGCAACATTTGCCAAACTAGCTATTTTTACCGCTAACCTATGTTATGATCTCTGTTAAATTGACTCAGAAACGCTAGATTGTCAGTTAATTTACCTTGATCATCTCAACAATTTCAGCACGCGAGATGATGGCTATCGCTAACCGAGCACTAGCCAATCACTAACCACACGCCAACAATCATAAGCATGGATCCCGCTATTTTGTTTAGCATTTTCACATGATTATTTTTTTGTAAAATTGACGCAAGGCACGCCCCTTTGGCATACAGTAGTAAACAACAAAACTCTAAGATTAATATAAGACTAATAAGCGTCACAGCTTGTTTGAAAATCTACTCATGATGATTAATAAACGCCGGTAACAGCGAAATCATAAATGCCCAGCTTTTCGGATTCGTAATTGCCGTAACTAACCCTTGTGCTACCAGCTGATAAGGCTTGATTGCGACTTGATTTTCGCGATCTTCAGCAATGGCCATTTTCCCACGCGAGCGCCACATTTGTATGCCTAAATAAAACAAATACGCCACAGCAATTAATGCACAAAGCGCGACCAGACCACCCCGAGTAACTCTCCGCTCATCATCTACAGCGTTTTTCGAACGCCAATTGCCATGCCAAGAGTCATAGACAAGGTCATACAAAGCCCTGGTCCCACAAAAAAAGTAGCAATAAAGAATAACAGCACATCGTTATTCATTTATTTAACTCACTTTTCTTGTTGTTTACGCCATTTCGTACCTTTTTCGCCATCTTCTAAAACAATGTTTAACTCCGCAAGTTGAGCGCGTGCATCATCTGCACTTGCCCAGTCCTTGTTGGCGCGGGCATCATTACGTTGCTTAATTAACGCTTCAATGTGCGCAATTTCATCATGGCCTCCGCCCCCTTGCAAGAATTTCTCAGGATCTTGCTCTAATAAGCCTAATACATTTGCCAGTTCAATGAGTAATTTAGCAGCAAGGGATGCCTGTGCTAAATCATGATCTTTTAAGCGATTTATTTCTTTGACTAAATCAAATAATACCGCCAGTGCTTCAGGTGTATTAAAATCATCATCCATTGCTTCTACAAAGCGCTGATAAAATTGATTTGTCTTATCTATCTTAAATACGCTTGTTAAATCAAGATCACGGAGCGCCGTATACATGCGCTCTAAACTTGCGCGCGCTTGGTGTAAATTATCTTGTGAATAATTAAGTTGACTGCGATAATGCCCTGATATAAGAAAGTAACGCACTGATTCACCATCATAAAGCGCTAAAATATCTTGAATGGTGAAAAAGTTATTCAGTGATTTAGACATTTTCACCTTGTCAACTTGCACCATACCTGAATGCATCCACGTATTGGCATATTTTCCATGATGCGCACAACATGATTGAGCAATTTCATTTTCATGGTGAGGAAAGCACAGATCAGAGCCTCCTCCATGAATATCAAACACATCACCTAAGTGCTTGTAACTCATTGCAGAACATTCAATATGCCAACCTGGGCGACCATTTCCCCAAGGTGACAACCAATGAGGCTCACCCTCTTTTGCCATCTTCCATAAAACAAAATCAAGAGGTGAAACTTTACTTTGATCTACTTCAACTCGCACACCATCGCGTAACATTTCCAGATTTTGGCCACTTAATTGACCATATTGAGCAAAACTTTCAACTGAAAATAAAACATCGCCTGTAGTTGTAACATACGCATGCTTTTTAGCAATTAATTGCTCAATCATTTTGATGATTTCAAGCATGTGCGTTGTCACCCTTGGCTCAACATCAGGAGAAATCATCTGTAGTGCAGTAAAATCTTTATGCATCGCTTTTGTAAAGCGAGTAGTGAGATCTGCGCAGCTTTCACTATTTTTGTTTGCTTGTTTTATTATCTTGTCATCAACGTCAGTAATATTGCGAATAAAAGTTAAATCATAGCCACTAAAGCGTAAATAACGTGCAACACTATCAAATGCAACAAAAGTACGACCATGACCAATGTGACAATAGTCATATATCGTCACGCCGCACACATACATGCCAACTTTACCTGCTTCAATTGGCTTAAACTCTTCTTTTTGACGGGTTAGGGTGTTGTAAATTTTTAACATAATTATTCCATTTTTAAGCCAAATAACACATTCAAGAGCCTTTTATTCTAACCTTGATTAAATACAAATTCACCTTTTGTTTAATTTAGTGTATAATATACTCTTTTATAATTAAAAAGGGGAATAATAATGGTTATATTACATACAAATTATGGCGATATTAAACTGGCATTGAACACTGAAACAACACCTAATACGGTGGAAAACTTTTTGAAATATGCAAAATCTGGACATTATGACAACACCATTTTTCATCGTGTTATTTCAGGATTTATGATTCAAGGCGGTGCTTATGAACCAAAAATGCAACAAAAAACATCAGATATACCGATTAAAAATGAAGGAAATAACAAACTTTCAAATGTTACCTATTCTGTGGCAATGGCGCGTACAATGGATCCTCATTCAGCTTCTGATCAATTTTTTATCAATGTTTCCGACAATACGTTTTTAGATTTCCGCGCAGAAACATCTAATGGTTGGGGCTACTGTGTATTTGCAGAAGTAGTTGAGGGTAAGGACGTTGTCGATAAAATTGCTAGCACAAAAACGGGTAATTTCGGTTTTTCTCATCAAGATGTTCCACTAATGGATATCATAATTAAGAGTGTAACTGTACCTGTTAGTGTCCCAGTTAAAGATCCTGTTAGTGTCTAATAATTTTATTTATTGTTTTTATATGCTAACGAAATGCAAAATCAATAAGGTCATCATGCACGCAAACAAAACATAAATTGCATTTATTATTGTAATTAATGTGCACAATGACCGCTACAATTTCACAGATTAAAATAACTCACTTTGTTTTGGGCTATTTGTAAAAAACAAAACCATTAAAAATATAAAATCAACTATGCAGACATTTTTTATTGCTGATTTACATTTAAAAGAAGACCAAACAGAGATCATTAATGCTTTTTATGGATTTCTTAGCAAAGAAATACAAAACGGCGATACACTTTATATCTTAGGAGATCTTTTTGAAGTTTGGGTAGGCGATGATGAACATACACCTTTAATGGATCAAGTTGCCTTAAATCTTGCAAGCTGTGCTAAAAATAAAAATTGTAAAATTTATTATTTGCATGGTAACCGTGATTTTATACTCGGTAAGCGCTATGCCAAACAAGCTAGCATGCAATTATTACCAGAGCACCATGAAATTGAAATAGCAAGCCTTAAAATTTTACTACTACACGGTGATACGCTTTGTCTTGGTGATGTGAATTATCAAAAAATGCGAAAAATGATCCACAATCCATTTTTACAGTTTATTTTTCATTGTTTACCACTTTTTGTACGCAAAAAAATTGGTAGGAAAATAAGAACGGCAAGCCAAAACAAAAAAAGGTATAAAACCCGTGATGATATGGGAGTCACACAAGGTGAAGTTGAACGTTTACTCATGCATCACCACTGCCTAACGATGATCCATGGTCATACCCATTCACAATGCAAACATAGCTTTCTACTCAATGGGGCGCAGGCGCAACGTTTTGATGTCGGTAATTGGTATCATAATTTAAGCTTTGTGGTCGCGAAAACAAATAATGAAATACCAGAAATACAGCTTGTATGCCTCCCTATCTCTTATTATAACCATTAGCCAATGGCTATCGAACTTGAAAATAAGACCTGCTTCATTAGCACGAAAATAAAACTTATTTAACTGCAATTTTTATTTTTTCATCTTCGCCATTAAATCGGCAAACGGCTTATAAGTTGCTGTTTTTATTTCATCTTCATGCGTTGATGTTGCTCCGTAAAGATCTGCCTGAGTGTATTTATCATGCTCATGATCGTGACAATAAATACACAATAATTCCCAGTTGCTACCATCACTCGGATTATTTGCATGATCATGATCAATATGATGCACAGTCAACTCTTTAATATTTGAATAAACAAATTCGCGCGCACACTTTCCACAGATCCACGGAAATAGCTTCAGTGCTTTATCTCTATAGTCACTTTCTAAACTTTTATAATTAGCTGGAATATAAGCCATTTTGTTTCCTTTAAGTTATCATTTTTACTCAGACCAAGCGCACTTCATAATTGATCAATTTTATTACTTACCTAATGCGACACACGCATATACCCATTATACCTCAAAAGTTTCGATTTTTAGAGGCTAAGGCGTATTCTATTTATACCCATGGGACGTAAAAATGCAAAATCAGCAAGGCAAATTGCATTTCGGGCTAGCATGGGTATATACCTGATTTATCTATGACACCGAAAGCGTTCAACCTAGTTTTATAGAATGTTATTGTGTCATGAGGAAGATGCCTTGCTAATGCTTGCCGAGTTAGCTTAGCTTTTGAAGCCTTCATTGACTGATTTATTTCTACTACTACAATTTTGAATCTATTTGTATTTGCAAATGCAATTGTTTTTACTTGATTCACTGTTAACTCGCTAAGTTCATTTTCATTCTGTTGTTCATCAATAATTAATAATGCAAATTTACGGGTGCTCTTACCAATTAAATATTGGCTAATGCCAGTAAACATGCTTCCCATATATTGGGTCATTTATCCTTCCTTTATAAAAGTTAGCAAAATTTTTATTGTTTAAATTATGCCCCAGAATGCCGTTGGCCAGTTACCCAGTCCCGCCAGAGGGGCAATTGTGCCTCATTTTGTTAGACAGTTTCCCCTTGATAAATATACGTTCTCTCCCTGTTGCCATTCATCAACAAAACCGTTTGAGCCATTATAAAAACTTCGAGTGCATCCTGCTTTCATGCGATCATGTAACTCAACAATCATGGAGTCAACATTTTCAATCCAAGATGAAGAGTCACTAAAAACCTCTTTTTCCGCTCCTTCGATATCTATTTTTAATATGTCAATCTTCTCCAAATTGAAGTCTTGCATTATTTTATCAATAGTCATGGCCTGAACCGTATGGGAAACAATACCAGCTGATCCTATTGAGGTGTTTTTGGGTTCCGTTATAAATCCCCATTTTCCAAGACTAGGATCAATCAGGTTTATTTCTTCATTTTTGTGCCATAAAGCCGCATGAACTGGAATAACGTTCGAGTATGGTGATACATTTTTTTTAAGTAACTCAAAATTGCTTTGCTCTGGTTCAAGAGCAATTATTTTTGCATTTGGATAGTTATTTGTGAAGTATATTGCAGCAAGACCTATGTTTGCCCCGGCATCTATTATAACTTTCGGTTGTTTGTTAGTATCGAAATCATAATCCTTATTGATGAAAATTTGAGCAAATGTTGCAATGTCACTTGTTTTTGGGCGCAAAAAAAATGGCGCTTTAATTGCCTTTCTTTCCACTTTTAATAAATTGTTTGAGCTGCCCAGCTTTGCTTTTATGGTGCTAATTATCCCAAGCGCACCGCACAGCGCATAATCAGCCTTGAGTTTATTTCTCATGTTTCTACCCTTTAAATTAATTTAAAAATAAGCCGGAAAATGGCACATAACAGTATTATAGTCGGAAACTTTCCTTCTAATTAGGCAAAATAGGTTGTGACGCATTGCACAATATACCTTTAGTTTTATTTATCAACACGTTTAAAATCAATGTTGGATCACTCTTTGATATATATACCAATACTACCCAGAAATGCAATATCAGGATAGCAAATTGGGCGCGGATTTACGGCCTTAAATTGAAAGGAAGTTATTCTCAATAGATATTTTATAACAATGCAAACTTAAACAAAGATCAGAGTTAGTTGAGGCAGGACTCGATTTTTATATGATCGGTAGCAGCCTTGCGCTCAACATAAGGTATCGGGACGTGCTTGTCAAACGACAAACTTTCATCTTGCCAGCAAAAACCCGAACTCACGACCCACAGGAAACATCGAGTAAAGACCAGTGCAGCGCTCTCTAGGAAGTAAAACACATTTTTTATTGACTTTTTTAGCATACTTCAAGCAGTCATTGGAACTAGCAGGCGATATTATCCCCTGAAATGGTGTATCAAAAACCGATAACCAGTCCGTTTCAAAGATAAATTTACTTACTTAAATTTTTTGATTGTGCCATTTTTAATTAGTGCGAAATAGGAATTCATTTCTCTTTTTACAAGCGGTGCAAAAAAATATAAACCGAGGATATTCGGTATACATATCAGAAAGACCAATGCATCTGAAATATCCAGAATGGGGCCAAGTTGAACGGTGCAGCCTACCACCACAAATACACAGAATATTAGTTTATAAATAATCTGCCCCATCTTACCTTCACCAAAAAGGTAAGTCCAGCCTTTAAGTCCGTAGTAGGACCAGGCGATCATAGTTGAAAATGCAAATAACAAAGCCGCAATGGCCAGTGGGAGAGGAAACCAAGAAAATTCCCTTGCAAATGCCGCAGAGGTCATCGCAACGCCTTTGGCTTCACCAGCAAAACTGGGATCTGCGACCTGAGCGGTACCAATAACTAGTGCGGTGATAGTGCAAATTACAATAGTATCGATAAAAGGCTCTAATAACGATACGATACCTTCAGTGACAGGTTGATTAGTTTTCACTGCAGAATGCGCAATCGAGGACGAACCAATCCCAGCTTCATTTGAGAAAACTGCCCGCTGGAAGCCGATAATCATCCCTCCGAATGCTCCGCCTGCGACGCCTTTGCCAGTAAAAGCACCGATGAAAATATTGGCAAGCGCCTGAGGGATTGTAGTGAAATTCATCACGATCACGATAATCGCAAACAGGCAGTATAATATTGCCATAAAAGGAACCATTTTTTCTGCGACGCGCGCAATTGATTTAATCCCGCCAATAATCACAGCAAAGACTACAGCTGCCAATATCAGGCCCACCAGCCAACCTAACCCATCGAGTGCTCCACCTGTTACAAGGTCTAATTGAACATAAGCTTGATTGGATTGAAACATGTTGCCAATACCAAATGCGCCGATAAAAATCCCGATGGCGTAAAATGCCCCCATGAATTTACCAAACCCAACCCAACCACGTTCGGCAAAACCTTTACTAAGATAATGCATTGGGCCACCCGAGACATGGTTATCATCAAACTCATTCCTATACTTAACACCTAGGGTACATTCCACGAACTTGGTAGACATGCCAAGAAACCCTGCAACAATTAACCAAAAAGTGGCCCCTGCACCACCGATAGTTACCGCAATAGCAACAGCGCCGATGTTACTAATACCAACGGTGCCAGATATAGCCGTCGCCAGTGCCTGAAAGTGAGACACCTCTCCTTTGCTTTTTGGATCTGCATAATCACCGCGCACCAACTCAATTGCATGTTTAAAGCCCTTAATATTAATAAACCCCATATAAATCGTAAAAAATATGGAGCCAGTTATCAGCCACAATACGACCACTGGCAACTGCGCACCAAATATGGGTATTTTGAAAAACACGATTTTACTAATGAACTCTGCAATGGGCGCAGTTAAGGCGTTAATAGATTCGTCTGTACCAGCGTACACATTGCTCACTGACAGGAACATCAAGCCTAAAAAAGAGGATATTCTATACATTCTGTTTCCTTCTACATGGGGGTATTTAGTGAACAATTTCAACCTAGAGCGCTGGTAAAAAAACTAACAGGCTCAGTGGGCGAGCGTCAACGGTACAAAAGATGCTTGAACAAGCGCCACGTCACGCTACCAAAAATCATGGATCTAATGCTAGATCTTCTCAGCCTACCCATATATATATTTGGGTGGCATGGAACTACTTGCATAAATCCATGAGGGTTTTAGCTATATTGAAGTGGCGAACGACTGCTTCGACAGAAATTCCAGCGCCTATTAAAGCTTCTATTTCAGGCTTAAGGATCTCTTCATTGGCTCGGTTAATTTATGATCCACGCAGTGCATGTCTTTCTTCTAACTCTTCATAGGTGTTAAATGTATACGGAGACCAAGCAATTACATAACACCTAATAATGCCTGGTTGGGAGAGTGTAGCGCGCGGCTACGTAGCCGCAAGAGCACGTTTTCCGCCATCACTTCCATCCAAGGAAACTAAAATTTTGTGATTCATTTTGAATCTTCATCATAATAATTTCAGCTGCATATTGTATCAAAGCAATCAAACACTTTAGCCATTACACCTGAACTTATTTCAAGCGATTAAAGTACAAATTAAGCACCGCTTGCCTATTTGGGTGAATATTTAAAAATATACCCAGATTAAAAATTCAAAATAAGAGCAATATATCCTAGCAAAATTCAACAGATAAAAGTAAATTAATCAAGGTTATAGATCACGATTTTATAAAAACAAAAATTGCTTAAAATTACTTTGCCAACGGAAAAACTAATTTTTTTATAACCATGAGGCAGCTACTTCTGCACTCAAAAGGCCGTAAACATAAAAGCATAAACATAGATTGCTTAACGCAGACCGACAATTGCCTGACTAATAATAGCTAGCTAAAATGTGACGAGCAATGAGTAAAGTCAGTAAACTAGTTATAAGCTCGAGCATAAGTACCTGTAGTTTTCACACTGTATTGCTGTGTGTGAAAAGGAATAAAAGCTGATTGACCTTTCCTTAGCGTTAAGGTGTAATTAGAGCAATGCGCAAGTATAACATTTTCATTAATAGCAAAAATAATTTCAGCGCTCGCGCATTTGATATCGGCATTACCCTCATAAACACTCAATTTAAAATCTGGGGCTGGGATGGAGTAATGTTTCTCATTACCAGTGCACTTTGCGCCGAGTAATATTTTATCCTTAGGTTTAGGGACACAAATAGTATTAGCAATGAGCTCTGAAACGTCTATATATTTTTCCGTTAAACCTGCGCGTAAAACGTTATCTGAATTTGCCATTATCTCAAGCCCTGTCCCTTTAATGTAAGCGTGAGGGGTACAAGCGTCAAGGAACATTGCCTCGCCAGGTTGTAAGGTTATAACATGCAGCATTAATGGCGAAAATAAACCAATATCACCAGGATACTGTTTAGCGAGTTGCGCAATTAAAATGGCTCGGGCACATTGTGGGTGTTTTTCAACATACAACATTAGCGCATGTAACGCACTTGCTTTACGCTTACCTTGTAGTGATAAAATAGCTTTAAAAAAGTGACTTAAACCAGATGGAGTTTGATTGTTTTTTAATATCTCAAGCTCAGTTTCCAATACGGGTATTGCAGCTGTATTAAATGCTTTAACAATGACGCTATAATCACAAAAACCATTCATCGCTTGAAAAGACGTCAATGCATACATTAATTCAGGCTTGTGGTTTGAATCTTTGTAATTGCGATTTGGCGCTTTTAAATCAATGCCAGCTTGGTTTTCTTGCGCAAATCCAACCTCAGCTGCTTTTTTACTTGGATGTACTTGAATAGATAATGCTTTTTCAGCGGCAAGTACTTTAAATAAGAAGGGTAATTCATTAAAGCGACTCTCTGTTGACGCGCCTAAAATGTTAACTGTATCTTGCTTGATCAGGTAATCAAGGCGCAGCATTTCATCTTCTAATATAATATTGGAACAGCCATTAGGGTGAGCTCCCATCCATAGTTCTGCTTGGTGTTGATGACCAGGGTTAGGTATGGCAAATAATTCTTGTAGCGAAGATTTACTGCCCCATGGATAATCTTGAATAATGTTTTGCATCAGGTTAAAGGGTTGAAGTTGTTTCATGAGCTAACCGCCATCATGGCGAAATAGTAAAAATGTACAGCTCGGTACTAAACAGCCAAAGGAGTACAGAGCCCCATCATTATTTGCGCTTTTTATCCATGTCATGCAACCGCACCATTTGCCCCGCGAGTTTTACGAATCTTTTTCAATGTTACACAAATAACAGCGGTCACGACAGAGCCTGATAACATACAAATGATAGCGAGAACTGGTTTGTTCATGACGCCAAGTAAAGCCACAACTGGGCCACCGTGAGCCACGCTATTTGTGATGCCAAATGAGAAGGCCATGACAGCACCTACCATTGAACCTATGACGTTAGCAGGAATAACTGCTAGAGGATCTTGCGCTGCAAATGGGATAGCACCTTCCGAGATACCGACCAGACCCATTGCCCCCGCCGCTTTGCCAGCTTCAATCTCAATCGCTTCAAAGATATCTAGTTTACGACCAAACATGGTAGCTAAAGCCATACCCAGTGGGGCAATTGGAATGGCAACCGCCATCGCACCCATAAATTGAGTTTGACCACTTGCAATCATCCCAACAGAGAACAAGAATGCTACCTTGTTAAATGGACCACCCATATCAAAGCCCGCCATACCACCTAGGACAATACCAAGTATAACGACGTTACCGGTGCTCATTTCAGTTAATCTTGCAGTCAACCATATCATTAAATCAGCAATTGGCGCGCCAATCACAAAGATAAACATCGCTGAAATGAAAAGCGTTCCTAAAATTGGTGCAATCATAACAGGTACAAGTGGCGCAAGCATTTTATGGTAGTCACGCGTAGCAATAAAGCGCACAAAGTAACCAACTAAAAGGCCCGCAATAATAGCGCCAATAAAGCCTGTGCCAGCAGCTGATCCATAGAATGAGCCTGTGTTGGCAATCCAACCACCGATAAACCCAGGGGCAAGTGCAGGGCGATCCGCAATTGCAAATGCAATATAACCAGCAAGCACAGGGATCATAAGCTTAAAAGACACCACACCCACCGCGTTGATGGAATTCCACAAACTATCTTTGGGAATTTGCATCCCGTGGGCCGTCGTTTCACCACCAAGCGCAAGTGATAAGGCGATCAGCAAACCACCAGTCACGACAAAGGGGATCATGTGCGATACCCCATTCATCAAATAGCGATAAAAATTTGAACCACCAGAGGTTGTTGTCGCTGCTTCTTGTTTTGAATTTACAGCATTAGCTTGATAAGGGGGCGCATCTAAGGCTTGCTCAATAACACCTTTAGCATTGCTAATGGGCGCTTTAACACTGGTTTGGATTAATTTTTTACCATTAAAGCGCACCATATCAACTTGGTTGTCACAGCTAAACACAATCGCCACTGCGCGTTTAATTTCTTGTGCAGTGGGAGAGTTTTTGACCCCAATTGAGCCATTCGTTTCAACTTTAATTTCATAACCCATGGCAGCGGCGGCTTTCTCTAACGATTCAGCCGCTAAATAGGTGTGTGCGATACCAGCTGGACAACCTGTCACGCCGATAATCAATCCCTTATTTGCTAGCGCTGTTTCGCCAACGTCTTTCTTTTTTAGTAATAACGCGAGGGCCTGCGCGGGTGTTTTTGCTTTAAAAAATTCGTGAAGAAAACCTTCTTCAATTAATTTAGAAGACAGCGACGCTAATACTTCTATGTGATGATCGCCGCCACCATCTGGCGAGGCGATCATAAAAAACAATTTTGAATCTTCACCATCATCTGCACCATATTCAATGCCACGACGACTAATGCCAATAGCAACTGCAGGCTTGGCTACCGCCGCACTTTTTGCATGAGGCATGGCAATACCATCTTCAAAACCTGTATTGCCTATTTTTTCACGCGCATAAACATCCTTTAAGAATTGGCCGCGATCACTGAGTTTGCCTTGAGCATCTAAAATATCAGCCAGCTCATTGAAAACTTCATCTTTAGTGGTGGCCTTTAAATTCAAGCAAATAAGGTTTTCATTAATCAGCTCATTTATCATCATTACACCTAATTATTTATTCTTATTTTATACCCATGTGACTTCGAAATGCAAAATCAGCAAGGAAAATTATGCCGCTATTTGATGCATAAAATTGCAATATAGTTATTATCGATTGATATTTTATAACAATACAAACTGGGGCAAGTATCCGCGTCCGTTGGTGCCAGGCTCGGTTTTTATCTGATCGGGAGCAGGCAAAGCTTTTCATTCGTGGCGTACGTCACCATTACATCGGCTGCGCCTTATCATTGATTATCGAAATCGCGGCCACTGGTGCATTTTGATCGGCGCATGGGTATATACACACCACAGCCCAAGATGCTTTGCTCGCCGCTAACTGATGAGCAAAGTAAGCCGCCTCATTCGATAAGAGCGCTATGTAAAAATTAACATTTTTTTAAAATTCACCGCCAATTATTAACCCATTTAGTAGTCGCTTGATGGAGACATTTTCTGCGGATCTTTTGCCCACAATGGCTCTGACTAATTTTGCATTTTGCTAGCTATAAACACTTGCCTTACAATAATGACTATCAACTAAAATGGCATTTTAAAACCGTCAGGCATATTCATGCCACCTGTCACGCCACCCATTTTGTCTTTATTCAGTTGTTCGACACGACGCACAGCATCATTTATTGCTGCAGCGACAAGATCTTCAGATACTTTTTTATCGTCAACTGCGCCCAATAGGCTATCATCAATGTTTACGTGAATGACGCTATAATTGCCTAACATGGTAATTTTAACAAGACCAGCACCTGATTCACCAACTATTTCTGTGGCTGCTATCTCAGCTTGCACCGCTTGCATTTTTGTTTGCATTTCTTGAGCTTTCTTCATTAAGTCGCTCATACCACCTTTACTAAACATTTTATCTCCCTTTTTTATTGATTATTGACACATGTTTTAGTCCGCTAAAGAAATTAAAGTAACTTAACTAGCATAGCAATTACAGAGGAATAATACTATTTTCATAGATTTTTGCATCATAACTTGTCACTAATTGAATAATATTTTGATCTTCTGTTAAGGATTTTTTTGCCCTGTCTAAATATTGATCAAAAATTAACTGCTCTGATTCTAGGGCTGTAAGTTTTCCTGCAATTGTTCCTATTTCAATATATAACGAGATTTCCTGCCCAAAATGAGATTTTAGGCTTTGCTCTAATTCAATCCCTAAATCAGGGTTGTTTAAAAGGTGCTTTTGCGTAGGTTTAAGAGTTAATTTTATCTGCTCATCAATTTGATCCATCACGCAGTTTTTTGCCAACAATTTTACCAATCCAGTTAACTGCATATGCGTAATTACTATTCCCCAATTATCTGTCAATTTATCAGCAACATATCGGCACATATCTATTTCTGGCACAACGCACAAAGTGGACTTTGTTGCCGCTGAAATAAAAGATTCAGCTGGAAAAAAATCTCTGATCGTATCAATTGCCTCGAGAGCTGTTTGTTGATTTTTTTTAGCCATTTCAGGTATAGCAAGATTATTTTTATCTCCTTTTGCAAGGGGAAAAATTTCATTATTTACGCCATAATTTAAAGCAATGCTGCGAGGATCCGAAAGTGCCTGATTTGCGCTTACATCATTTGCACAGCTTACATCACTTGCACCGCTTTCATCATTTGCACCGCTTGCATCACTTGCATCATTTGCATCATTTGCATCACTTGCATCATTTGCACAGCTTACATCACTTGCATCATTTGCACAGCTTACATCACTTGCATCATTTGCACCGCTTGCGTCATTTGCACAGCTTACATCACTTGCATCATTTGCACAGTGGTTGTCTGTTAAATGCCCGTCAATACCATCACCATTTAACACGGGCAGATCAAGGGGCGCTACTTTTATTTCATCATGCGAGTTCTCTTGAGCAAAAAGAAGTGGAGCTGTAACAGCTTTGCTATCCCTATGTGATATGTTTTCTTTGCAGGCAACGCTTACCGGCAGTTTAATCTCCTCTTTATCAGTGATAGCTAAGCCATTTTTTGCTTGATTGCGTTTCTCGCGATGACTGCGCAACATATTACGCGAATCTGGCAATGCAGGAACGTTTTTTGCCGCTATGTTGTGAGCTGTATTTTTATCAGCACTTGCAACAGCCACTTGTATTTCTGAGTCGACATCATCATCATCATTAGCAACTGGTACTACATGACATTTGTCAACATTTGAGGATTGAGGGGCATAAAATGGCTCATTATAACTCTCTGAGCGATTAACAACTCCCTGATACTTTTCGCAATCAGCCGCTGCAATAGGATCTTCAACTGCCGTTTGAGTCGCTATGTTTTCAGCAGATTGTTGAGCGACTTGAGCATGCTCATATTGTGTGCTAGCTTGCGAAGACTCAATATTTTGCTGGGTAACATCATCATCCGCAAGTGTCTCATCTTGATTAATGATTGGATAATCAAACTCTATGTGCGCTGCGGGTTTAAAAGCCAGCAAACGCATCACAGTCATTTCGAATGCTATTTTTCCACTCGGCGCATAAGCATAATCTTTAAAGCCTTGCGTTGCGATTTGATAATATAATTGCACTTCTTCAGGAGACAAGCATACGCGGAACATTTTTATATTGTCGTGCGCAATGTCCTTATGCGATTGTTGCAACTGTGCCAGTGCAATTTGATGACATAGTCCAGCTAAATCTTGATGCAGCTTGCCAAAATCAGCACCTAAAAAAGCTAATTCTTCAATTTTTGCGAATACTTTTTCAACATTTCCAGAAACAATAAAATGCAATAAATACTCTAAATGATGATCATCAATTGTCCCGAGCATTTTTAACACATCATTATGGGCGATATTTCCAGAGCCAAATGCTAGCGCCTGATCTGTTAAACTCAATGCATCGCGCATACTGCCATTCGCCGCGTTAGCTATAACAGCTAAGGCTCTATGCTCAAAACATGCTTGCTCTTTTTGTAAAATTAGGCATAACTTATCTTCAATATCTTGTACTTGAATGGCTTTTAAATGAAATTGTAAACAACGTGATAACACTGTTAGCGGTAATTTTTGGGGATCGGTTGTTGCCAGCAAAAACTTAACATACTCAGGTGGCTCTTCAAGTGTTTTTAACAGCGCGTTAAAACTGCTTTTTGATAACATATGTACTTCATCGATCAAGTACACTTTGTAAGGCCCAATAGCTGGTTTATACTGCACATTATCAAGTAATTCACGCGTGTCTTCGACTTTAGTTCTTGACGCAGCATCAATTTCAAGTAGATCAACAAAGCGCCCTTCATCAATTGCAATACATCTCTCACATTGGCCACAAGGCTCAGAAGTCACGCCTTTAATACAATTTAAGCTTTTTGCGAAAATACGAGCAATAGTGGTTTTCCCCACCCCACGCGTACCACTAAAAAGGTATGCATGATGCACTTTATTTTGTTGAAGCGCATTTGATAACGCCGTTACTACATGTTGTTGGCCAACTACTTGAGAAAAATTTTTAGGCCGCCATTTTCTTGCTAGTACTTGATAACTCACAACATTATACCCTTTTAAATTATAGCAATTACAAGTTATGCCCATGCTTTGTGAAAACGCAAAATGATCAGATCAACGAAGGTGCAATATTTGTAAATTGTGCGCAAACCCATTAAATAATTATTAAGTATTGCTAAATAAAATAATCATTTTCTTCGCGACAAGTATTACCTCAATGCGAGAGAAGCAACACGGTGCAAACCTGCTGTTTTTACACTTAGCGCCAGTAAATTAGCTGACACCGTCAGCGATCATCTGTTGATTTGATTTAATAATGATAAAAATTTCAGCGCTGGGTATTCAAGTCTCTCATATTGCCTTTGTCGCAAGCAGAGTACTCATTAGCACTCATTTAAATAAGTATTATAAAGAGTAACGCTTTAGCACCCAACAGTCACTTGAAATATGTATTGAACTGCATTATTTGCTCTGCAATACTTAAATTACAGCATTCATTTATTTACTGTTATTGCCTGGAAAACGATTAAGCACATTGCCATCTGCCTGCAATATTAGGTATGGTTATTCGCCCTCGAATTCAATTAACCAAAAACTCGGCACCTTCTGCGCGTTTATTTTTTGGACACCATTTAAATCTGGTAATGCAATCACGAAGGCAGCTTCAACTACCTTCCCTCCTAATCGCTGTATAAGTTTAATTGATGCTTCTGCTGTGCCACCAGTCGCCAGTAGATCATCAATTAACAAAACCCTTTCGTCTTGCTTGATAGCATCTTTATGTATTTCAAGTTTATCTGATCCATATTCCAATTCATAAGATGCTTGTATTGTTTCTCTTGGTAATTTGTCGGCTTTACGAATAAGCACAAGCCCCGCCCCAAGAGCCACTGCAAGCGGTGCTCCAAAAATAAATCCACGGGCTTCTGTAGCGGCAATTTTATCAATACCCTGATCTTTATAACGCGCGATCAATAAATCAAGCGTTGCAACAAACATTTCTCCATTTTCAATTAAGCTTGTAATATCTCGAAACTTAATGCCCACCTTGGGATGATCAGAAATAGTAACGATGCAATTTTTAATTAATGATAATATATTTTCAGCCATAAATGCTCTCTAAAAGATTTAAAGGTTAAGAATAAATTCTCAGCAAACGATGTGCAAGCGATTGCCGAAAAAATCAGTAAATGAATGTTATTTTTTAGTAGTTACCCCATGTTACATTAAAATGCGTTATCAGCCACGCAAATAGTGGAGGACGCGAAACATAAAATTTATCTATTGCTGCTTGATGATTGCTGATTGATGATTGATGATTGCTGATTGATGATTGATGATTAATGATTAATGATTAATGAACAAGCAAAACTCAAGTTAAATAATATTAATAGCAATGCTATAATGGCGACAACGAAGCTCTCAGGACAAAAAATTTGTATGAAAGTTATACTTGCTCCAATGCAAGGCGTCATGGATCACCATATGCGTCAATTACTCACTTCAATTGGTGGGATCGATCTCTGTATTACTGAATTTATACGTGTGATTGAACTATGCTTGCCAGCTAAAGTATTTAGGAGAGTAAGCCCTGAATTACACAATGACAGTAAAACTCAATCAGGTACGCCAGTACGCTTGCAACTTCTTGGACAAGATCCACTCTGCCTTGCACTTAATGCATCAAAAGCATTACATATTGGCTCCGATGGTATCGATCTTAATTTTGGTTGCCCAGCAAAAACAGTGAATAAAAATAAAGGTGGCGCGATATTACTAAAATCTCCCGAAACACTTTACAAAATCGTCTCAAAAGTACGCGAAATGGTACCGACAACACAAACGCTAAGCGTTAAGATCCGTTTAGGTTATGACGATAAAACATTAGCAATCGACATTGCACAAGCTATTACAGACGCTGGCGCGGATGAATTAGTGGTGCATGCAAGAACAAAAAAAGAAGGCTATAAACCGCCTGCGCACTGGCATTGGATTGCAAAAATAAGCGCAGCCATTAATATCCCAGTCACGGCGAATGGGGACATTTTTACTTTTGATGATGCAAAGCGTTGTATGGAAATTACAGGTTGTGAGAGTTTAATGATTGGCAGAGGATCACTTGCAATGCCAAATTTAGCACAGGTCATAAAAGGTCAGCAACCACCTTACACTTGGTCACAAACTCTTGATTTAATGATTAATTATTTAGTAATACAAACCAATGTAGAACGGCAACAATATTTACCAAGTCGTATAAAGCAATGGCTGAACTACCTACGCGTATCATACCCTCAAGCAGCCATTTTTATGCTGCATGTTCGAAAAATAAAAACAGCCCAAGCAATGCTACAGGCCATTATGATCGAAAGAAAAACGGCGTAGCTTCATCAGGGCGATTTGTCATACCACTGTATTAATCTTAGTTAAGAGGCGCCTGGCTAAGTAATGCTTTTACTTAATATAACGCGCTTGGATAAATCCCAGAGCGCCACCTAGCTTTATTTATGAGGTATATTTAGCACGGATCGCACTATGCAAGTCATTTATATTCATGTCGTTTGGCAACGCCGTCAATTCATTAACACTCCAAGCTTGTATCCCACGCCTTATCGGCGTGTTACTCGAGCCACCAATAAATATCTGGTCATGAACATGATCAGGAGGATTGCTTGTATCAGAAGGTATCATAATATATTTAAGATCAGGCCAAACCTTTACAGCAGCCTGAATTGCTATGATTGCAATATTCGCTTCAACTCGGACTCCCAGCCAAATTCCTTCTTGTGATCCAGTGATGGATTTTAATAGTGCATTTTTAGCACATACTCCGCTATTATACTGATGAAGATCAACATTAAACCCTTTGTTCTTTAGAGACTCAACAATATTAATTCCCCCCAAGGCATTTAATACCGACACAGAAATATTTTTAATATCACTTGTTGCCACTTGATTTTGGGGATCATCACCCGTTATTTTTTGGGTTTGTAAAATTTCACCTTTCGAGTATTCTCCTTGATCTTTGATCCATTCTGCATACTCTTTGCCCCCTTGGAGATTTGGCCTAAATTTAGTTAACATCAGTAGTACGCAAGCAATGACAACGAGGATCACAATGGTTGATGATATCACCAAATATCCAGCAGCCCATTCAGGTTTTTTAATATTGCTAGCAGTTGCTAATAAAACAGTGGTAAGAGAAACTAACATAACGAACCACGCTGCCATAAGCTGGATCGGATTTTCAATTTTATCTGGGATCAAGTTGTTACTTGGCATTGCTATACTCCTGGGGTGAAAATTAACAGGACGTTTGCCGCAAAGCGATAAAAGTTCCTATGCAATGATTTACTCAATGAAGAGCTGGGCACTAGAAGATAAAAAGTCTGTACATAAGCTTAGCTGTTAATGTCGAAAGCTTTGGGCAGTACAGTAATAAATATCACCAGACAAAGCAATTTTAATTTACTTTATACTGAGGCAACTTTAAAATAAAGCTACAGCATCACAAATTATGCTCCTTGTTAGCCACATGGGGGACAAGTTTCACAGAATCACAGAATCAAGGCGCATTACGATAAGACTACAACTTAACTAAGGTATTTAGAACTTGTATCCCGTTGTTAGTGCAAATGTATTAAGAGATAAATCCCCGCTTCGACCATGAAAACTCATACGTTCAATATTGGTGATTGGCGCGAGAGATAATTCAATATGTTGAAACAGGAGGCCAATGTCCCAGTTACCATAGATGGCATATTGCCCGCTAATACCATAGTAAACATTGATTCCTGAATCATTAAATTTAGATACCCTACCTACATACCATTGTTCAAATACACTAGACTCGTAGCGCCAATAACTGAGGCCTATCCGCGCATTTAAAGAGAAGCCATCTCGAAGTGGTAGCATACCTTTAAGACCTAGATCAATAGAGTGTGAATTTAAAGTTTGGTCGGTCTCACCGAATTCCCCGTGACCGAATGACAATTTTGCTTCTCCATAATTCTGATAACCAAGCTCAATACCACTATACCTATCTATGTTGAATGCTCCCTTTAAGCCGAATGATATGCCAGTGCCAGACTCACCGCCTAGGGATTGATTAGTAGTGCCTACTTGGAATTCACTAGATAAATATCCTGCAAATGTTGATAATGATATAAAGCTTAATAAAGCTCCTATTAATATTTTTTTCATAGATCCTCTTTTAGCCCATTAAAAGAATATTAAGCGCTAGGCGAGTCTTAATATTTGCTTAACACCCCCATATCGAGGCAAAAATAATTGCTTAAAATAAACAACCAAAGAGCAAAAGACAACTGTTATTTTCCCTTTGAGTAATTTGTTAGTTACACAATTGCTAGGCAATGTTACAAATTGGCTTAAACATCATTAAGACAAATCATAAGGATTTTAAAAACTGAGAACAACTACAAAATCATAAACTTGTGAGCTAGGCAAACTGCACAGGAAAAAAGTGCACAAAAATACCACCAATTTGCCCCTTTAAAGAGAATTCCAGATTACGCTTCACTGGTTGCTTTATCACACACTGGCGCCAAAAACATATATATGATCCAAGCAAACCACGAGATGAAAAATAAACATAGTAGCCACATGATTTTTTCTTTACCTGATGTCTTACTTGAACCCGCTATTAAAATAAATGGTAGGAACCACAAAACAACAAAAACCAATATGAATAAAATAATTGCTATACCTTCCATACTTATATACTCCTTAATTGAAAATCATATCACAGCCTATACCCATGTCACCACAAAATGCAAAATCTGTAAAATCAATTAGTCGCTGCTATGATGCCTAAAATTGTCCTCTGGATAGTTAACTGCGTTAATCATTAACAGACTCGATATGCATAGCCTTCTCTGCTATTTAAGCTGGCGCCTGATAAATCATCTTAAGCTTTGCTAGGTATAATTAGACAGCCAAATGTCTGCTGCAGTTTTTTGGTATCTAGAGAAAGCTTTAATCTCAAGACCTGGGAAAAGAGCGCCCTCCCATTCACTTGCTTTTTTTACCCAAATCTTATCAGTTAATACCGCGACGCAGGCAAATTTTTTCATTATCCTAAACAGCATGGGGAGCCGATAAATCTCAACGCCAATTGCCCCGAGTGATGGCATATGAAGGTCGATAATTTCATAGCACATTTGACCTTGCTCAATATGCGTCGATTGGTTCTCTAATTCATCTAACGCAGAGCGCATGTCTTCTGCGCATAACTTACCACTTAATTCAATATCTAAACGATTTGTACCATTTGCGATTACTTTAAACATTAATAAATACTCTTGGTAGCTGATTTGGAATACTAACTCATCTTAGCCACGGTTTGTTGCTCAGGATAGATGCTTGTTAGGTGAATGACTCGTTCCCATTCTCTAATCGCCATTTACTCTTATTGTTATTATAAAATCCAAGGTGCTGCTATTCATCGCCATGGTAACCTGTGATAAGCAAAATCATTGGCCCATCAAAACACCTCGGCAATACTGATAAGTTAAAGGTTATATGCCTATATATACCCATGTGACGATCGAAATGCAATATCAAATCCGCAAATTGTGCAGATACTTGATGCAAAAAATTGCAGGGAAGTTATTCTCAATAGGTATTTTATAACAATGCAAACTGGGGCAAGGAGTAGCGCCGTTAGTGCCGGGCTCGGTTTTTATATGCAGGGGGCCGCCAAAGCTTGCCATTCGATTAGCACATCCACATTACATCGGTTGGGCTTTCTCATCGATCATCGAACAGCGAACAGCGAACAGCGAACAGCGAACAGCGAACAGCGAACAGCGAACAGCGAACAGCGAACAGCGAACAGCGAACATCGATCAGCGAACATCGATCAGCGAACAGCTAACATCGAGAGCGCGGCCAGCGGTGCATTTTTTCATTGCATGGCTATAAATTGATATAATTAAAGTTGTATTGAGTTTAGAGAGCTGATCTGCGATAAAGTTCAAAAATAACCCACTAAAAAATTCAATCTGGCTATTTACTATCAATAAGAGCCACCTAAATAGAGCTTGTTCAACACCAACTGAGGTGCCAGCTGCTAAGCTGCGACGCTGTTAGTTATATTTCGGCTACTTTTTCCATTCGTAACTCATCTAATAAATCAGCGTAACCGTATAAACATTCTTTATCTTGAAACGCTAACCAAAGAAGAAAGGAACGATCGACAATTTTTATTCTCGTGGTGCTTGAATCATATTCAAATACTATCGGTTGGATGTGGTTTTTAACTTGTAAATCTACAGATTTACGTAACGCTTGAACTAATTTTTTTTGACTAATCGCGAATTTTCTAGGATGCCTTTTTTCAATAATCCTTCTAATTGCTGCAGCAGGTAAACCATTTTCTAATACATCGTTGCTAGCATTCATGATTGCATACAATATCCATTTATACAGATCTAACTCTGTTGGGTTAAAACCTGCACTAAATTCAGTTATAAATTTGTGATAACGGGAGTTTTGATTATCTAATAAAGATCTTATCTCACCTTGTATATCAAAATCATAACCTACTTCTACATTGAATTTACAAGTACTAGTAATATTTCTATTTTTACAAGCTTTGTGGCAAAGTTGTTGCACTAAAAAAACACTGCCATTGCAATTTTTTTTAATATTTTCTTTAAATTTGTTGGTAAATGAAATATTTAATAATTTTTCACTATTACAAAATAATCCATCCAAATCATCACCTGTCCACCTGTCGGTATTTATGGATATAACTCGACCTGTCAAATCACCATTATGGACGGTTAATCGATCTTCTTCTAACCAAACACCAACAATAATAAAACATATATCTGATGCTTCATGGAAAGCTTTTAATGCTATCGAAAAATTAATTTGCGTTTCTTCTGGCAAATAATGAAAATCCTCAATCACAACATATCGTTGAAAATTTATTTCTTTTAAGGCGCGAATAACATCATTAACATCATGAAGATCTAACTCCAAGTTTTGCTTGTTAATTTGCATCACTTTGTCGTAGCTAACATCTCCTGATGCGCTTCCAACAAAAGGGAAAGCAAGCTTTAGCTTAACTTTATTCTTGTTTTTTACAGTTTTGGATTCAGAGATTGTCAGAGAGTATCCGACCCCTTTTAAAATTGCAGTATGCAAATCTTCTAAGTCCCAATTATTTGAGCAAGTTAGATCAATATAATCTTCAGCCTTAAGGTTTGATTTTCGCAGTGATGTCTTACCTTGTTTGGAGCTTCCATGTATAACCAAGTGAGAATCTTCCGTTAAAGAATCAATAAAGCACTGATCTGTATGAGCTCTAGTTACATAGTTTAGCGGCAAACCTCTTGACGTTTTAAATACATCACTTGTTAAAACACTCTTTTTCATATTTATTCCCTTGAACGCCCACATTAAGCGGACAGAAATTGGGCGTCATTTTTGCGCCTTTGTTTTTTGCAAAAATGACGAACTGTTTATGTTCCGTTTAAATTGCTTGTTATGTAACTTTTTGAATAGCACGCAAAACAGACTCTTTAATTTTACCTAAATCTGTTTCGTTTTGAACTGAAAGGTACGTAAAGCCTTTAAACTCCATGCACATATAGGATGCGGTCATTTCGAACGGATCTACAAAGCAAGCAGGTAACTCTTTATCAAAACCAGTTGAAATAACAGAACAAAGCTTCCCTTTTAATTCACGACCAAGTTCCTTTTCTATACTAAGTAGATCAGACAATCGGTCGAAGAAAACTTTTAATTGCGCTGACATTGAGTACCAATAAACTGGCGAAGCATAGACAATATGATCAAACTGAGCGAGTTCAGTAATTAAAGGTAAGAAATCATCTCCTCTATTTTTATGCTCGTAATCAAAAAATGATAACTCATAATCCGAAAGGTCGAATAATTTAGCTTCTGACTCTGCAACAAATGAATCAACCAATAACCTTGTGTTTCCATCCGAATTTGATGTTCCTAAAACGACAGCAATACCCATTAAATTTACCTTGTTACATAACGCCTCATTAAGCGGAAATTAATGGTTGGCTATAATCGAGAAGCGATGGCCAACTGTTAATTTTCCGTTTAAATGACTTGTTAGGTGCGATATTACAATTGAGCATAAATTCTATTCATTGCTTTATCACCTTGCTTATAACCACGAGGATTTGAAGAAAATACCTTACCGGTTACTTGAATATTGGAAATACTTGCAACAGTACATAAATCCCATTCATGCCCCGGTGTGATATGACCCCCTTGAGTTTGAAAACACCTTAGGACTTCATTACCAGCAGTAGAGATACCAACCGCACAAGGTTGAGCGACTCGAGATAAACCACTATATGTAAAAGTTATTTCTTCACGATTGTTGATAGCTTGCGTAATAGTATTAATCATTATAATTCCCTTGTATTTAGTGCGAGTATTATTACATATCTTACATGGAGGTGAACAAAAATCAATCAAATGCTAGTTTGCACCTAACGCCTCGCCTAACCAGCGGGCGCGGTTTTTAGCCCGTCTGCGTTCAGGCGCATGTTAGCTGTCGTTTATTTTTATTTGATACTCTCGTCTATTTTAGAGATTTCGACAGTATCTTGCCCGTTCATTTCCGCAACCATAAGAAATGCCTTCACCTTCTCATACTCGTCTACTGTATCGAAGATTTCTTTAAAAGAGTTGACTACATCGTTTGAAAATTTGGTCCTTTCTCTCTTGAATTCTTCGGAAAAAATACGGAATAATTCGATAATATTTTCGGTGAATGATTTTATTGTTCTCAGATCAATTTTTGTTTCCGGGACCCGCAAATCTTGATGCGCGAGATATTTGCTCCGTACCATTTCAAAATCGGTCTTATCATACATATCCTTCAATTCCGCGATTTTCTTTTCGAGTAACTCATAGCTTATCTCACATTTTAGATCTCTGGAAATATTGATGATTTTGTAGAATGAAAACTTATCATTCATAGCGATGACTTTATAGAAATCAATGATTTGATTACCCATAATTAGAGCCCAAATCCAATATAGACCTAAATTGTTGAACAAATTAAATGTTTCTTTATGCAGACCATACGAAATATATTCCATCAGCTTTAAATTGTGATGTAATCCGTCAATAATACTTTCTAATCCGAACAATCTATATTCAATCTCTTTTTCCATGATGACATTTCCTTGAGACAGCTAACGCCTTGCTAAAGGGAAAATTACAATTGGCTATAATCGCGAAGCGAGCGCCAATTGTAATTTTTCCGTTTAATCAACTTGTTAGCAGATAAAACTAACGTTAACGGCTGTCATTAGTTGCACGCAAACACTCTGCATATAGATCTAGTAAGTTTTTTCGATATGATTCCTTATCATTATAAAGCTCTTCTTTATTTGCTATATACATAGTAAGTTCTAGTGCGACAGACTCTTTAGTTGAAACTTGAAGCTCGGTTTTTTCTGACATTTTATCCCTCCTAGGGATCGTTTATGAAATATACGCTGAATATGAATTAGCAGCTAACAGTTAGTATGAGGCACTATTACCTCTAAATTAGATATTACAGTGCAAAGTAGGCGCAATCGTCTGCATATTGAGCAATCAGGAACAGTTGACTTACTAGTAGATATTCAAGCTGTCTTTATGAGCATAAAATGTCGAAAAAACAGCGCTATTAGCTCAGTATATAGTAACTTATTCTGCATTATTAAGTTGATTAAATAACGTGCATTAGATCGCGTTTTTTGGGCAAATGTCGCTAGCGCATCAAATCTTGCTGAGCGGCAACCGACAATGCGCAGATTTTTTCGCTAGTAAAACAAGTAGCGCATTTTATGTTGCCGTGCAATTTTATGAGTTATTTTACCAGCCTAAATAATATGAGCTATTGAGCCATGTTGGCTGTTGCAAATTAAAGTAGTCTTGAAGCATCTTTTCGGCTACCCAAAAAGTGCGACGCTTTTGACTGTTAACTGCCGCGTATTGTTATGTATTTTTATGGTTAATTCTGCCATTAGCGGTTTTATACTTACCTACAGCAGGCACACAGTTGGTAGCTTTTGCTAAGCCAAAGGTGGGCATATTATGGTAAACAGACTCGAATGTTGCTGGTTTTGATAAGTAAGTTTCATGCCAAATACCTACATCTGCACTACTGGCAATATTTTTATTAAACTCAGCCCATACTGGTAGGTGGTGACAAGTTTTATTTTTTGCATAAGCCTCTAAATGCTTGAAGGACTTCCAATACTGAACCATTATGGTTGTTCTGCCAAACCATTGCTCATGGCTTATAAAACCAATATCTGGATTTTTATATAACTCATTAATCATTTTTGGCATTGCCAAAAAAACTGGCAACCATTTATGAATTTTCCATAATTTGTTAATGCGCATTCCGACTAAAAACACAACAAACTCTTCATTTGTTTCAGCCATCATCCGCTCCTTAATAATTTGCGCCATATTTCCTCCTCTTTTTTTACACACTCAACGAGGCATTAAGCGGACTAAAATAGTGGTTTAAAATGTGGGGCGAAGCGAAACGTAACCCACTGTTTTAGTTCTATTTAATTGTTTATTATGCCTCTTTCAGCTTTTGTAAGTATTTAATTAACTCATGAATATTTGTGTGTGAGTTGTTGTTTTCAGAGCTTTTTTCTACTTTATAAATTCTTTCAGAATGGGCTAAAGCGCCTTCAAGGGTACCGTCAGCCAATGACTTATTAAAAAAACCTTTTTGAGTCTTTTTATAATCAGGTAAATAAATTTTAAGATCATCGATAACTAAGTCACCTACACTTTTGGTAGGGGTTTTAGCATAAGGCTTTGTAGTCTGCTCGTAATGGAGTAATAACCAATATTCAAAAGATGGTATAGAAATAATTGCTTCGAATTTAGTTTGTTCATCTAGCCCTTTTTCACTCAACTCTTTATTTATATTTTTAATTTTTTCAATTGCATCAAAAAAAGTAGAATGTGAATCTTTATCGAATACACAATAAACTTTGTTGTAGCTATCACCAGATGATAATTCCTGTTGGTATAACCTATATGCATGGTTTACTACATTTATTGGACTTGATCCACATTTCCCATCAATCTCAATGTTTGCTGAATCCAATTCCAAAGTAACTTTTATTTCCTCAAAATATATGGGTTCAGTTTTTTGTCCTTCACAAACAATCAAAACACGATCGTATGGTTGTCTTTTAGATTTCTTTCTTACACTGTCCTGTGCTTTTCTTGCTTTACGCTTACGAAAAAGATCTTCACTGCCCATATTAATCTCCTAAGTATTCTAAGTTACTGACTAATGGCAGGGCTCCATAACGTCCAGATAAATAAGCTTTCTCTAAGTTATCAACTCCTTTTCTAGGGCTAAAATCAGTCAAAGGATAGACAGTGGTTGATTGATCTTTTTCTTTATTACAGAACCAAATCTGATCTCTTCTAAATACTCTTTGATCTAAGATTGAAGTCTCATGGGTAGTAAATACAAGTTGTGCATTTTTAGGATTTGTTTTCTTGTTATTAAATAACTTAATTAAAAACTTAACCATATTTGGATGCAGACTATCGTGTAGTTCATCAATAAAAAGAACTTTTCCATGCTCTAAACTATCAATCCAAGGGCCCGCAAATGAAAATAACTTTTGAGTACCATCTGACTCTTCATCCAGAGCAAATAAAACATCATCACCGTCTGAATCTTTATGGATTGTCTTTACATCAATAAATTCTTTACCTTTTAAATCTGATAGTAATGATTCCTTTAATTCATTTGACATCTCAGCAGGAAAAAAATTACTATCAATTTTGCGTGATTCTAAAGCAATGTTACTAATATCAAGATCTGCGGACTTAAGAAATTTTAAAACCGCTTGTTTACCTTTTTCATTTGCGCATAACTTAGCAGTGCAATCAGAATTCCAATATTTAATTCCTGTTACTTTTAATGTCTTTGCAAACCAATCATATACTGGCTTTAATTGCTGACTATTCAACATAACAGCTGTAGATAAGAATAGAGAGTTTGCTTTTGTTGACTCTTTCCATAATTGTTTTTTTCCTTGAAAATATGAAGAGAAGTCCCAAATATATTCTTGTTTTGCTTCGTCAAACTCCCTAATAAACCAGCGCTGTGCTCTACCCTTTGGTGATGAAAATAACCATTCCTCCTTGATTTGATTGTTAGTCAAAGAAAACCCGTATTGATATTTTACACCTTCAGTAATAAATACCACTTCAAACTCAGTAGGTTTTTTTGATGTTTCTTTGGCTAACCTGAAAGGTGAAACGGGCAATTCATCCCCTCGCTGAGACTCCTTTGCAGAATTCATTACGATTGACTTCATTGTATCCAACGCAAGAATAAAGTTGGATTTACCTGCTGAATTGGCGCCGTAAATTGCAGCTGTTTTCAATAAAGAAGTATTATACGGCTCTTCTAATTCAAATGTGTTCTCTTCTAATTCATCGTTTGCTGTTTTGGTTAAATTTAACGACTGCCTATTTTTAATGGATCTGAAATTTTCTACAAACATTTCAATAATCATACTAACACCCAATTTAAAGTTGATTTTTGACAATTATAGGCGAATATTGCAAATAAATCACCTATTAGTTCGAGTTAAATTGAAATTAGAGATGGAGTTTTATGGGAAGCGCCAAAAGTTATAAATTAACTATTGACACCATAGTCTCTTGTTATATTGCATTTGATACAAAAACGCAACACCCTGAGTTTCGACCCGCACGCCGCCGCGTGAAATAAGCGCTTTACACGCGCCGCAGGGAGGCGTATATCATTTATCATTTATCATTTATCATTTAAAAAGGGAATCGATATGAAGAAGCATAAAATAACAATTTCAGGACAAAACATAAACATAGATGAATATATAACACATGATGTTGCGAGTAAGATCATATTGTTAATGTACTCTGATGGAACGGCCATTCTGGAGACCAATGCGGCACCTGAGTCATTGAGATTACTGCGCCCCCAGTAAAAAAATTATTAAAAGAAAAATTACCCGACAACGTAAGGGGTTCAACTAGAGGTGAGCTAAAAAAATAAAGGCGAACTCTACTGCTGCATGCGACTTATGCAATATAACGCCGCCAACAACGACAAGGCTGTCCAAGGAGCGCAGCGACTGAGTTGCTTGGCCTTGTTAAGTATTGCCATACTTTTGAGAAAAAGTTTCTTCGCTCATTGTAAGGTAAAGAATGAACTCTATGTCCTCGTTCCCACGCTCCAGCGTGGGAATGCATACCCAACTTCACCACTGCGTACAAACCTCCAGCAACCCATCTTCCCTCGCATAATTTCTAGCACTCTAATATCGCCATTGCTCTGCTTTATCGATATATCCCAGTTTTACATGATTGTGGTGGATGTACTCAACTTTCTCCCGTATTATTTTGTTATTTTGAATTAACACAGGGTGCACGCCTTCTTGCCAAAACTGATACGCCCTATCATGCTTATGCGCTTGTTTATAAAAAGCCAGCTGCTGTAAAATTTGCTTAATATTATTTTTGTGTAAATACTCAATAAGTGATTTTGCGGTGTAAGACTTATAGCGAGCAATATTTCTATCTAATGCATTGCTTTGCACAACCAAATGGCAGTGGTTTTCTAAAATGACATAGGCATACACTTTTAAATCCTCTTTAGATAAATAGCGTAGCGAATCGAGCAAAATAGCAACAGTATATGGACGGGTAAAAACAGGTATCTAGTGCAGTACGGTTAGTGTGATGAAATGGGGCTTCTCTGGGTTTATTATTTTGTATCGACTTCGACCCATTGTTTAACCTCCGTATGCATTCCCACGCAGGAGCGTGGGAACGAGAAAACACAAAAACTGTCCGTTGCAACGCCTTATTATACATTTTAAAATCCATTTTTAAGTTTTTGTTCGACTATTTTCTTTTCTTTAGACATTTTATAATTGGTATATGCTATCAATATATCAATTTGGAAAAGCTCATTATGTTCACTCAAAAATTGTGATTTTGATAAAACTATACTTTTATCTAATACCTTTTTGAATTTTACTTTCGCTTTTTTTTGGTTTTTTACCAATTCTTTTTTCTCTGACTCTATTACTTCAATATTTCCATGCAAAGTATCAAGCCCTCTTTTTATAGCTAATTTATTAACAGCTTTTAGTTCATGAATTTGACTTGAATTATAAAGCATCTTCTCATTGCCATTTAACAGTTGCCACTTATGCTTACAAAATTTTCCCCACACACCCGCTTGGCAATCACACCACACTCTTAAAAGCCCATCCTGCTCTTTAAAATCTACATTATACGAACCACCACCACTACTTTTTGCTTCTAGTGTAAAATTCATTTTTTCTCCATGTTTTTATGTATAACGCCTTGCATCAGCGGCACGCGCCTTTGCCTCGTCCGCTGTATGCTTTTATTAGGCATTTTTATCTAATAAATTCAATTGGTTGTTCGCTTTTGTACGAACAATGCCTGTTTGGAGAAAAGCAACGAAATCATCTTGTGTACACTCTATAGTTTCACATTCTTCAACTGCTGTCTTTTCTTCATTTGGGCGATAAACTTTGAATCGAACTAAGCCATGATCTATTCGTTGCTTTTTTACAACCAAGCCATCAACAATTTTCTCTTTTGGTTTTGACTTCAATTTTTGATGTATTATTTCTAGTTCATTGTTTTTTACTTCGATTGTTTCATAGTTAACGTAACCAGATGAAGATGCAAATTGAACTTGTACACTGATTCTTAGATGTTTTAATGCTTCACCCCATTCTTCGTATGCCTGATTTGTGTCATGAATAGTATCTCCTTCATGAAAGTCATAAAGCCGACCTTGAGTCCATAACATTTCCTTTTTCTTTGCAAATATTCTTGGTGTTAATTTAATATCAAGGGCTTTTTTAAATGCTTCAGGAACAGCCATTTTCCAACCAAGAGCAAAGCCATCTAGAAAGTTTGCAATGAGAGCATACCCTCGATCATCTCGTTTTGCTTCAATTTCCACTATTTCCACTATTTCAAACCTTTTTTCATTAAACGGGCAATTTTATCTTTTTGTTTTTTAACATTTTTCTTTGCTAATTCAAGTTCTTTCTCTGATTCTCTTAGCTCTGTAACTAAGCTTGGGTAGCACGATTCAATCATCCATTCTGTTGCTTTTTCAAAATTTCCCATTTGTTCTTCATCATAGAGGATTCTTTCATCGGCTAATACAATTGCCATTTTATGTTTACAGTATTTTCCACACTCACTGGCAGGACAGCCACAAAAAACTGAAAGTCCAGTTTTAGACGATGACACGGAAACGGCATATGGTTCATCTCTGCTGCTACTTTTAACAAGTATGGTTGTTTCTATGTGATGCCCTTTTTTGATGCATAATGCCGCAAATCACCGGCGGCAAAAAGCAGAGCGACGAAGGAGCGGCGCTTTTTGGCGTCCGAGTGCATTTGCCTTGTTAGGCTTTATTTCTACGGCAAAAATAGGTGATTCCAATTATCTCATGCGAACCAACAGAGAACCTACCAGACGGGTCATTATTTATGAATTCAATACTGTACTCATCTGAAAGAGTACTTTCTAATTTACTTCTTACTGGATATTGGAATGGGTAAATACATATTTCATCCTCAAATTCTCTTGGGGCAGGCCCTGGCCCATTTGCACTCATCATATGTCGATGAATTGTAATTATCTCGGAGGATTCAGAAGTAACTCCTAATCGACTAAGTAGCATAAAATTGGGCTTTGCATCAATAAACCTCTCTAATTCTTTATAAGGTTCAGGCATGCATTGGAGTGTTCCCGATGAATGAATTAAATGAATTGAATTCACATTCATTATGGCGAGCTCTATGTTATCAAAAAAATGCAATTCATTTGTTTCGATGTCCCGTGCAACCTTAGCCATGCCAGGAGTCTCGATCACTCGCCAATCAAATTCAGTATCTCTGAAAATATGCTTGGCGAGGAAATAGTGAGCACCACAAGCACCTCCATAGTCGATAACTGTTATTTTTCCTGGCACTTGATTCTGCGAAATCACAATACCTAAAGCTGTGAGTGTTTGAATTTCTGAATTATTTATTGTTATTATTCCACCTGATAGTTTGTCTCTATAGACTATGGTTTTATCAAATATTAATTTCGTTAATTTATTATGCTCATAACCATCTTCTGTGCATGCCTTTTTGGCTTCTGTCCACGAACTAAATTCCGGCAATGAATGAGCTGCCTTCCCCCTAATCGTACGATAGAGTATTGGCGGAATTATTTCTTTCGCTATAGCAGATAACTTCATGGTATTTCCTTTTCTGTAAGCCTAACAGTTAGTATGAGGCACTATTACCTCTAAATTAGATATTACAGTGCAAAGTAGGCGCAATCGCCTGCATATTGAACAATCAGCAAAAGTTACCTTACTAGTAGATATTCAAGCTGTCGTTATGATCATAAAATGTCGAAAAAACAGCGCTATTAGCTCCATAAAATATTAACTTATTCTACATTCTTAAGTTGATTAAATAACGTCCATTAGATCGCGTTTTTTGGGCAAATGTCGCTAGCGCATCAAATCTTGCTGAGCGGCAACCGACAATACGCAGATTTTTTCGCTAGCAAAACAAGTAGCGCATTTTATGTTGCCGTGCAATTTTATGAGTTATTTTACCAGCCTAAATAATATGAGCTATTTAGCCATGTTGGCTGTTGCAAATTAAAGTAGTCTTGAAGCATCTTTTCGGCTACGCAAAAAGCCCCCTCGACCCAGCCTTGCTGATCCGAGTATGCTTCACCACAAATAAAGATATCTTCTGCCTGATGTGGCCTTCTCATATACTTCATCGTGGCTGCTACATCAACACCGACTCGCCATGCATGATAACCAGCACCGTATGGATCTTCGCTCCAGTTTTTATAATAGGTAATGTAAGGCTCTGGGATGTCGTTTCTGCCATGCATCTCTCTAATCTGATTCATGACTTCATGTACCATTACTTTTGAAGCCTGCACTGATTTATAATCGTCTAATTGAGCGAGCGATACCAATTTCGTGGTTTTTGGCTCATAAAGATCTTCACTGCCCAGAACATTCCAGAACATTGTCGTGCGCATATCATTATAACTACCAAGAAATAGTGAATGACTATCGTTAGGATCTATTCCGAAGTAATAACACTGCCTTATTGGTAGATCAGTACGAGAGTGGCCAGATACGATACCAAAGTCCTTTTTCCACCATGGCTCTTCAAAGCCCATAAGAATTTTAAACGATGATTCTTTGACAACAGAATCGATGTTTTTTTGCAGTTCTTTTTGAGTATTCCGAGCAAAGAAAAAATTATTTTGATCTAAAAGTTCTAACGATCTTGTTGGCATGGCCATTATTATTTTATTGGCCAATATTCGATATTCTTTTTGCTCATCTTCATTAAAAAATACTAATTCATATCGATAATCATTATTTTCCGATTTACTAAAGGTAACCAGCCTATTACCACCCCAGATTGATGCCCCTGGATTTTTTAGATAGGCATTAGCCAAGGCATAGGCTATTTTATCGTATCCGCCTTCGATAGTTTTATATTGGACCTCGGCATCAGAAAAATCTCCTACCATGTAAGGGAAGGCCTCTGCTGCATTCCAGTTAATGGTATTGGAGTAATATCCCCCAGCAACAGAGAGAAAGTTATAGCCTTCTTCTGACGTTTGATCTTTAATAAGATTCCAAAAACCCATGTTGTTGACTTTTTTACCCTTGTATGGCCCGTCAAAATGATAGGTGAGATTGGGTTTAATATCGTTCCATTCTTTGCGCGTCAATTTAAATCCGTGATCATACTCAGACACATGAAAAATTTTAGAGGCGTATTTATCGACAAACCACGGATCTTTTTTTAACACACTGTAAACTATTTTATTAAACAATTGTTCAGCACTTAAACCTATATCATTTTTATTCAAATCATATTTAGTTTTTAGTTTTTTTCCTTCTTTCTGAGCAATATTCCAGTCTTGCATTTTTACTCTGTGTTTTCTAAAATAACCAAAAAGATTATCATTATTACCCATTGGGAATTGAATATTCGTCAATTCATTAGCAAAAACATCTTCGATAAGACCTGTTACAATTTTTTGAGAAGTCGTATATCTCATACCGCCTAATTCAGCAGATATTTTCATTCCTGGCAGGACTATAGATTCTAATCTTCCGCCGATTCGATGGCTCATTTCAAAGATTTGAATTTCGCAAGCTTTGTCTATTGATTCACCAGAGCTCAATAACCTATAGGCTGAATAAAGACCAGAAACACCAGCACCAATGATCGCAACTTCGATACCTTTTTTATCTGGGAAACCATGAGTAATTTCATTGTTGTGTTTGTGCATTATTTATATCCTTTGCAAAGTACGCCAGATCTCGTAATTTTGAAATTGGAAATGTCATATTTGCTCGCACCATCGATGACCAAATCAGATAGAATTTTCCCTATCAGAGGCACCAGTTTCATTCCCCATCCAGCGGTAAATATGGCAACATTTTCATGGCCTTCACCCACGCAAGGTGGCAAAAAGTCTAGCACATACATATTATCTGCAACATTGGTTTGAAGACATGTTCCGCAGTAGTTAGGACGTGAATCGACTGCGATGCAATGTCTCTTAACAAAGTCGGAGGTGATCTGCAGATCATTACTTGCAGGAGTGATGGTTCTTTGCGCTGGATCAGTGATGATATTTACAGCATTATCAACTGCAATACGTGTTAGATTTGGTGGTCCCCATGGCACTGTCGGAAATCCATAAAAGAGATTTGATGATGCCGACATTCCCGATGTCGGCTCAAGAAACTGGAACCACATGCTGGGAAAAAGTGTACCGTTTGGCCCTGGATCAGTGGCATAATATTCATAAACCATTTCCCAAATTTTAATATCAAGATTAATACCCACTTTGTTGACCACGTTATTGACATAAGCGCCACAGGTAATAATACATTTATCAGCGCTGACAGTGATAGGCTCTCCATTGTCATACTCAATAGTTACCCCAGTTTTTTCTATATTCATGTCCACGACTTTGGCATGAGACATTAACTTAGCCCCATATGATTGCGCTAACCTGTAAAGGGTTCTTAAAAGTAGCGGGACATTGATACAGCCATTATCAGGTGCAAAGATCCCCTTAAAAGTGCTGGGAAGATTTTTAAACGGATAGCGTGCCATGATCTGCTGAGCATCTAAAATTTCATAGGGCAATCCTAGTCTTTCCATATTTTTAATCGGAGCCATCAAATTCCCTTCTGGACCAGATGAATAGTTAGGATCGCCAAAATTTAATAGACCAGTCATCCATATTAGCTCCTCACCTGCATCTTTTTGCAAATTTCTCCAAAGGGTTAAAGAATCGTAGGCTAAATCGGCCATGTAATCTTCGGTATACATCGTTCTATACATTCTAACCATATCGTTGGAACTTCCCGACTGATTAAAATAGTTAAATCGCTCTAATACTAAAACAGATTTACCAGCTTTTGCGCAATTGTATGCAGACGCAAGTCCGATAGGTCCACCACCGATAACAATTACATCATAATCTGACATATCCAACTCTCCTTATTATGTTAAAAATTATAATCTTTTCGCAAGCTCTATATGCGCAAGATTTCCATAGGTAGTATTACTTTTGATAGATAACGCCTTACTAAGCAAAAATGCATGATTGGCTATAATCGATGAGCTATGACCAGCTGTTTTAAGCTCGCTATAACCACCTTGTTAGTAACTAGTAGCTAAAAATATACAAGCATACAACTAGCTCTCAAAGGGAAGCTATGCAAGTGAAAACAAAAAAATTGCACCACTTATACCCTAAACTTGATTTATAAACAATAACATAGAATAATAAGTAATCAATATATAAAATATTTACAACACAAAAAATGAAACAACAAACACAAATTTTTTGACATGAAACAACAAATAGGCTCATTGAACTTGAATGTCTGTTTGCCTGCTCAGGATTTTTTTTGGTAGTGCGTGGCGCGGCCGAGTAGAGAATGCAAACCAACTTGACTTATTTGTTAAGCAAAGCCTAGCGCGGCATAAAAACAAGCGCCGTTTATACTTTCTTTTATGCACCATTGGCGCGGCTCTATAAAGGCAATATCCATGCTACCCCGAAATGCAATATCAGCAAGGCAAATTGTGCCGATATTTGATGCCTAAAATTGAAGTATAGTTATGATCGGTCGATATTTTATAACAATGCAAATTGGTACAAGGCTCCGCGCCCTTCGGGGCCGGACTCGGTTTTTATATGATCGGGAGCAGCCAAAGCTTGCCATTCGATGCGATAATAACCATTACCTCATGTTGCGCCTTATCATCGAGTTCGTACCTGACGTTGTATTTTGAGGTAGCATGGGTATATCCCCATGTTTGCCATAAAGTATCTCATCTGGCTCGCCAAAATCTCATTAGCGGGGCATATGAATAGATGCAACGAACGCTGGAAAGATATTGGACACATTCTAAATTAATACCATTTTTGCTGTTAACCTTAATGTTATTTAAGGCGTTTTCTGCAGGTCTGGCAAGACTTCTGGGAACATAGATAACTACTGCCGTGTGGATAATGCCATGTTCCAAGTTACTAAAAGAAACTATGTCGCCAGCGATTAATAGTTTCATAATGTTCGATGGTGTTTGCCCTGCACCAATTTCGACATAGTCATCCTCAAGAGCCTCTAAAATATCCTTACCAGATAACACTCAATATCCGAACCTGCGATAAGTATCAAGGGCAAAGCCATGGCAAAAGTATTTATAGCACAATGAATTATCTGGATTTGCTTTCCAAACTTTCACAAGGCGGCCTCTACTTGTCATAGCTTTACCTAACTTTCCAGCCACATCAGGCCAAGCTTCACAGATTATTGTCTTATTGAAAAGGGTGCGCGTCATTTTATTTAGATTGGTCAATGTTATCGATGGAATAAATGGTCCCATAACCAATCTCCTACATTCATGGCGTTGAAAATAACGGACTAACGTTTGAGTTCACAAGCTCGCCAGTAGCAGAGCGCAAAGCGTGTCCATGTGCACCTAATTGCTATGCAATTAGGCTATTCCCAGGTTTGCCAGAAAGTATGTCATCTGAGTCGCCAATATCTTATTATCCTAGTCTTTGGGTAGCAGCGTACAATAGTTAAAATCGGTTGCAGACAAGCTGCATTATAGCCATTCTTGGTGGAAAGAATAATATCAGCGAATTTAATTGGTCTAAGCGGAACACTGGGGTTTATATCAATACAGAAAACTTTTGCTGTGTGCATAATTCTTCCTGACAACTCAGCAAAAGAAACTATGTCACCAATCTTTAATAGTTGTATCGCACTGACTGATCGTTGCCCTGAACCAATTTCATAGCATTCATCCTCAAGCGCGAAGAAAATAGACTTGGCAGAGATCACTGAATACCCGTGCCTGCGATAAGTACCAAGAGAATGTCCATGGCAAAAGTATTGCTTGTACAATGGATCATCAGGATCTGCTTTAAAAACCCTTACTACATTACCTTTACTCGTCATCGCTTGACCTAACAAGTCAAACTCACCACAAGTAGTTTCATAAATATCTTCTGCTAACCTGAGCTCACTCGTTACTCCATCTGAATCGGTCAATTTTATCGCTGGAATAAATGGTCCCATAACTAATCTCCTAAATTAATGAATGTTTATATAAATACCACTCTATAACGTTTGAGTTATTGCTGCATCGTATAGTCAAGGCATGTCAATTTGTCTCGCCAATATCTTATTAGCATAGTCTGTGGGTAGCTGCGTATAATAGTTAAAATCGGTTGCAGACAAGCTCTTTTAAAACCATTTTTGGTGGAAAGAATAATATCAGCTAATTTAATTGGCCCAAACGGAACACTGGGGTTTATATCAAGACAGAAAACTTTTGCTGTGTGGATAATTTTTCCTGACAAATCAGCAAAAGAAACTATGTCACCAACCTTTAATCCTTGCAGCTCATCTAATGCTGTTTGCACTGCAACAATTTCGACATAGTCATCCTGAAGAGCCCTTAAAATAGAGCGGCCACTGCACACTGAATATCCGAACCTGAAATAAGTATCAATGGCAAAGCCATGGCAAAAGTATTGCTGGTACAATGAATTATTTGGATTTGGTTTCCAAACCACTACCAGACGACCTTTACTGGTCATCGCTTTGCCTATCGCACCACGCACACCATCAGGACTTTTATAAGGCTTTTCTTTTGCCATGAGCGTAGACGTAATTTTATTTGGGTCGGTTAATGTTATCGATGGAATAAATGGTCCCATAATTAATTTCCTAAATTAAATGGATGTTTATACCCATGTTTGCCATAAAGTATCTCATCTGGCTCGCCAAAATCTCATTAGCGGGGCATATGAATAGATGCAACGAACGCTGGAAAGATATTGGACACATTCTAAATTAATACCATTTTTGCTGTTAACCTTAATGTTATTTAAGGCGTTTTCTGCAGGTCTGGCAAGACTTCTGGGAACATAGATAACTACTGCCGTGTGGATAATGCCATGTTCCAAGTTACTAAAAGAAACTATGTCGCCAGCTATTAATAGTTTCATAATGTTCGATGGTGTTTGCCCTGCACCAATTTCGACATAGTCATCCTCAAGAGCCTCTAGAATATCCTTACCAGATAACACTCAATATCCGAACCTGCGATAAGTATCAAGGGCAAAGCCATGGCAAAAGTATTTATAGCACAATGAATTATCTGGATTTGCTTTCCAAACTTTCACAAGGCGGCCTCTACTTGTCATAGCTTTACCTAACTTTCCAGCCACATCAGGCCAAGCTTCACAGATTATTGTCTTATTGAAAAGGGTGCGCGTCATTTTATTTAGATTGGTCAATGTTATCGATGGAATAAATGGTCCCATAACCAATCTCCTACATTCATGGCGTTGAAAATAACGGACTAACGTTTGAGTTCACAAGCTCGCCAGTAGCAGAGCGCAAAGCGTGTCCATGTGCACCTAATTGCTATGCAATTAGGCTATTCCCAGGTTTGCCAGAAAGTATGTCATCTGAGTCGCCAATATCTTATTATCCTAGTCTGTGGGTAGCAGCGTACAATAGTTAAAATCGGTTGCAGACAAGCTGCATTATAGCCATTCTTGGTGGAAAGAATAATATCAGCGAATTTAATTGGTCTAAGCGGAACACTGGGGTTTATATCAATACAGAAAACTTTTGCTGTGTGCATAATTCTTCCTGACAACTCAGCAAAAGAAACTATGTCACCAATCTTTAATAGTTGTATCGCACTGACTGATCGTTGCCCTGAACCAATTTCATCGCATTCATCCTCAAGCGCGAAGAAAATAGACTTGGCAGAGGTCACTGAATACCCGTGCCTGCGATAAGTTCCAAGAGAATGTCCATGGCAAAAGTATTTATCATACCATGAATTCTTTGGATTTGGTTTCCAAACCACTACCAGACGACCTTTACTGGTCATCGCTTTGCCTAACGCACCACGCACACCATCAGAATCTTTAATAGGCTTTTCTTTTACCATGAGCCTACGCGTAATTTTATCTGGGTCGGTCAATGTTATCGATGGAATAAATGGTCCCATAATTAATTTCCTAAATTCATGGATGTTTATACCCATGTTTGCCAGAAAGTATGTCGTCTGGCTCGCCAAAATCTTATTATCTGGGCACATGAATAGGTGAAACGAACGCTGGAAAGATATTTGACACATTCTAAATTAGTACCTTTTTTGCTGGCAACCATGATTTCGTTTAAGGTGTCTTTTTTAGTCTGCCTTGCGCCAAGAAATCCAGCATACCATGGAACATTGACAACGACTACCGTATGGATAATGCCTTGTTCCAAGTTACTAAAAGAAATTATGTCACCAGCGATTAATAGTTTCATGACTTCCCAGGGGGGATGGAATACACCAATTTCATCGCAGTCATCCTCAAGGGCCGCTAGAATATCCTTGCCAGAGAACACTGAATACCCGTGCCTGCGATAAGTACCAAGAGAATGTCCGTGGCAAAAGTATTTATCGTACAATTGATTATCTGGATTTGCTTTCCAAACTTTCACAAGGCGGCCTCTACTTGTCATAGCTTTACCTAACACTCCAGGCACTTCATCACCAATTTCAGAATAGACTGTACTTTCTAAAATCGGACTGGTAATTTTATTTGGGTCGGTTAATGTTATAGATGGAATAAATGGTCCCAAAACCAATCTCCTAAATTCATGGGGTTGAAAATAACGGACTAACGTTTGAGTTCACAAGCTCGCCTAGAGCAGAGCGCAAAGCGTGTCCATGTGCACCTAATTGCTATGCAATTAGGCTATTCCAATGTTTGCCAGAAAGTATGTGATATGGGTCGCCAAAATCTTATTATCTTAGTCTTTGGGTAACAGCGCTCAATAGTTAAAATCGGTTGCAGACAATCTGCTCTATAACCATTTTTGGTGGACAGAATAATATCAGCTAATTTAATTGGTCTAAACGGATCACTGGGGTTTATATCAATACAGAAAACTTTTGCTGTGTGAATAATTCTTCCTGACAACTCAGCAAAAGAAACTATGTCACCAATCTTTAATAGTTGTATAGTATCGGATGCTAATTGCCCAGCACCAATGTCTACATAGTCATCCTCAAGGGCCATTAAAATAGAGCGGCCACAACTCACTGAATATCCGAACCTACGATAAGTACCAAGAGAATGTCCGTGGCAAAAGTATTTATCGTGCAATGAATTATTTGGATTTGGTTTCCAAACCACTACCAGACGACCTTTAATGGTCATCGCTTTGCCTAACGCACCATGCACACCATGAGAACCTTTATAAGGCTTTTCTTTTGCCATGAGCGTGTCCGTCATTTTATTTGGGTCGGTCAATGTTATCGATGGAATAAATGGTCCCATAATTAATTTCCTAAATTCATGGATGTTTATACCCATGTTTGCCAGAAAGTATGTCATCTGGCTCGCCAAAATCTTATTATCGGGGCACATGAATAGGTACAACGACGCTGGAAAGATTTTTGGCACATTCTAAACTAGTACCATTTTTGCTGGTAACCATGATTTCGTTTAAGGTGTCTTTTTTAGTCTGCCTTACGCCAAGAAATCCAGCATACCATGAAACATTGACAACAACTACCGTATGTACAATTTCTTGTTCCAAGTTACTAAAAGAAATTATGTCACCAGCGATTAATAGTTTCATGACGTCCCAGGGTGGATGGAATACACCAATTTCATCGCAGTCATCCTCAAGGGCCGCTAGAATATCCTTGCCAGAGAACACTGAATACCCGTGCCTGCAATAAGTACCAAGAGAATGTCCGTGGCAAAAGTATTTATCGCACAATTGATTATCTGGATTTGCTTTCCAAACTTTCACCAGCCGGCTTCTACTTGTCATCGCTTTACCTAATACCCCAGGCGCTCTATCCCAAATTTCACGATATACTGTACTTTCTAAAAGCGGGATGGTAATTTTATTTGGGCCGGTCAATGTTATCGATGGAATAAATAGTCCCATAACCAATCTCCTAAATTCATGGGGTTGAAAATCACGGCATAAGACACCTCATCTTTAGTCAGATTTTGATGTCTGTTAAAGCGTGGGAAGATAATAGTCCATGTGCAACTAATTGCTATGCAATTAGGCATAACCAAATTGGCCATAAAGCATGTCACCTGGGGCGCCAAAATCTTATTATCCTAGTCATTGGGTAGGTGCGTACAATATTTAAAATCGGTTGCAGATAATCTGAATTACAACCATTCTTGGTCAAAAGAGTAATATCAGCGAATTTAATTGGTCTAAGCGGATCACTGGGGTTTATATCAATACAGAAAACTTTTGCTGTGTGCATAATTCTTCCTGATAACTCAGCAAAAGAAACTATGTCACCAACCTTTAATACTTGTATCGCACCGGCTGATCTTTGCCCTGCACCAATTTCATAGCATTCATCCTCAAGCGCAAAGAAAATATCCTTGCCAGAGAACACTGAATATCCGTACCTGCGATAAGTACCAAGAGAATGTCCGTGGCAAAAGTATTTATCGCACCATGAATTCTTTGGATTTGGTTTCCAAACGTCTACCAGCCGGCCTCTACTTGTCATAGCTTTACCTAATACCCCAGGCGCTTCATCCCAAATTTCACGATATTCTGTACTTTCTAAAAGCGGGCAGGTAATTTCATTTGGGCCGGTCAATGTTATCGATGGAATAAATGGTCCCATAACCAATCTCCTAAATTCATGGGGTTGAAAATCACGGCATAAGACACCTCATCTTTAGTCAGATTTTGATGTCTGTTAAAGCGGGGGAAGAGAATTGTCCATGTGCAACTAATTGCTATGCAATTAGGCATAACCATGTTGGCCAGAAAGCATGTCATCTGGGGCGCCAAAATCTTATTATCCTAGTCATTGGAAGGTGCTTAAAGTATCTAAAATCGGTTGCAGACAATCTTCATTATAACCATTTTTGGTCAAAAGAATAATATCAACGAATCTAACTGGTCTAAGCGGATCACTGAGGTTTATATCAATACAAAAAACTTTTGCTGTGTGCATAATTTTTCCTGATAACTCAGCAAAAGAAACTATGTCACCAGCCTTTAATCCTTGTATAGCACCCAATGGTGTTTGCCCTGCACCAATTTCATAGCAGTCATCCTCAAGCGCACATAAAATAGCCTCGCCACAACCAACTGAATATCCGAACCTACGATAAGTACCAAGAGAATGTCCGTGGCAAAAGTATTTATTGTACAATGAATTATCTGGATTTGCTTTCCAAACCCTTACAATACGACCTTTACTTATCATCGCAGAGCCTAACGCGCCAAGCGCACCAATACGACCTGCACGGGCTGTTTCATTGGTAATGATCGACTGCGTTACTCCATCTGAATCGGTCAATGTTATCGATGGAATGAATGGTCCAATAACTAATTTCCTAAATTAAATGGATGTTTATACCCATGTTACCCCGAAATGCAACGTCGGCATGGACAGACGATCAGAGATAAGGCGCAACATGAGGCAATGGTTGTTATCGCATCGAATGGCAATCTTTGACTGCTCCCTTGCATATAAAAACCGAGTTCTAGCCCCGAATGGCGCGGAGCCTTGCACCAATTTGCATTGTTATAAAATATCGACCGATCATAACTATACTTCAATTTTAGGCGAGGTGTCCGTGCACAATTTTCTACCCTGATATTGCATTTCGGGTGACATAGGTATAAATCACGTTATAACGTTTGAGTTATTGCTGCATCGTGTCGTCAAAGCATGTTCTGGCTCGCCAAACTCTTATTCTCTGAATCGTTGGGTAGTTGATAAAAGTAACTAAAAACGGTTCCAGACACTCTACATTAAAACAATTCTTGCTGAAAAGAATAATATCAACGAATCTAACTGGTCTAAGCGGATCACTGGGGTTTATATCAATAATGAAAACTTTTGCCGTATGGATAATTTTTCCTGACAACTCAGCAAAAGAAACTATGTCACCAATCTTTAATAGTTGTATAGTATCGGATGCTGATTGCCCAGCACCAATCTCTACATAGTCATCCTCAAGAGCTCTTAAAATATCAGCGTCACTGCACACTGAATATCCGAACCTGCGATAAGTATCAAGGGCAAAGCCATGGCAAAAGTATTTATAGCGCAATGAATTATCTGGATTTGCTTTCCAAACCATTACAGGACGACCTTTACTTGTCATCGCAAAACCTACCGTACCATGCGCACCAATATCACCTGGACAGGCTGTTTCATTGGTAATGATCGACTGCGTTACTCCATCTGAATCGGTCAATGTTATCGATGGAATGAATGGTCCCATAATTAATCTCCTAAATTAAATGGATGTTTATATATCACGGTATAACGTTTGAGTTATTGCTGCATCGTGTCGTCAAAGCATGGCAATTTGTCTCGCCAAAATCTCATTTTCGGTGCCCCTCGATATACCGCAAGAACACCTACAATCGATTTCAAACAAACTGCATCATAATTATTCTTGGTGGAAAGAATAACATCAGTTAATTCAATTGGTCTAAGCGGATCATTGGGGTTTATATCAATAGAGGAAACTATTGCCGAGTGGATAATGCCACCAAAGAAGTCACTAAAAGAAATTATGTCACCAACCTTTAATAGTTGTAGAGGATCTAATGCTGTTTGCCCTGTAACAATTTCGACATAGTCATCCTCAAGAACCATTAAAATATCAGCGCCACTGCACACTGAATATCCGAACCTACGATAAGTACCAAGAGAATGTCCGTGGCAAAAGTATTGATCGTACAATGGATCATTAGGATCTGCTTTCCAAACCCTTACTACATTACCTTTACTCGTCATCGCTTGACCTAACAAGTCAAACTCACCACAAGTAGTTTCATAAATATCTTCTGCTAACCTGAGCTCTTTCATTACTCCATCTGGATCGGTCAATTTTATCGCTGGAATAAATGGTCCCATAACTAATATCCTAAATTTAATTAATGTTTATGCTATGCTACTCCAAAATGCAAAATAAGCAATGAAATTGTGCCGATATTCCTGCCTGAAATTGAAATATAGTTATTATCGATTGATATTTTATAACAATACAAATTGGGTCAATGCTCCGCGCCATTCGGGCCGCGAACTCGATTTTCATATGATCGGTAGCAGCCAAAGATTGCCATTCGATGGGTACGTCCCCATTACCTCATGTTGCGCCTTATCATCGATGATCGAGTGAGCGGCCACCGTAGCATTTTATCAAGCATGGGTATATATATCACGGTATAACGTTTGAGTTATTGCTGCATCGTGTCGCCAAAGCATGTTCTGGCTCGCCAAAATCTTACCATCTTAATCGTTGGGTAGGTGGCTAAAGTATCTAAAATCGGTTGCAGACAATCTGCTCTATAACCATTTTTGGTGGAAAGAATAATCTCATCGAATATAACTCGTCTAAGCGGATCATTGGGGTTTATATTAATACAGAAAACTTTTGCCGTGTGGATAATTTTTCCTGACAACTCAGCAAAAGAAACTATGTCACCAACCTTTAATAGTTGTATAATCTCGAATGGTGTTTGACATGCACCAATTTCATAGCATTCATCCTCAAGCGCAAATAAAATATCAACGCCAGAGCCCACGGAATATCCGAACCTACGATAAGTACCAAGAGAATGTCCGTGGCAATAGTATTGATTGTACAATGAATTATTTGGATTTGCTTTAAAAACCTTTACTTTATTACCTTTACTCGTCATCGCTTGACCTAACAATTCAAACTTACCAGTAGTAGTTTTATAAATCTCTTCTGCGAACCTGAGCTGACTCGTTACTCCATCTGAATCGGTCAATGTTATCGCTGGAATAAATGGTCCCATAACTAATATCCTAAATTAAAGGGATGTTTATATATCACGGTATAACGTTTGAATTATTGCTGCATCGTGTCGCCAAAGCATGTCAATTTGTCTCGCCAATATCTTACCATCGGAATCGTTGGGTAGGTGGCTAAAGTATCTAAAATCGGTTGCAGACAATCTGCTCTATAACCATTTTTGGTGGAAAGAATAATATCATCGAATATAACTGGTCTAAGCGGATCATTGGGGTTTATATTAATACAGAAAACTTTTGCCGTGTGGAGAATTTTTCCTGACAACTCAGCAAAAGAAACTATGTCACCAACCTTTAATAGTTGTATAGTCTCGACTGGTATTTGATCTGCACCAATTTCATAGCAGTCATCCTCAAGCGCAAATAAAACATCAACGCCAGAGCCCACTGAATATCCGAACCTACGATAAGTACCAAGAGAATGTCCGTGGCAAAAGTATTTATAGCGAAATGAATTATCTGAATTTGCTTTAAAAACCTTTACTTTATTACCTTTACTCGTCATCGCTTGACCTAACAATTCAAACTTACCAGTAGTAGTTTTATAAATCTCTTCTGCGAACCTGAGCTGACTCGTTACTCCATCTGAATCGGTCAATGTTATCGCTGGAATAAATGGTCCCATAACTAATATCCTAAATTAAAGGGATGTTTATATATCACGGTATAACGTTTGAGTTATTGCTGCATCGTGTCGCCAAAGCATGTTCTGGCTCGCCAAACTCTTATTCTCTGAATCGTTGGGTAGTTGATAAAAGTAACTAAAAACGGTTCCAGACACTCTACATTAAAACAATTCTTGCTGAAAAGAATAATATCAACGAATCTAACTGGTCTAAGCGGATCACTGGGGTTTATATCAATAATGAAAACTTTTGCCGTATGGATAATTTTTCCTGACAACTCAGCAAAAGAAACTATGTCACCAATCTTTAATAGTTGTATAGTATCGGATGCTGATTGCCCAGCACCAATCTCTACATAGTCATCCTCAAGAGCTCTTAAAATATCAGCGTCACTGCACACTGAATATCCGAACCTGCGATAAGTATCAAGGGCAAAGCCATGGCAAAAGTATTTATAGCGCAATGAATTATCTGGATTTGCTTTCCAAACCATTACAGGACGACCTTTACTTGTCATCGCAAAACCTACCGTACCATGCGCACCAATATCACCTGGACAGGCTGTTTCATTGGTAATGATCGACTGCGTTACTCCATCTGAATCGGTCAATGTTATCGATGGAATGAATGGTCCCATAATTAATCTCCTAAATTAAATGGATGTTTATATATCACGGTATAACGTTTGAGTTATTGCTGCATCGTGTCGTCAAAGCATGGCAATTTGTCTCGCCAAAATCTCATTTTCGGTGCCCCTCGATATGCCGCACGAACACCTACAATCGATTTCAAACAAACTGCATCATAATTATTCTTGGTGGAAAGAATAACATCAGTTAATTCAATTGGTCTAAGCGGATCATTGGGGTTTATATCAATAGAGGAAACTATTGCCGAGTGGATAATGCCACCAAAGAAGTCACTAAAAGAAATTATGTCACCAACCTTTAATAGTTGTAGAGGATCTAATGCTGTTTGCCCTGTAACAATTTCGACATAGTCATCCTCAAGAACCATTAAAATATCAGCGCCACTGCACACTGAATATCCGAACCTACGATAAGTACCAAGAGAATGTCCGTGGCAAAAGTATTGATCGTACAATGGATCATTAGGATCTGCTTTCCAAACCCTTACTACATTACCTTTACTCGTCATCGCTTGACCTAACAAGTCAAACTCACCACAAGTAGTTTCATAAATATCTTCTGCTAACCTGAGCTCTTTCATTACTCCATCTGGATCGGTCAATTTTATCGCTGGAATAAATGGTCCCATAACTAATATCCTAAATTTAATTAATGTTTATGCTATGCTACTCCAAAATGCAAAATAAGCAATGAAATTGTGCCGATATTCCTGCCTGAAATTGAAATATAGTTATTATCGATTGATATTTTATAACAATACAAATTGGGTCAATGCTCCGCGCCATTCGGGCCGCGAACTCGATTTTCATATGATCGGTAGCAGCCAAAGATTGCCATTCGATGGGTACGTCCCCATTACCTCATGTTGCGCCTTATCATCGATGATCGAGTGAGCGGCCACCGTAGCATTTTATCAAGCATGGGTATATATATCACGGTATAACGTTTGAGTTATTGCTGCATCGTGTCGCCAAAGCATGTTCTGGCTCGCCAAAATCTTACCATCTTAATCGTTGGGTAGGTGGCTAAAGTATCTAAAATCGGTTGCAGACAATCTGCTCTATAACCATTTTTGGTGGAAAGAATAATCTCATCGAATATAACTCGTCTAAGCGGATCATTGGGGTTTATATTAATACAGAAAACTTTTGCCGTGTGGATAATTTTTCCTGACAACTCAGCAAAAGAAACTATGTCACCAACCTTTAATAGTTGTATAATCTCGAATGGTGTTTGACATGCACCAATTTCATAGCATTCATCCTCAAGCGCAAATAAAATATCAACGCCAGAGCCCACGGAATATCCGAACCTACGATAAGTACCAAGAGAATGTCCGTGGCAATAGTATTGATTGTACAATGAATTATTTGGATTTGCTTTAAAAACCTTTACTTTATTACCTTTACTCGTCATCGCTTGACCTAACAATTCAAACTTACCAGTAGTAGTTTTATAAATCTCTTCTGCGAACCTGAGCTGACTCGTTACTCCATCTGAATCGGTCAATGTTATCGCTGGAATAAATGGTCCCATAACTAATATCCTAAATTAAAGGGATGTTTATATATCACGGTATAACGTTTGAATTATTGCTGCATCGTGTCGCCAAAGCATGTCAATTTGTCTCGCCAATATCTTACCATCGGAATCGTTGGGTAGGTGGCTAAAGTATCTAAAATCGGTTGCAGACAATCTGCTCTATAACCATTTTTGGTGGAAAGAATAATATCATCGAATATAACTGGTCTAAGCGGATCATTGGGGTTTATATTAATACAGAAAACTTTTGCCGTGTGGAGAATTTTTCCTGACAACTCAGCAAAAGAAACTATGTCACCAACCTTTAATAGTTGTATAGTCTCGACTGGTATTTGATCTGCACCAATTTCATAGCAGTCATCCTCAAGCGCAAATAAAACATCAACGCCAGAGCCCACTGAATATCCGAACCTACGATAAGTACCAAGAGAATGTCCGTGGCAAAAGTATTTATAGCGAAATGAATTATCTGAATTTGCTTTCCAAACTATTACTTTACGACCTTTACTTGTCATCGCAAAGCCTAGCCTACCATGCGCAGCAGGATGATCTGGACTGGCCATTTCATTTATAATTATCGGGCTCGTTACTCCATCTGAATCGGTAAATGTTATCGTTGGAAACATAGGTCCCATAACTAATATCCTAAATTTAATGAATGTTTATACTAATGCTAATTCAAAATACAAAATAAGCAAGGAAATTGCGCCAACATGCCTGCCTAAAATTGAAATATAGTTATTATCTATTGATATTTTATAACAGTGTAAATTGAGTCAACGCTCCGCGCCATTCGGGCCGCGAACTAGGTTTTTATATGATCGGTAGCAGCCAAAGCTTGCCATTCGATGCGTACGTCCCCATTACCTCATGTTGCGCCTTATCATCGATGATCGAGTGAGCGGCCACCGTTGCATTTTATCAAGCATGGGTATATATATCACGGTATAACGTTTGAGTTATTGCTGCATCGTGTCGCCAAAGCATGTTCTGGCTCGCCAAAATCTTACCATCTTAATCGTTGGGTAGGTGGCTAAAGTATCTAAAATCGGTTGCAGACAATCTGCTCTATAACCATTTTTGGTGGAAAGAATAATCTCCTCTAATTTAAGTCGTCTAAGCGGATCATTGGGGTTTATATTAATACGGAAAACTTTTGCCGTGTGGATAATTTTTCCTGACAACTCAGCAAAATAAACTATGTCACCAACATTTAATAGTTGTATAGTCTCGAATGGTGTTTGACATGCACCAATTTCATAGCATTCATCCTCAAGCGCAAATAAAATATCATCGCCACAGCCCACTGAATATCCGAACCTACGATAAGTACCAAGAGAATGTCCGTGGCAATAGTATTGATTGTACAATGAATTATTTGGATTTGCTTTCCAAACCCCTACCAGACGACCTGTACTTGTCATCGCAAAGCCTATCGTACCATGCGCACCCTCAGGATCTGGACAGTCGGTTTCATTTATAATGATAGGGATCGTTACTTCATCTGGGTCGGTCAATGTTATCGATGGAATGAATGGTCCCATAACTAATCTCCTAAATTAAAGGGATGTTTATATATCACGGTATAACGTTTGAGTTATTGCTGCATCGTGTCGTCAAAGCATGTCAATTTGTCTCGCCAAAATCTCATTTTCGGTGCCTCTGGATATACCGCACGAACAGCTAAAATCGATTGCAAACACTCTGAATCAAGATCATTCTTGGTGGAAAGAATAATATTAGTTAATTTAAGTGGTCTAAGCGGATCATTGGGGTTTATAATAATATAGAAAACTTTTGCCGTGTGAAGAATGTTTCCTGACAAATCTTCAAAAGAAACTATCTCACCAATATTTAATAGTTGTATAGTCTCTAATACTGTTTGCCCTGCACCAAATTCGACATAGTCATCCTCAAGAGCAAATAAAATATGAACGCCACTGCACACTGAATATCCGAACCTGCGATAAGTCCCAAGAGAATGGCCGTGACAAAAGTATTGCAATTTCATTACACCAGATCCAGTTGCTTTCATAACATTTACTTTACGACCTTTACTGGTCATAGCTTGACCTAACGAGCGACGCTTACCATTAGTCATCATATAAGACTCTTCGCCTGCCCAGATCTCGTTCGTTACTCCATATGAATCGGTCAATGTTATCGATGGAATGAATGGTCCCATAATTAATCTCCTAAATTAAATGGATGTTTATATATCACGGTATAACGTTTGAGTTATTGCTGCATAGTGTCGTCAAAGCATGTTTTGGCTCGCCAAAATCTTATTTTAGGTGCCTCTGGATATGCGTCACAAACAGCTAAAATCGGTTGCAAACAATCTGGATCATAACCATTTTTGGTGGAAAGAATAATATTAGTTAATTTAATTGGTCTAAACGGATCACTGGGGTTTATATCAATAAGGAAAACTTTTGCCGTATGAATAATGTCATCTTCGAAGTCACTCAAAGAAATTATATCACCAACCTTTAATCCTTGCAGCGCATCTAATGCTGTTTGCACTGCAACAATTTCGACATAGTCATCCTGAAAAGCCCTTAAAATAGAGCGGCCACTGCACACTGAATATCCGAACCTGCGATAAGTCCCAAGAGAATGGCCGTGGCAAAAGTATTGATCGTACAATGAATCATCAGGATCTGCTTTAAAAACCTTTACTGTATTACCTTTACTTGTCATCGCTTTACCAAACTCGTGACGCGCACCATCAGAACCTTTATAAAACTTTTCTCCTGCACTGAGCGTACGCGTTACTCCATATGAATTTGTCAATGTTATCGATGGAATAAATGGTCCCATAACTAATGTCCTAAATTTAATGGATGTTTATATAAATAGCACGCTATAACGTTTGAGTTATTGCTGCATCGTGGAGTCAAAGCATGTCATTTAAGGCGCCAAAATCTTATTGTCCTACTCATTGAGTAGGCGGCTAAAGTAGTTAAAATAGGTTGCAGACAATCTGCATTATTTATTTTGTGCCATGCTTGTATGTCACTTTGCTAAGTATAGTATCGATATTAATTAATGATCAAATTGTTAAATATTGATGCATAAAATGCCAATAATAAACATGGCAAACGATATTTAATATAGTTACCATTTCCAATTAAATGTATATAAGAAAAATAACCATTCTTGGTGAAAAGAATAATATCAGCGAATATAACTCGTCTAAGCGGATCATTGGGGTTTATATCAATACAGAAAACTTTTGCCGTGTGGATAATTTTTCCTGACAACTCACTAAAAGAAACTATGTCACCAACCTTTAATAGCTATATAGTATCGAATGGTGTTTGCCCTGCACCAATTTCATAGCATTCATCCTCAAGCGCAAATAAAATATCATAGCCACAGCCCACTGAATATCCGAACCTACGATAAGTACCAAGAGCATGTCCGTGGCAAAAGTATTGCTCGTCAAATGGATGATCTGGATTTGCTTTAAAAACCACTACTTTATTACCTTTACTGGTCATCGCGCTACCTAACCCGAAAATCTTACCATCAGAACCTTTATAATACTTTTCTCCGTTACAGATCATCTCCGTTGATCCATCTAAATCGGTCAATGTTATCGATGGAATAAATGGTCCCATAACTAATCTCCGAAATTTAATGGATGTTTATACCCATGCAACGGAAAAATGCAAAATAAGCAAAGAAATTGTGCCGATATGCCTGCCTAAAATTGAAATATAGTTATGATCGTGAGAGATTTTATAACAATGCAAATTGGCTCAATGCTCCGCGCCATTCAGGCCGCGAACTCGGTTTTTATATGAGCGGTAGCAGCCAAAGCTTGCCATTCGATGCGTACGTCCCCATTACCTCATGTTGCGCCTTACCATCGATCATCGAGTTCGCAGCCGACGTTGCATTTTGGGGTAACATGGGTATATATCACGGTATAACATTTGAGTTATTGCAGCATAGTGTCGTCAAAGCATGTTCTGGCTCGCCAAAATCTGACTATATTAATCATTGGGTAGTTGATAAAAGTAGCTAAAAACGGTTCCAAACACTCTACATTAAAACAATTCTTGCTGAAAAGAATAATATCCTCTAATTTAAGTCGTCCAAGCGGATCACTGGGGTTTATATCAATAATGAAAACTTGTGCCGTGTGGATAATTTTTCCTGACAACTCAGCAAAAGAAACTATGTCACCAATCTTTAATAGTTGTATAGTATCGGATGCTGATTGCCATGCAACAATTTCGACATAGTCATCCTCAAGAGCTCTTAAAATATCAGCGTCACTGCACACTGAATATCCGAACCTGCGATAAGTATCAAGGGCAAAGCCATGGCAAAAGTATTTATAGCGCAATGAATTATCTGGATTTGCTTTCCAAACCATTACAGGACGACCTTTACTTGTCATCGCAAAACCTAGCGTACCATGCGCACCAAGAGGATCTGGACAGGCGATTTCATTTATAATTAGCGGGCTCGTTACTTCATCTGAATCGGTCAATGTTATCGATGGAAACATAGGTCCCATAATTAATCTCCTAAATTTAATGGATGTTTATATATCACGGTATAACATTTGAGTTATTGCTACAGCGTGGCGTCAAAGCATGTTCTGGCTCGCCAAAATCTTATTCTCTGAGTCTTTGGGTAGGTGCGAACAGTAGTTGCAAACGATTGCAGACAATCTGCATTAAGACCATTCTTGGTGGAAAGAATAACATCATGTAATTTAATTCGTTCAAGCGGATCTCTGGAGTCTGCATCAATACAGAAAAATTGTGCCGTGTGGATAATTTTTGCTGACAACTCTTCAAAAGAAACTATGTCACCACCCTTTAATAGTGGTATAGCATCGGATACTGTTTGCCCTACACCAATTAAGTCATAGTCATCTATAAGAGCTCTTACAATAGACACGCCACTGCACACTGAATATCCGAACCTGCGATAAGTATTAAGGGCAAAGCCATGGCAATAGTATTGCCTGGACATTGACCTACTTGGATTTGCTTTCCAAACCGCTACAAGACGACCTTTACTGGTCATCGCTGTACCATACTCGACAATATCACCAGTAGTGCTTGTAAAAGTCTCTTCTCCTGCTACTTTCATAATCAAATCCGTTTTTTCATCTGAATCGGTCAATGTTATCGATGGAAACATAGGTCCCATAACTAATCTCCTAAATTTAATGGATGTTTATATATCACGGCATAACATTTGAGTTACGAATGCATCGTGGCGTCAAAGCATGTCAGATAGGGCGCCAAAATTTTATTCTTTCAGTCGTTGGGTAGAGGTTAAAAGTAGTTTCAAGCGATTCCATACTATCTGCATTAAGACCATTCTTGGTTAAAAGAATAACATCACTTAATTTAAGTGCTTCAAGCGGATCGTTGGGCTCTGCATCAATACAGAAAAATTGTGCCGTGTGGATAATTTTTGCTGACAACTCTTCAAAAGAAACTATGTCACCAGCCTTTAATTGTGCTAGACCATCGGATACGGTTTGCCCTACATCAATTAAGACATAGTCATCCATAAGAGCTCTTGCAATAGAAAAGCCATCGCACACTGAATATCCGAACCTGCGATAAGTATTAAGGGCAAAGCCATGGCAATAGTATTGCCTGATTATTGGCAGACTTGGATTTGCTTTAAAAACCTTTACAATACGACCTTTACTGGTCATCGCTAGACCATGCTCGACAAGTTCACCAGTAGTGTTTGTAAAAGTCTCTTCTCCTGCTACTTTCATAATCAAATCCGTTTTTTCATCTGAATCGGTCAATGTTATCGATGGAAACATAGGTCCCATAACTAATCTCCTAAATTTAATGGATGTTTATATATCACGGCATAACATTTGAGTTACGAATGCATCGTGGCGTCAAAGCATGCCAATTTGTCTCGCCAAAATTTTATTCTTTGAGTCGTTGGGTAGGTGTTAAAAGTAGTTTCAAGCGATTCGATACAATCTGCATTAAGACCATTCTTGGTGGAAAGAATAACATCACGTAATTTAAGTACTTTAAGCGGATCGTTGGGCTCTGCATCAATACAGTAAAATTGTGCCGTGTGGATAATTTTTTCTGACAACTCTTCAAAAGAAACTATGTCACCAGCCTTTAATTGTGCTAGAGCATCGGATACTGTTTGCCCTACTACATCAATTAAGACATAGTCATCCATAAGAGCTCTTACAATAGACACGCCACTGCACACTGAATATCCGAACCTACGATAAGTATTAAGGGCAAAGCCATGGCAATAGTATTGCCTGAATATTGGTATACTTGGATTTGCTTTCCAAACCTTTACAATACGACCTTTACTGGTCATCGCTAGACCACGCTCGACAAGTTCACCAGTAGTGTTTGTAAAAGTCTTTTCTCCTGCTACTTTCATAATCAAATCCGTTTTTTCATCTGAATCGGTCAATGTTATCGATGGAAACATAGGTCCCATAACTAATCTCCTAAATTTAATGGATGTTTATATATCACGGCATAACATTTGAGTTACGAATGCATCGTGGCGTCAAAGCATGTCAATTTGTCTCGCCAAAATCTTACCATATGAGCCGTTTGGCAGTTGATAAAAGTAGTTTCAAGCGATTGCAGACAATCTGGATGATACTCATTCTTGCTGGAAAGAATAATATCATTGAATTCAATTGGCCTAAGCGGAACATTGGGGTTTATATCAATACAGAAAACTTTTGCTGTGTGCATAATTCTTCCTGATAACTCAGCAAAAGAAACTATGTCACCACTCTTTAATAGTTGTATAGTCTCGGATACTGTTTGCCCTGCACCAATTTCTACATAGTCATCTATAAGAGCTCTTAAAATAGACTCGCCACTGCACACTGAATATCCAAACCTACGATAAGTACCAAGAGAATGCCCGTGGCAAAAGTATTGATAGTACAATGGATCATTTGGATTTGCTTTACAAACCATTACAAGATTACCTTTACTGGTAATCGCGTTACCTAACTGGAAACTCGTACCATTAGGATTTTTCTCAGTCCTTTCTGCTGTCATGAGATGACTCGTTACTTCATCTGAATCGGTCAATGTTATCGATGGAATCAATGGTCCCATAACTAATCTCCTAAATTTAATGGATGTTTATATATCACGGCATAACATTTGAGTTACGAATGCATCGTGGTGTCAAAGCATGTTCTGGCTCGCCAAAATCTTATTCTTTGAGTCGTTGGGTAGATGTTAAAAGTAGTTTCAAGCGATTGCAGACAATCTGCATTAAGACCATTCTTGGTGTAAAGAATAACATCATGTAATTTAAGTCCTTCAAGCGGATCACTGGGGTCTATACGAATATGGAAAACGATTGCTGTGTGGATAATTTTTGCTGACAACTCTTCAAAAGAAACTATGTCACCAGCCTTTAATTGTGCTAGAGCATCGGATACTGTTTGCCCTACTACATCAATTAAGACATAGTCATCCATAAGAGCTCTTACAATATCAGCGTCACTGCACACTGAATATCCGAACCTACGATAAGTATTAAGGGCAAAGCCATGGCAATAGTATTGCCTGAATATTGGTATACTTGGATTTGCTTTCCAAACCTTTACAATACGACCTTTACTGGTCATCGCTAGACCACGCTCGACAAGTTCACCAGTAGTGTTTGTAAAAGTCTTTTCTCCTGCTACTTTCATAATCAAATCCGTTTTTTCATCTGAATCGGTCAATGTTATCGATGGAATCAATGGCCCCATAACTAATCTCCTAAATTTAATGGATGTTTATATAGATCACGGTATAACATTTGAGTTACGAATGCATCGTGGTGTCAAAGCATGTTCTGGCTCGCCAAAATCTTATTCTTTGAGTCGTTGGGTAGATGTTAAAAGTAGTTTCAAGCGATTGCAGACAATCTGCATTAAGACCATTCTTGGTGTAAAGAATAACATCATGTAATTTAAGTCCTTCAAGCGGATCTCTGGACTCTATATCAATAGCGAAAAATCGTGCCGTGTGGATGATTTTTTCTGACAACTCTTCAAAAGAAACTATGTCACCAGCCTTTAATTGTGCTAGAGCATCGGATACTGTTTGCCCTACACCAATTAAGACATAGTCATCCATAAGAGCTCTTGCAATAGACAAGCCATTGCACACTGAATATCCGAACCTGCGATAAGTATTAAGGGCAAAGCCATGGCAATGATATTGATTGAACATTAGCCTACTTGGATTTGCTTTCCAAACCTGTACAATACGACCTTTACTAGTCATCGCTAGACCATACTCGGCAATCTCACCAGTATGACTTGTGAAAGTCTCATCTCCTGCCACTTTCATAATCAAATACGTTTTTTCATCTGAATCGGTCAATGTTATCGATGGAAACATAGGTCCCATAATTAATCTCCTAAATTTAATGGATGTTTATATATATCACGGTATAACATTTAAGTTATGGCTGCATCGTGGCGTCAAAGCATGTCAATTTGTCTCGCCAAAATCTCATTTTCGGTTCCTCTGGATATACCTCACGAACAACTACAAGCGATTGCAAACAAACTGCATCATAATTATTCTTGGTGGAAAGAATAATATCAGCGAATTGAATTGGTCTAAGCGGATCACTGGGGTCTATACGAATATGGAAAACGATTGCTGTGTGAAGAATTATTCCTGACAACTCAGCAAAAGAAATTATGTCACCAACCTTTAATGGTGGTATAACATCTAATTCTGTTTCCCATGCACCAATTTCGACATAGTCATCCTCAAGGGCCATTAGAATATGAACGCCACTGCACACTGAATATCTGAACCTGCGAAAAGTCCCAAGAGAATGGCCGTGACAAAAGTATTGATAGTTCAATAAATAATACGGATCTGCTTTCATAACCTCTACACGGCGACCTTTACTGGTCATCGCTTGACCTAAATAGCTACACGTACCATTAGTCATCATATAAGACTCTTCTCCTGCCCAGATCTCGTTCGTTACTCCATCTGAATCGGTCAATGTTATCGCTGGAATAAATGGCCCCATAATTAATCTCCTAAATTTAATGGATGTATATATATATCACGGTATAACATTTGAGTTATTGCTGCATCGTGTCGTCAAAGCATGTCAATTTGTCTCGCCAAAATCTCATTTTCGTTGCCTCTGGATATACCGCACAAACAGCTAAAATCGATTGCAAACAAGCTGCATCATAATTATTCTTGGTGGAAAGAATAATATCATCGAATTGAATTGGTCTAAGCGGATCATTGGGGTTTATATTAATATAGGAAACTTTTGCCGTGTGGATAATGTTTCCTGACAAATCTTCAAAAGAAACTATGTCACCAAAATTTAATAGTTGTATAGTCTCTAATACTGTTTCCCATGCACCAAATTCGACATAGTCATCCTCAAGGGCCATTAAAATATGAACGCCACTGCACACTGAATATTCGAACCTGCGATAAGTCCCAAGAGAATGGCCGTGACAAAAGTATTGATAGTTCAATAAATAATACGGATCTGCTTTCATAACCTCTACACGGCGACCTTTACTGGTCATCGCTTGACCTAAATAGCTACACGTACCATTAGTCATCATATAAGACTCTTCTCCTGCCCAGATCTCGTTCGTTACTCCATCTGAATCGGTCAATGTTATCGCTGGAATAAATGGCCCCATAATTAATCTCCTAAATTTAATGGATGTATATATATATCACGGTATAACATTTGAGTTATTGCTGCATCGTGTCGTCAAAGCATGTCAATTTGTCTCGCCAAAATCTCATTTTCGTTGCCTCTGGATATACCGCACAAACAGCTAAAATCGATTGCAAACAAGCTGCATCATAATTATTCTTGGTGGAAAGAATAATATCATCGAATTGAATTGGTCTAAGCGGATCATTGGGGTTTATATTAATATAGGAAACTTTTGCCGTGTGGATAATGTTTCCTGACAAATCTTCAAAAGAAACTATGTCACCAAAATTTAATAGTTGTATAGTCTCTAATACTGTTTCCCATGCACCAAATTCGACATAGTCATCCTCAAGGGCCATTAAAATATGAACGCCACTGCACACTGAATATTCGAACCTGCGATAAGTCCCAAGAGAATGGCCGTGACAAAAGTATTGCCATTGAATTACACCAGATAGAGTTGCTTTCATAACCTGTACAATACGACCTTTACTGGTCATCGCTTGACCTAACGAGCGACTCTTACCATTAGTCATCATATACATCCTTTCTCCTGCCCAGATCTCGTTCGTTACTCCATCTGAATCGGTCAATGTTATCGCTGGAATAAATGGTCCCATAATTAATCTCCTAAATTTAATGGATGTTTATATATCACGGTATAACATTTGAGTTCTTGCTGCATCGTGTCGTCAAAGCATGTCAATTTGTCTCGCCAAAATCTCATTTTCGGTGCCTCTGGATATACCGCACAAACAGCTAAAATCGATTGCAAACAAGCTGCATCATAATTATTCTTGGTGGAAAGAATAATATCATTGAATTCAATTGGCCTAAGCGGAACATTGGGGTTTATATCAATAATGGAAACTTTTGCTGTGTGGATAATTCTTCCTGACAACTCAGCAAAAGAAACTATGTCACCACTCTTTAATAGTTGTATAGTCTCTAATACTGTTTGCCCTGCACCAAATTCGACATAGTCATCCTCAAGGGCCATTAAAATATCAGCGCCACTGCACACTGAATATCCGAACCTGCGATAAGTCCCAATAGAATGGCCGTGACAAAAGTATTGCCATTGAATTACACCAGATAGAGTTGCTTTAATAACCTGTACAATACGACCTTTACTGGTCATAGCTTGACCTAACGAGCTAACCGTACCATCAGTCATCATATACATCCTTTCTCCTGCCCAGATCTCGTTCGTTACTCCATCTGAATCGGTCAATGTTATCGCTGGAATAAATGGTCCCATAACTAATCTCCTAAATTTAATGGATGTTTATATAAATAGCACGCTATAACGTTTGAATTATTGCTGCATCGTGTCGTCAAAGCATGTCAATTTGTCTCGCCAAAATCTCATTTTCGGTGCCTCTGGATATACCGCACGAACAGCTAAAATCGATTGCAAACACTCTGCATCAAGATCATTCTTGGTGGAAAGAATAATATCAGCGAATTTAAGTGGTCTCATCCGCTCATTGGGGTTTATAATAATATAGAAAACTGTTGCCGTGTGGATAATGTTTCCTGACAACTCAGCAAAAGAAACTATGTCACCAATATTTAATAGTTGTATAGTCTCTAATACTGTTTGCCCTGCACCAAATTCGACATAGTCATCCTCAAGGGCCATTAAAATATGAACGCCACTGCACACTGAATATCTGAACCTGCGAAAAGTCACAAGAGAATGGCCGTGACAAAAGTATTGCAATTTCATTACACCAGATCGAGTTGCTTGCATAACATTTACTTTACGACCTTTACTGGTCATAGCTTGACCTAACGAGCTAACCGTACCATCAGTCATCATATGCATCCTTTCTCATGCCCAGATCTCTTCCGTAAATCCATCTGAATCGGTCAATGTTATCGCTGGAAACATAGGTCCCATAACTAATCTCCTAAATTAATGAATGTTTATATAAATAACGGCATAACGTTTGAATTATTGCTGCATCGTGTCGTCAAAGCATGTCAATTTGTCTCGCCAAAATCTCATTTTCGGTGCCTCTGAATATAACTCACGAACAGCTAAAATAGATTGCAAACAAACTGCATCATAATTATTCTTGGTGGAAAGAATAATCTCAGCGAATTGAATTGGTCTAAGCGGATCACTGGGGTTTATATCAATAGAGGAAACTATTGCCGAGTGGACAATTTTTCCTGACAACTCTTCAAAAGAAACTATGTCACCAACCTTTAATAGTTGCATAGCACCTAATACTGTTTGCCTTGCACCAAATTCGACATAGTCATCCTGAAGAGCAAATAAAATATGAACGCCGCTGATCACTGAATATCCGAACCTGCGATAAGTCCCAAGAGAATGGCCGTGACAAAAGTATTGCATGTTCAATAAAGCATTTAGATCTGCTTTCACAACATTTACTTTACGACCTTTACTGGTCATCGCTAGACCTAAAGAGCTACCCATACCATCAGTCATCATATACATCATTTCTCCTGGCCAGATCTCGTTCGTTACTCCATCTGAATCGGTCAATGTTATCGATGGAATAAATGGTCCCATAACTAATCTCCTAAATTAATGAATGTTTATATAAATAACGGCATAACGTTTGAATTATTGCTGCATCGTGTCGTCAAAGCATGTAAATTTGTCTCGCCAAAATCTCATTTTCGGTGCCTCTGGATATACCCCACGAACAGCTAAAATCGATTGCAAACACTCTGCTTCATAATCATTCTTGGTGGAAAGCATAATATCAGTTAATTTAAGTGGTCTCATCCGCTCATTGGGGTTTATAATAATATAGAAAACTGTTGCCGTGTGGATAATGTTTCCTGACAACTCAGCAAAAGAAACTATGTCACCAATATTTAATAGTTTTATAGTCTCTAATACTGTTTGCCCTGCACCAAATTCGACATAGTCATCCTCAAGGGCAGATAAAATATGAACGCCACTGCACACTGAATATCCGAACCTGCGATAAGTCCCAAGAGAATGGCCGTGACAAAAGTATTGCCATTTCATTACACCAGATCGAGTTGCTTTCATAACATTTACTTTACGACCTTTACTGGTCATAGCTTGACCTAACGAGCTACCCGTACCATCAGTCATCATATTCATCCTTTCTCCTGCCCAGATCTCTTCCGTAAATCCATCTGAATCGGTCAATGTTATCGCTGGAAACATAGGTCCCATAACTAATCTCCTAAATTAATGAATGTTTATATAAATAACGGCATAACGTTTGAATTATTGCTGCATCGTGTCGTCAAAGCATGTCAATTTGTCTCGCCAAAATCTCATTTTTTGGGTATCTGGATAGACGCCACAAAGATCGAAAATAGATTGAACAAATTCTAAATTAGTACCATTTTTGCTGTTGACCTCGACTCGGTTTAAGACGTTTACTTCAGTTCCAGGAAGACTTACGGGAACATTGACAACAACTCCAGTGTGGAGGATCCATTTTTCCACGTTCGCAAAAGAAATTATGCCGCCAGCGATTAATAGTTTCTTCATTTTCTCTGGTGTTTTCCTTGCGCCAATTTCGACATAGTCATCCTCAAGGGCAGCTTTAACATGATCGCCAGTGAACACTCAATACCCATACCTGCGATAAGTATCAAGGGAATATCCGTGACAAAAATATCTAAGATGCATTGGAGTATCTGTATTTGGTTTCCAAACGTCTACCAAACGACCTCTACTTGGACCTCTACTTGTCATCGCTATACCTATCCTTCCACCCACATTATCCCAAATTTCACAATATTTTGAACTTAGATGAAGCGTGCGCTTCAGTGTATTTGGTCTGGTCAATATTATCGATGGAATAAATGGCCCCATAACGAACCTCCTAACTTTATGTATGTTTTAAAATCATGGCATAGCAGTCATTTTATTATCTTATTATGCACGCATATCATACATGACCTTCTATTTGTTTGAAATACCTTATGCGCATATTTTTAACAAAAATAACTTTTATTAAGCCTTTTTGTATAATAGATATTAATAAATAGAAACAAAACCAGGACGAGTATTGAAATTATTAAATGGCAAATAACATTTAATATTAGCATTTTCATTAATTAACCCATCCTACAAAAAGAAATATATGCCACCATTAAAAGATTTAAAAAATTAGAAAAACTCTAGATTCAAGGTAACTATTTAATATTTTTTATTGTGAGTATAAAAAGATACCTTTGAAAAAGCTAAACTAGCTTTAATTTCTTGAATTTATTGAATTTATTGGAGATAAACATCCATTGGGTTTTTATATTTCAATGTTTCATAAAAACGTATAATGCCCCAAGGAATTTAGTCATCTGCGCCAATCTGGACAGTTTTCTATTTAATTTTCAATTAGTGAAGTAATAGAATTGTCCACAACTGCAACAAGGTGAAAAATCAGTAAGGACAATGGGGCGCGTGACTGGGCATAAAATTGCAGCTCAAACTACTTCAATCAACATTTGTCAGCGGTTAGTTCAAGTTAAAGTTTGCAGATTTATCATCAACTTAATCGTCAATTTCATCGTCAGTGCTAAGCGGAAACTCCTCAGAGCAAGAATCAGAAAATTCAGAGTCATAATCATCTGGAATGTAAGGATAAGGGCCTTCGTGTTTTAAACTGCAAATAAACCAAGCCCAGCAGTCGGCATCCACTAGTGATTTCTCAGGATTTCGCTCCGCGAGCAACAAACTGTAAAGCTTTCCATTACGCCTAGGGTGATCACCTGTAGCTAATATTTTATGTGATAGTTCATGTAGGATAGTCTGTGCGAAATCAAAGGGAGTTTTATGGCCATAGCCAATGTAGATACGCATGCCTGCACCTAGATGTCCTAAACATGTTGAATTTGTATTTCCGAGAGCTTGAAATACAGCTCCAAACATACTCTTTGGAATAATATATTCACGTATTAACTCGCGCTCAATAAAGAAATTATCGGGCATAGCAGCTGGATTATCGATTACTGTGCCCCAAATGTTGCGTATATTTCGCCGTAATTTTCCGCGAATATCAACAAAGGTGATGAGCCTCCCAGGATCATTGAAAGCTGCATATAATGCCCTGACTGCATTGGCTACATGGGATCTCGTCTTACGATCATTTTTTCCAAGCCAGTGTAACATGTAATAAAGATGGTCATCGCCTGAAAAACAACGATCAGCGGCTGCCAGAGCGATTTCTAAAAGCTCCGAGATATACGCCACTGCTTGGCGTATTGCATCTATTTCAAGCGCACTAAATTCACCTTTTGAGCTGCCTAGTTTGATCGGTGGGTGTGAGCCACCAAAAGTATCAAAAAAAATAGTTGGCATTGCTGAGTTTTTCCTATTAATGTCTTTATACTTATGTTTTATTTAATATTACACTAATTGCGTCAACAGGAAAAGTTAAAAATATAGGGCTTGCAGTTCATTAATGCCTGAAATGTCCAAAAAACATGCAAACGTTAATGTATCTCACTTAATTTTTTAAAAATAGCACTGCTTAAATCTATACTTTTTTGCGAACTATCAACAACTATATGAGTCTCTTCTGAAATTTTTTCAACTTTTGGCATCACTCCATCTACCAGTGATAATTGATTATTTGCATTGCTGGACATTTGATTTATGTTATCGAGTAACTAGGCAATTGATTGCATTACCGCATCAGTGTTTTGTTGATCTTGCATATCCATTACCATGCTACTCATTTTTTCTGAAAAGCTAGACACTTTGTCAGAGAGGTTATTGCTTGCAGTTGATAATACTGCAACTAATTTATTTATTACCCCAGCATGTTCTCCAGATTTGTTAGCAAGATTTTTTACTTCATCTGCGCCAATATGGACGGTTTTCTATTTAATTTTCAACTAATGAGGTAATAGAATTGTCCACAACTGCAACAAGGTGAAAAATCAGTAAGGACAATCGGCGCGTGACTGGGCATAAAATTGCAGCTCAAACTACTTCAATCAACATTTGTCAGCGGTTAGTTCAAGTTAAAGTTTGCAGATTTATCAACAACTTAATCGTCAATTTCATCGTCAGTGCTAGGCGGAAACTCCTCAGAGCAAGAATCAGAAAATTCAGAGTCATAATCATCTGGAATGTAAGGATAAGGGCCTTCGTGTTTTAAACTGCAAATAAACCAAGCCCAGCAGCTGGCATCCACTAGTGATTTCTCAGGATTTCGCTCCGCGAGCAACAAACTGTAAAGTTTTCCACCACGCCGCGTGCAATCATCTGTAGCTAATATTTTATGTGATAGTTCATGTAGGATAGTCTGTGCGAAATCAAAGGGAGTTTTATGGCCATAGCCAATGTAGATACGCATGCCTGCACCTAGATGTCCTAAACATGTTGAATTTGTATGTCTGGAAGCATATACAAATCCAAACGTACCCTTTGGAATAATGGATTCACTTATTAACTCGCGCTCAATAAATACATTATTGGGCAGAGCAGCCGGATTATCTATTACTGTGCCCCAAATGTTGCGTATATTTCGCACTAATTTTCCGCGAATATCAACAAAGGTGATGAGCCTTTCAGGATCATTGAAAGCTGCATATAATGCCCTGACTGCATTGGCTACATAGGATCTCGTCTTACGATCATTTTTTCCAAACCAGTGTAACATGTAATAAAGATGGTCATCTCCTGAAAAACAACGATCAGCGGCTGCCAGCGCGATTTCTAAAAGCTCCGAGATATACGCCACTGCTTGGCGTATTGCATCTATTTCAAGCGCACTAAATTCACCTTTTGAGCTGCCTAGTTTGATCGGTGGGTGTGAGCCACCAAACGTATCAAAAAAAATAGTTGGCATTGCTGAGTTTTTCCTATTAATGTCTTTATACTTATGTTTTATTGAATATTGCACTAATTGCGTCAACAGGAAAAGTTAAAAATATAGGGCTTGCAGTTCATTAATGCCTGAAATGTCCAAAAAACATGCAAACGTTAATGTATCTCACTTAATTTTTTAAAAATAGCACTGCTTAAATCTATACTTTTTTGCGAACTATCAACAACTATATGAGTCTCTTCTGAAATTTTTTCAACTTTTGGCAGCACTCCATCTACCAGTGATAATTGATTATTTGCATTGCTGGACATTTGATTTATGTTATCGAGTAACGAGGCAATTGATTGCATTACCGCATCAGTGTTTTGTTGATCTTGCATATCTAATACGCTACTCATTTTTTCTGAAAAGCTAGACACTTTGTCAGAGAGGTTATTGCTTGCAGTTGATAATACTTCAACTAATTTATTTATTACCCCAGCATGTTCTCCAGATTTGTTAGCAAGATTTTTTACTTCATCTGCGACCACTGCAAACCCGCGACCTGCATCTCCAGCCCTTGCAGCTTCAATGGAGGCATTTAACGCAAGTAAGTTTGTTTGGGATGATATTGAGGTGATTGTTTTAGACATTTCTTCTATTTTCATAAATTCTTGAGTGAAGGCTTGCATTTCAGTTAAAATATCATTAGCCCAAGTACTCGCATGTCTAAATTCACTGGTAAATTCAGTTTGCTGCCCTGCAAGTTTTGAAAAACTTGTGTTCACCTCGTCAACACCCTTTAACGAAGCGCTACTAAGATCAACAACCGCATGCGATTCTGTAGCGATCATTTTGACTTCATCAAGTGTTGAATCAACAAAATCGACACGATTAGTTGCGCCTTGATTTATTTTCAGAGAAATGCTTTCAATTTCTTTAGCCTGCGTACACGCCTCTTGGGCAATTTGGTAATAGTGTACATTTTGGTTGTTATGATCTTCGCTTAAGTAGTTTTCTTGGCGTAAATGATCGTCACATTGCTCTGATTGTTTTACAAAAATTAACCAACCTAAAATAATAACCACATAAGTTAACACGACCATTTCCCAGTTTAGACTGTGATCTGTCTGGAAAGCCCGATATTGGTTAATAACATTTACAATAGTTGCGGTGATAATTGACGTTAGCATTGCATTTTTTACTGTCACACTCATAATTTTTCCTTAAAACTACCCAAAAAGGGAAGCTGCTATTAATTATTTAAAAGTCTTGTTTATTGTTTATTGTTTATTATTAACAAAAAATATTCGATAAACGAGCAAAATTTCTCTATCATCAGCATATACTCTTTACCATTAAAGATGCAAAATATCTCTTTGATATTTTGAACTACTTTAAATAAATAGGACATTTATGCCATTAGCCGTTTTAATTTGTGACGATTCTGCGCTTGCACGTAAAGCAATATCTAGATCTTTACCAAAAGATTGGGATATTTCAATTAGCTTTGCACAAAATGGTGAACTTGCCATCACGGCAATAAAAGCAGGGAAAGCAGATATTTTATTTTTAGATCTTAACATGCCTGTAATGGATGGCTATCAAGTACTAGAGACAATAGTAAAAGAGGATTTACCTTCCCTTGTTATCGTTATTTCAGGAGATATTCAACCGCAAGCGTTGAAGCGAGTCAAAGCCTTGGGTGCACTTGATTTTATTAAAAAACCAATCGACGAAAACAAACTTATTACCCTACTGTCTGCTTACGGGATCTACAAAGCAGGCAAGCATCATTCACTACAAAGTGCAAAAACTAATGGTAAAGAGGATGCAACTCAAGGCGCGATTGCCGATCAAATTAGTTTGCAAGAAGTGCTTCAAGAAGTCGCAAATATTGCAATGGGGCGCACGGGCGATCTTTTAGCACGGGTGCTCGATGTGTTTGTTGATTTACCGATCCCTAACGTCAGTACACTTAACAGCAGCGACTTTGATGTGCGATTATCAAAAATCACAAATAACGATAATGTTTCAGGTGTATCACAAGGCTTTATTAGTACAGGGATCCAAGGTGAGGCCTTTATTATATTTTATGATACTTGTTTTAAAACGATGGCTGATTTACTGCATTACCAAGCGCCCATTGATGATAATATCGAAGTTGAAGTGATGAATGACATTTCCAATATTCTTATCGTTTCATTTTTAAATGGCCTTGCAGAGCAATTAGACATTCACTTTAGTCAAGGCCAACCTTATGTACTTGGTCAGCACGAACATATTACACAACTCATTAATTACAAGCAAAACCACGGGCAAAAAACCTTAACGATTGAAGTCAATTACGCCATCAATGAATACAATATAAAATGTGACTTATTGCTACTCTTTACAGAAGACTCAATCAAAACTCTCAATCACAAAATAGGATACCTTTTATAATTATGAGCGCAAAAATTGAAATAAAAGAAATCCACTGGTTAGTTGATATGGTGCAAAATATTGATGTAGGCTTAGTGGTCATGGATTTAGATTTAAACATTAAAGTCTGGAACGGTTTTATGGAAAATCACTCAGGACTATTAACTAAGCATGCTGTTGATAAAAAAATAACAGCGCTATTTCCAGCCATTGATCAAAAATGGTTGCAACAAAAGATTAACACATCATATTTATTAAAAAGTAAAACATTTACAACCTGGGAACAACGCCATTATCTTTTTGAGTTTAAAAACTATCGCCCGATAACAAGCAGCGCACCATATATGTATCAGAATATTACTTTTCTCCCACTGAGCGATATATCTGGCAACATCACACAAATATGCTTAACTATTTACGATGTAACCGATATTGCAATGCATAAATTGGCCTCGATAAAGCAACTCTCGTAATGACTAACTATTGTTGTTAATGTCAATACGCGATAATGTTGGGCGCTTAACCGCCATCCAATAGGTGAAAAAAGCAAGGGTAGAACAAGCAGCCATGGTCAAGATCATTGGCCATACGGTGGTCATTTTAAAGTTTGATATGATGGCAGCAGCTATCGCCCCCATGCCAAACCGGACAGTACCGATCAGGGAAACTGCCGTCCCTGCAATATGAGGGTTGTCTTCTAGTATTAACGCCATGGAGTTACTAGCGATAACAGGTAATGTGCCAATTATCAGCATCACAGAGCTCACCATCGCCCATAACCCTAAGTTTAAAAATTGCCCAGCTAATAATAACAGCCCTCCCGCAAAATGAATTACCAACCCAAATTGTAGCATCCAAGATAACCCTCGCCGTTTTACAAATCGCGCATTAATTACCGTCATTATTATCATGGAAATTATATTTATCCCATATAAATAGCCCACATGCTGAACGGGGATTGCAAACAAATGAATATAAATAAAAGATCCTCCCGTTAAAAAAGCAAACATACTCGCAAAATTAAACCCGCTTGTTAACATAAGCGCCATTGCCCTTCCATTTTTAAACAATCCCCGGTAATGGCGCAGCGAATTGTATACATTAAATGATTGCCGATGTTCATCTTTTAATGTTTCTGGAATTTTAATATATGCCGCTAACAGTGTGACGATGCTAATAACGGACAGCACCCAAAAAATTGAACTCCAACCAAACCAAACCGTAAGATACCCCCCTACGATAGGAGCCACCAACGGGGCGAATATCATGGCTAAAGTGACATACGATATTACCCGCGCAAAATCTTCTTTATTAAATTCATCGCGCAGCGCTGCAAGTAAAGCTATCGATATACTCGCGCCTGCCATACCTTGAATTGCCCGCGCCCATGTCAGCCCTGCAATATTCGTAACTAATGCACTTAAAATAGACATAGCAATAAAAATAATGATACCTGTAACCAAAACAGGCTTTCTACCAAAACTATCAGTGATGGGACCACTAAATAATTGCCCAATTGCGAAAGCTGCCGTATAAGCTGTCAAGGTCAATTGGACCGCGCCAGATGTTACCCCTAATTCATGAGAAATTTGCGACATTGCTGGCACATACATATCAATTGCCAACGGGCTTAATGCCGCAGTCGCAGCAAGCGTAAGAATCACTGATAAAGTAAGTTTTATTGCTTGTGTCATCGGAGTTTTTATCCATTATTTAGTTTTTATCGATAGCGTGTATTCTATACCATGCTATCCCAACATGCAATATCAATGAGGCAAATAGGCAGCTTCGTCTGACCTAAAATTGCAGTGTAATTGTTGTGTAGAGATTTTATAACGATGTAAACTGGGATAGGAGTAGCGCACGTTGGTGGGAAACTCGGTTTTTATATGCAAGAAAGCAGCCTTGAGCTCAACATTAGATGCGGGGTCGCCATAACCTAATCTTGCTCTTTACTTTGATTATCGAGTTCGCAGCTAAGGTTGCATTTTCACAAAGCATGAGTATAAATGGCAAAAAAATATCGTTTTTTGCAAAAAACAAGTAAACTACCCATAAAGCGCAATAAAAATTGCTTTGTTGTTGCCGTTACTCGAACTAAAAAGAGCAAATAATCGATGATGAAACCTGAATTACTTTCTCCTGCTGGCACATTAAAAAATATGCGTTACGCGTTTGCCTATGGCGCTGATGCTGTTTATGCTGGTCAGCCACGCTACTCATTACGCGTTCGTAATAATGAATTTAATCTTGAAAAATTAAACATTGGCATTAATGAGGCCCATGCACAAGGCAAGAAATTCTTTGTTGTCTGTAACATTCAACCGCATAATTCAAAATTAAAAACCTTCATTGACGATATGAAACCCGTGATTGCTTTACAACCTGATGCATTGATCATGTCCGATCCTGGGCTTATCATGATGGTGCGTGAAGCCTTTCCAGAAATGACCATACATTTAAGTGTGCAAGCAAATGCAGTTAATTGGGCAAGTGTAAAATTTTGGGAAGCTCAAGGCATTAAACGCGTTATTTTATCACGCGAATTGTCATTAGATGAAATTGAAGATATTCGCCAACATTGCCCTGATATTGAAATAGAAGTATTTGTTCATGGTGCACTTTGCATGGCCTATTCTGGACGGTGTTTGCTGTCAGGATACATCAATAAACGCGATGCAAATCAAGGCACTTGCACCAATTCATGCCGCTGGAAATATGATGCTCATCAAGCAAAAGAAAACGAAATAGGCGATATTGTTGAGATTTACAAACCTGAGCCAACATTAGGAAAAGGCCAAACAACTGATGAGGTTTTTTTATTGCAAGAAGAAGGTCGCCCCAATGAATATATGCCAGCGTTTGAAGATGAACATGGCACATACATCATGAATTCTCGAGATTTGCGTGCGATACAGCATATTGAACGATTACTTAAAATTGGCGTGAACTCATTTAAAATAGAAGGCAGAACAAAAAGTTTTTATTATTGCGCTCGCACAGCACAGGTCTATCGAAAATCCATTGATGATGCCATTGCAGGACGCCCTTTTGATAAGAATTTACTGGGCACGCTTGAACATTTGGCACACCGAGGCTATACCGAAGGCTTTTTAAGTCGCCATACCCATGATAAGTATCAAAATTATGATTATGGTTATTCAATCAGCGAAACACAGCAATTTGTTGGTGAAATGACAGGACGTAATAAAAATGGATTAGCCGAAGTAACCGTTAAAAATAAGTTTTTAGTGGGTGACCAATTAGAACTAATGACCCCTCAAGGTAATATCAATTTTAAACTTGAAGAGCTGCAAAATAGAAAAGGCGAATTACTAGATGTCGCGCCAGGATCGGGGCATATTTTATACATACCAGTGCCAAAAGAGATTGAGATAAACCATGGACTACTAATGCGTAACCTCCTGCCTGGCACAGATACACGCAATCCGCATAAAAAAGTAGCTTGTTAGATTTAAATGGCGTTGCTTATTAAAGACACTTGCATTAACTGTGATATGTGCGATCCAGAATGCCCTAATGAGGCCATCACATTTACAACAGATATTTATGAAATTGATCCTGATTTATGCACTGAGTGTGTTGGCTTTTATGAACAACCAACCTGCATCGCTGTTTGTCCTATAAAAAACTGTATTATTATCGATCCTGACCACCGAGAAACGACACAGCAGCTATTAGATAAATTTGCAATGAGCCAAACAGACTAACTGAAAATACAACGGCGCATGAGGTATAGCCGAATCAAACAAATAGCAGAAGCGATTACCGAATAAATACAACAACGCATGAGCTATAGCCGCCATAACCGAAGATTATTTATCAAGCGTTTTAGTGGACATCAGCTAAAGCCGCATCGTGGTATACCCATTACTATTTATAAATTGTAATGCATTGTTGCTTTAATCATTTAAACTAACCATGTATTATACCCTTGTTACTTGCAAATATTTTATCGTGCTCGAACCAAAAAAAACAAGCTAACTTGCATAAATTTACCTTACTGACCTTGCATTTCTATAGTCACATAGGTATAAATGTCTTAGGTATAAATCAAAAGGAAATTGACTTTATAATGCGCATTATGTTGATTGTTATCTCTTTTTTTCTGCTCAGTGCATGCCACAAGAGCGAATTTACACTTAAACACAGCTTAGTGTATTGCACTGAAAGTGATCCTAAATCGTTTAACCCACAACTCGCTGATGATTATGCAACCTTAGATGCGACTACCCACCAACTTTATAATCGATTAGTTAAACGCAATCCGATAACTCAAAAAATTATACCTGACTTAGCAACCCATTGGATTGAAAATAAAAAGAAAAATAGTATCACTTTCTTTTTGAGAAAAAACATAGCGTTTCATCACACAGCTTACTTTTATCCTACCCGTAATTTTAATGCCGATGATGTTATTTTTAGTTTCAATAGAATGCTCTCAGCCAAAAATCCGTTTCATGCCACGAGTCCACTTTCTGATAACTATTTTTTTAATCATCCTTTTAACAATTCAATCAAACAAATAATAAAAATTAATGATTATGTCATTACGTTTGTGCTCAAAGGTAAAGTACAATATTTTTTAGATGATTTAACCGAAAACTATAACATTATTTTATCAAAACAATATGCCCAGCAATTGTTAGCACAAGGTGAAACCCAAAAAATAGACTATTTACCTATTGGAACAGGTCCTTATAAATTTAAAAATTTTTCGAATGACAATTTGATACGTTATCAAGCAAACACCCAATATTGGCAGGGAAAACCTTCCATTGATACTTTAATATACTCGATCACACATCAAAGCATCAAACGCTATGCAAAATTTCTCTCAGGCCAATGTGATATAATAACTTACCCATCGCCTATTCAAATAAAAAAAATCTCTTTGAATAAAAACTACACTATCAGTTCGCATGTAACCTCTGATGTTATTTTATTGGCATTTAATACTAAGCATGGAGCACTAAAAAATAACAACGTTAGACGTATTTTATCTCACATGATTAATAAAAAACAAATTCTGCGCTCTATTTTCTTTGATACCACAAAAGCGACAAATTCTATATTAAGCACACACTCATGGGCATTTAACCCCGATTTAAACCATGATAATTATCGTTCTAAAATACCAAAAAAAGACTTAGTCCTACTTTATCACAACTTATCAAAGCCATTAATTATTGTATCGCCTAAAAAAGGCGCGGAATTTGATCCACTCTTTAAAAAAACGGCTGAAATAATAAAACATGATTTGACTTTAATAGGAGTGCGAAGTGAAATTCACATCCTCAGTAGTGTAGCGTTGCATAACAGCTTAAGCACAGGCAACTATGATCTCTTATTAATGAAGCTAAATGGTAATAATGCTCACCCCATTGCTATGTTTAAACCATTATTAAGCTGTGATTCCAACACAGCTGAAGGCAATGCTGCAAACTGGTGTCAGCCAAATACGCAAGCTTTGTTAAATGGTATAATAAATTCATCAACTTTTAGTCAAAAAAAGCAAAAATTTGATCAGTTACAAATGATAATTCAAACAGAACATCTTTACCTTCCAATCGCACATATTTTCCGTTTTCATGCTATGCATAACAATATCTCAGGCATTATACTAAACCAAACAACTGGCATTGATTTTTTTAATGCAAAAATACAAGGTACACGTTAATATGCTAAACTATATTCTACGCCGTTTAGGCCTTTTTATTAGCACCGCTTTTATTCTTACGATCATTGCATACGCGGTTCAATATTGGCTAAATGAGCCGCACTCAGCAGCTTTCGTTAGGGGATACATTACCTATATGATAGAGATTTTAAAAGGAAATTGGGGGGTATCAACCCTTGATCAGCAACCCATTTTAACCAAAGGATTAAAGGCGCTTGCATCAACGCTGGAATTATGTTTTTTTGCTGTAATGATAGCATTTTTTATAGCGGTACCATTAGGCACAATTGCAGGTGTTTACCGAAATAATCAAATAGATTACGTTATTATGACCATTGCCATCACAGCCCTCGCACTGCCAGCTTTTTGGGTTTCTGTAATGATGTCAACCATTTCCAATACATTCCATTTAGCACTACCCATTGACGGTCAAATAAGCCCGCTTTATGAAGTTCCAAATATCACAGGCTTTATATTAATTGATTCTTTATTTACCACTGGCACTTATCATTTAGATGCTTTTTATAGTAGAGTGAGACACCTTATTTTGCCAGGAATCGTACTCTCACTTTTTGTTTGTGCAGAAACTATTCGCCTAACTCGTCATTCAATCGCCCAGGTGATGACAAGTAATTACATCAATGCAAGCTATGCAAAAGGACTCTCAACGACGCAAATAATGCTCTCCCATGTATTTAAAAATATTTATCCATCAATTGTGCATGACTTACGCTCTCAGCTTAGTACACTAATTTCTTTTGCGATGACGGTTGAAATTGTGTTTGCAGCCAACGGGACAGGGCAATGGCTATTAACGAGTATCCAAAAAGGCGATTACATTGTGCTGCCAACGGCAATATTGATTATTGGTGGCTTTATCTTGCTATCTAGTATTCTCATTGATATTTTATTAATGCTGACATCACCAACAAAAAGGGAATCTTTATATGTTGGTTAATGATGAGTTTGATAAGCAGAAGGTAAAAACGCCATTACACTACATTTTAAACATTTTTGCGAAAAAAGTGACCGCTATTATTGCCACTTGGGGAGTCATCGCGCTTTTATTCATCATCATTTTTGCGCATTTTATTGTAGCGCATGCCCCAAATGAGCAAAATATGAACATGTTATTGCTTCCACCGTACTGGCTAAAAGGTGGTAATACATCCTACCTTTTAGGGACTGATCAATTAGGCAGGGATACCTTTTCTCGATTAATTATGGCAATCCAACACACTCTCACTGGGGCATTAATTGTCACTGCTGTGGTAAGCTTTTTCGGGCTGATCATAGGGGCATTTGCTTCCTCGTTAAAAAGTTTTAAAACAAGTATTCTTCATCATTTACTAGATAGTCTACTTGCTATCCCAATTTTATTAACGGCGTTGATCTTTATTGTAATATTCGGAAGCAGTTTCCGAAACTGTCTATATGCCATTGCAATTTCATTACTTCCGCAATTTATACGTGGTATATTTTTAAGCATTGAAAATGAAATAACAAAACCCTATGTAGACGCGTTGAAAATTGATGGCCTGATTGGACTTCGACTCGTTAAAAATGTAATTTATCCTAATATATTAGAGCCATTAGTCACCATCATTAATCGCGTCTTCACCATGGCTATTATCGAAATAACAACTTTAGGTTTTTTAGGGTTTGGTGTACAAACAAACGGGACTGAATTAGGAGCTACCATCGCCAACAATTTCGATTTTATTTATCTATCACCCACACTAGTACTAGCGCCTGGCATTACACTTTTTATTATTATTTTTTCATTTAATATCGTCGCAGAAGGTCTTAGGCACGCAATTTTAGAGGCTGAGCAATAATGGCATTATTGGATATTCGAAATTTAAGTATCGACATTATGACCTCGCAAGGAAAGCGAAGGATCGTAGATAAAGCATCACTCACAATAAACGAGGGCTCTATTCATGGCCTTATTGGTGAGTCTGGATCTGGTAAAAGCTTAATTGCTAAAGCTATTTTAGGAATACATCAAGATACCTGGATCATCACAGCTGATCGTATGTACTTAGGAGAAACTGATTTAACAAAGCTCAGTGGAAACGAGCGGCGTAAAATAATGGGCAATGAAATATCGATGATATTTCAACAGCCAAAATCGTACCTTGATCCAACAAAGAAAATATATTATCAAGTAAAAGAGGCGCTCTCCGACACGTCAATTAGTGATCGTTTAATGCATACAATAAAATACCAAAAAAAATCATCTACCAGGAAACGAATAAAAGAATTATTCCATCGAGTAGGCATTCAAAATGACCAAACAATTATGTCGAGTTATCCACACGAACTATCAGAAGGGATTTGCCAAAAAGTCATGATTGCAATGGCAATAGTAAATAACCCTCGCATACTAATTGCAGACGAGCCAACAATTGCCATGGATGATGACACACAAGCACAAATATTCAGGCTCTTGTATAAATTAAACCAATTACATAAAACCACTATCTTATTACTGAGCAACAGCTTTGCCAGTATTCGTGATATTGCCGATCAAATCACCCTAATTTATTCTGGGCAAACTGTTGAATCAGGAACTTATAAACAAATCACTGAAAAGCCTTTACATCCATATACACAAGCCATGATTAAAACTATCGTCGCTTTTGATGAAGGCATTGAACATAAAAGCCCATTATATACACTACCTGGCAACCTCCCTTCTTCAAGCGAAATTCCAATTGGGTGCCGCTTAGGGCCTCGGTGCCCAATAGCACAAAAAAAATGTGTCACAAATCCGGAACAAGTAAATTATAAAGGCCACCTTATACGTTGCCACTTCAGCCGCCTAGAGCAGGGTAAATATGCAAACACTTCTAAACGTAAGTAATTTATGTAAAAACTATCGCCGCAGCACAGGTTTTTTTACATCACAACCAACAGTGGCATTTGGGCCTGTCAATTTGACACTTAGCCGCGGTAAAACGCTTGCGCTTATGGGGAAAAGTGGATCAGGAAAAAGTACATTAATCCAAACGATTGCAGGCATAAAAAAAGCAACATCTGGCGAAATTTATTTTAAAGGTAAAGCATTAAATTCGCTTTCACAAAAAGAGCGCAACAAATCAATTCGGATGATATTCAATGATCCAAATCATTCTATAAACGCTAAAGCAACCATTGGCACAACACTTTTAACGCCATTAAAGTTAAATACTAATTTACTAGCCATCGAACAAAAACGTGCAATAAAAGACGTCATTAATTTAGTTGATTTGTCCCGTGACTATTTAGCTTATTACCCTAATATGCTGTCAACTGGTCAATTACATCAAGTAGCTATTGCCCGTGCAATGATTTTAAATCCAGAAATAGTGATTGCCGATGAAGTGTTAGCAACATTAGACATTTCCTTACGTTTTAAGATTATGAATCTACTGTTAAAAATTCAAGAACAACGAAGAACTAGCTATATTTTTGTCTCCCATAACATGAAATTAGCCAAACATATAAGTGATAATGTTATCGTGATGGACAACGGCATCATTATTGAAAATCAAGATGTCTAACGCAGATCTACCCAAGTTAATCATCTGATAGCTGAATTTACTAAGCAACACCATATTCCAATAAACAGTTTTTTTAACTCGTCATTTTTTCCTACAACGGGTACAGATCTGAATCATCACTTAATTTGCAAGCCTCAGAAAATCTATCAGCATAGCGATCTCTTGCCTTCATAACACGATTTAGATCTATCATCTGATCTCGAAACGTACCATCTTCATTAAATTTAAAACTATCGAAAAAGTGGGTCCAGCTGCCAGGCAATCTCAATGCTTTATCTGGCCATCGTTGCGCGATGGACAATAAGGAGACATCAGCACCTCCCATGTGTCCAATGTTCTCTAACGGGTTATTAGGAAGCCCTAATACATCATAGGTAAGTTGGTGGAAAATATATCGTGCCATCCCACTCATGCCAAGTTTATCTAACCTCGTCCTGTCATTAATAACTATACGATAGCCGGCAATTGCTTGTCTGTTTGGATATATATAGCCAGTATTTAGATCCTCTTCTGGAGATTCAGGGTAATGTTCCCAAGGCCCAGTCCATTTTTGCATGGAGCAAACATTAACAAATGTTATGATCTCACTGGGATTTTTCAATACCCTATGCATTGTAAACATTCCCTTTCTTACGCGGCGAATAACTTCAGACGATGTTGATCCGAACCATCTATTGAGTTGATATGCAAACATTGCATCTCCATCGTTATCCTTAAGATCATCAGAGGTAGTGTCTAATTTATTTTTCGGCAGGTGAATTACCCGGATCACTCGCTCGAGCATTTCACTGACAAGCTTCAGCGCCAACCTTAGCCTAACTTTTTCGACGTCAGAAAATTGAATGTTCTGGTTTATAAAGCAACTAAACAGAATGCATGGTAAAGCCGTAGCGTGAGCCTCTATGGAAGGTGATCGTATTCCTGGGTTAGATATTGAATCGCGAGGATCATTAAAGCTCTCCGCTGTTTCTTCTATTGTACATCTTTTAACTATTTGCATTTTTCATTTTTCAGCTAATTATAATTATAGTTATGATTATACTCGCAGACACTACCTTTAGCATCCCATTTAGTTATAATCTTTATTTTTTATCGTGTTTTGAGGCTTAGATTCAAATAGTAAGTGCATAACTTGAATAGGTAAGAAAAGTGGTCAGTTGAATATATGCTAATCGCTTTTTCTCCAGCAAGAGATGCAACAATGAAAACATATAAACAACTGACCTGTGAAGTACGATGCCAGATTTATGCACTAAAGGGAATAGGCATGAGCCAAAATAAAATGGCACAGCAATTAAAAATCAGCCAATCTACTATTAGTCGAGAGCTTTCTCGCAATACAGGCAAGCGAGGTAACCGCATTAAGCAAGCCCAATCACTTGCTGAAGCTAGGCGCTTAGGTGCTTCCAAGTCAATCAAAATGACCAATAATTTAATTGCACTAATTAACTCAAAAATTCAGATAGAGTGGAGTCCTGATCAAATATCTGGATGGTTGAGGAAATCTCATAATATCTGCATTAGCCATGAAACTATTTATCTCCATATTTGGGAAGATAAGAGGCATGGAGGCCAGTTATTTCAGTATCTGCGTAGAAAGGGAAAAGCTTACCAATCTCGAAGCAAGGATAAACAAGCAGGCAGGGGTTTTATCAAGAACCGAGTAAGCATTGATGAACGTCCATCTATTGTTGAAGATAAAAGTAGAATTGGAGATTGGGAGATAGACTTAGTCATCGGTAAGGGGCACAGTGGTGCATTGGTTACTATTGTAGAGCGGAAAACTAGTTTTACAGTATCTATGCATGTTAATGATAAGTCTGCTAGATCAGTGACAGCCGCAACTATTGCGTTATTACAGCCATTTTCTGCCGCTGTATTTACTATCACAGCTGATAACGGCAAAGAGTTCGCATACCATGAAATAATGACTAAATATTTAAAGTGTGGTGTTTATTTTGCAGATCCCTATTGTTCATGGCAACGAGGTTTGAACGAAAATACGAATGGACTATTACGACAATATTGGCCAAAATCAACAGACTTTAAAAAGATATCCCAATCAGAAGTTGAAGCTGTAATAGCAAGGCTCAATGACAGACCAAGAAAGAAACTGAATTACCAAACGCCAGCCAAATTAATGGCTGAACATATGGCAGCTATAGCTGCTTAGCCGTTATGCACTTCGAGGTTGAATCTGCCAGGTTTTAAATTTATGTTTATGTTATACCCAAGTTAATCATCAGCGAGCTTAAATTATACCCATGCGCCGATGAAAATGCAACGACTGATGCAAAAAAAAGATCCACAATAGATTAAAGTTAAACGTCTGTATGTTCGGTCTATAAATGAAACAAAACAACAAGCCAGCAAAAATGACTGGCTCTATTTTTATCAACCAATAGCCAACTTGAAGATGAAAAAATACTTGCAGTATATGCACCGGTTATGGAATTGAAGTTGACTTTAAAAAAACGAAACAAAAACTTGGCTTTTTAAAGTCGCTCGGCCGTCACTATGGCGGGTGCATTGCTTCTATTCATCACTTGAGATTAATTTGCCATCACTTGAGATTGATAAGTCATCACTTTAGAGTGATAAGTCATCATCATCAACTAGACATTGGAAGTTCTCAAGATTAAATTCAGCGAATGTTTTCGGGAGGATATTTTCCTGGAGGCCCTCTTCCTGGAGTCTCTCTTCCAGGAGGCTATTTTCCTGGAGGCCCTCTTCCTGGAAGTACGATGCTTGTAAGTTTCCATTTACTGTCCACATCTCAACCTCAGGAAGGTCTCTAGACAGCTCAAAGATTTTCCAAGCAAACTGTGTCCAAAGAGCAGCAACCCGCAATGGACAACATCTAGCCTCATCCGTGAAACGGTTGTCTGTTCTAAAAGACAGACTGTAATCTTTATGATCCTTGGGAAAAAATTTAGGAAGCTTTAATACGTCAAAAGCGAGTTCGTGAAAAATATAGCGCACCATCTCACTCACCCCAAGTTTATCATAATTCTTCAACTCATTAATAGCTATAACATTGCCAGGCGGTACTCTTCTGTTTGCCTCTGGAATGGCAAAATCCTCCTTATCTGCGCTTGGTGCGCCTGGGTATAGCTGGAACCCATCACCAGACCACTTTTTTATAGCGCAATCCTTAACAAATCTTATGATCTCTAAAGGATTTGTCAATAGCGTATGCATTTTAAGCATGCCTTCTCTTACGCTCCTAGTAACTTCAGGCGAAGTTGATCCGAACCAGAACATTAGTTGCTCTTCAAAATGATTAGGTCTAGGATGAATCTTAGAAAGATGATTCTTAAACTGCGGAGGCGGGTCAACATAGTCGAATTGACTGGGTCCTGGCTTAATTACATGTAAAACTTGGCGGGTAATTACGCTGGTAAAACTCACCGCATACCTTAGCTGTATTTTTTCTACTTCAGAAAACTGATTTTCCTCACCCACAAAGTCACTAAACACAACGCATATTAAAGGCTTGCGGGCAACGGCAAAATCAGTCAAATCGTCTAATGGATACTTCTTTCCAGGTGGCCGGCGCTTGCCCTTGGGCGTACCAGGATCATCAAAGCTAGGCTGCCCAAAAAGATTGTAGTGATTAGTTTTTTCTTCCGTATCTGCTTTTTCTGGGTTAACTACTGTATCTGTTTTAGATGTTTTAGATGTTTTAGATGTTTTAGATGTTTTAGATGTTTTAGATGTTTTAGATGTTTCAGATGTTTCAGATGTTTTCATTGTTCATTTCCCATTATCATTGCCATTGTCATTGTCATTGTCATTGTCATTGTCATTGTCATTGTCATTGTCACTGTCATTGTACAATGGATGCAAATCAGAATCATCAGTTACTTTGCAAGCATTCAAGGACTTACTAGCATAATAATCACTTTTTTTCAAAATCATATTTACATTGGTTACGCCATCTTGCAACGACTTACCACCTTTCTTAAGTCTCAAGTTTCGGAGTTAAGATTCAGTGATAAAAGCGTCATAACATGCTTAATGCTTATATAAAAGAAAAAACGCCTAATTATGTTATAATTCTTGTTAACTAAACAAAGAAGAAACACAAAAGGCATAAGATAAAGTCTGACATAAATAATTTTGATTTACCATAGTTTACTGCGAATTTAGTTAATCAAAAAGATTTAAATATTGATAATACATTTAGTACAACATGAAAAAACATTAGTTTTAAAGATCTATTAAAACGCGCAAAATTTAACAAACGATCTGGCACTTCGTCTGACAGCATTGTATTCCTTTTAATGTTGTGGGTTTGGCTAAAAGTAAACTCTGTTTCGATGTTATCAAGAGATGCGTTATTGAATTTCTCATCAGCAAAAAAAGATGCCCTCTACGATTTTCTTAATAATGAAAACTTGGATTGGCGAAAGCTACAATTATTGACAGCAAAAAAATACTTAAGCCTCATAACGAAAATAAATTGAATGCTTTTGTTATTGATGATTCAGTTAAAATTAGACGTGGTAAAAAGATCCAGGTACCTCAATCAGGGCAAGATCACGAATATAAACCTGTATTATTGCTTCCCAATATGATCAAATAGGCTCCTTCATAAATAGGAGCCCCCATGTTATCAGCATTTAACGAACATTTTTCTTCAATCCCAGACCTTCGCCAACAGTCTAAAGTTGAGCATAAGCTGCATGATATTTTATTAACTCTCATTGTGGGCGTTATCTGTGGTGCTGATGGTTGGGAAGCCATAGAAGAAGTTGCTTACAATAGAAGAAAACTACTAGATAAATACGGTTCATTTGAAAATGGGATCCCTGTTCATGACACTATTACCCGGGTTATTTCAACAATCGCTCCTGAGCGTCTACAACACTGCTTTATCAGTTGGATGCAAGCTGCGCACATTGCTACACAAGGTGAAGTGATAGCAATTGATGGCAAAACAGTTAGAGGTTCATTTGATAAGAAATCGAAGAAAAATGCTATTCACATGGTAAGCGCATTTGCAGTAAATAATGGTGTTGTTTTAGGACAAATAAAAACAGAAGAAAAATCAAACGAGATCACCGCTATCCCTCAACTACTTGATTTACTAGACATTGAAGGAAGCATTGTGACAATTGATGCTATGGGATGCCAAAAGAAAATTGCAGAAAAAATAAAATCTAAAGGAGCTGATTATGTACTTGCGGTGAAAGGCAATCAGGGGCACTTGCATCAATCTATTAAAGACTTTTTTGCAATCTGCCAAGAAGACAAGTTTCATAATGTGGCTCATCAATTTCATGAAGAAGTTGATGCTGGTCATGGGCGAATAGAGTCAAGAAGGTACTGGATAAGTGAAGATTTAAGCAGTATTAAAGATTTAACATCACAATGGGATGGTTTAATTAGCGTTGGCATGGCTGAATCTGAGCGTCATATCAGTGGAAAAATGAGTAAAGAGGTGCGTTATTTTATTTGTTCAATCAAAGAAGATGCTAAAACATTTGCTCAGGCTGTTAGAAAGCACTGGAGTATAGAAAATCAGTTGCACTGGGTACTAGATGTTAGTTTCAATGAAGATTTAAGCAGGATCAGGCGACGTAATGCTTCAGAAAATATGTCTGTATTGAGGCATTTGGTGCTTAATCTGTTGCGGCAAGAAACAAGTAGTAAAAAAGGATTAAAAGCTAAACGCTTTAAAGCTGCACTAGATACAACTTACACGGAAAAAATTATGAAGCTCATTTTTTAAACACTCGCAATCTTACCCTGGTACCTCAATCCACTTCTATAATTTAACCTCTCGATGTGTTATGGGGCAACAAATAGTCACGCTATGCCTTACTAATGATAAGTTATTTACACCGATTGATAATGAAATATTTATCAGTTTAAAGATGCTCTCAGTATTGCTGCAAAACGTTATGAGAAGTCGAGAGCAAACTAAGCCTGATATGGTTTGCGATATGATATCAAGAGCGATACGCAATAGTATTAACGCCGAATATTTTTTAGCTGATGCTTGGTTTGCAACTAAACTAATATTAAAAATTACTGTAGAACAATCTCCTGTAGCAATTGCTCGTATGAAACGGAATAAAATGAAGTATCTGTTTACGGTAAATGAAGAGAGTATATTACTTAGTGCTTAAGAGCTATATAAGCAACATATCAAAGGTCAATAACAAAGCCTGAAATAACATTCCTTACCAAAGCAAATCAATTATTGCTACGTTGAATTTAACGACTGATGCGAAAAAAAAGCCTCAATGGATTAAAGTTAAACTTCTGTATGTTCGGTCTATAAATGAAACAAAACAACAAGCAAGCAAAAATGACTGGGCCTATTTTTATCAACCAATAGCCAATTTGAAGATGAAAAAATACTTGCAGTATATGCACCGGTTATGGAATTGAAGTTGACTTTAAAAAAACGAAACAAAAACTTGGCTTTTTAAAGTCGCTCGGCCGTCACTATGGCGGGTGCATTGCTTCTATTCATCACTTGAGATTAATTTGCCATCACTTGAGATTGATAAGTCATCACTTTAGAGTGATAAGTCATCATCATCAACTAGACATTGGAAGTTCTCAATATTAAATTCAGCGAATGTTTTCGGGAGGATATTTTCCTGGAGGCCCTCTTCCTGGAGTCTCTCTTCCAGGAGGCTATTTTCCTGGAGGCCCTCTTCCTGGAAGTACGATGCTTGTAAGTTTCCATTTACTGTCCACATCTCAACCTCAGGAAGGTCTCTAGACAGCTCAAAGATTTTCCAAGCAAACTGTGTCCAAAGAGCAGCAACCCGCAATGGAAAACGTCTAGCCTCATCCGTGAAACGGTTCTCTGTTCTAAAAGACAGACTGTAATATTTATTATCCTTGGGAAAAAAATTAGGAAGCTTTAATACGTCAAAAGTGAGTTCGTGAAAAATATAGCGCACCATCTCACTCACCCCAAGTTTATCATAATTCTTCAACTCATTAATAGCTATAACATTGCCAGGCGGTACTCTTCTGTTTGCCTCTGGAATGGCAAAATCCTCCTTATCTGCGCTTGGTGCGCCTGGGTATAGCTGGAACCCATCACCAGACCACTTTTTTATAGCGCAATCCTTAACAAATCTTATGATCTCTAAAGGATTTGTCAATAGCGTATGCATTTTAAGCATGCCTTCTCTTACGCTCCTAGTAACTTCAGGCGAAGTTGATCCGAACCAGAACATTAGTTGCTCTTCAAAATGATTAGGTCTAGGATGAATCTTAGAAAGATGATTCTTAAACTGCGGAGGCGGGTCAACATAGTCGAATTGCCTGGGTCCTGGCTTAATTACATGTAAAACTTGGCGGGTAATTACGCTGGTAAAACTCACCGCATACCTTAGCTGTATTTTTTCTACTTCAGAAAACTGATTTTCCTCACCCACAAAGTCACTAAACACAACGCATATTAAAGGCTTGCGGGCAACGGCAAAATCAGTCAAATCGTCTAATGGATACTTCTTTCCAGGTGGCCGGAGCTTGCCCTTGGGCGTACCAGGATCATCAAAGCTAGGCTGCCCAAAAAGATTGTAGTGATTAGTTTTTTCTTCCGTATCTGCTTTTTCTGGGTTAACTACTGTATCTGTTTTAGATGTTTTAGATGTTTTAGATGTTTTAGATGTTTTAGATGTTTTAGATGTTTCAGATGTTTCAGATGTTTTCATTGTTCATTTTCCATTTCCCATTATCATTGCCATTGTCATTGTCATTGTCATTGTCATTGTCATTGTCATTGTCATTGTCATTGTCATTGTCATTGTCATTGTCATTGTCATTGTCATTGTCATTGTCATTGTCATTGTCATTGTCATTGTCATTGTCATTGTCATTGTCATTGTCATTGTCATTGTACAATGGATGCAAATCATAATCATCAGTTACTTTGCAAGCATTCAAGGACTTATTAGCATAATAATCACTTTTTTTCAAAATCATATTTACATTGGTTACGCCATCTTGCAACAACTTACCACCTTTCTTAAGTCTCAAGTTTCGGAGTTAAGATTCAGTGATAAAAGCGTCATAACATGCTTAATGCTTATATAAAAGAAAAAACGCCTAATTATGTTATAATTCTTGTTAACTAAACAAAGAAAAAACACAAAAGGCATAAGATAAAGTCTGACATAAATAATTTTGATTTACCATAGTTTACTGCGAATTTAGTTAATCAAAAATATTTAAATATTGATAATACATTTAGTACAACATGAAAAAACATTAGTTTTAAAGATCTATTAAAACGCACAAAATTTAACAAACGATCTGGCACTTCGTCTAACAGCATTGTATTCCTTTTAATGTTGTGGGTTTGGCTAAAAGTAAACTCTGTTTCGATGTTATCAAGAGATGCGTTATTGAATTTCTCATCAGCAAAAAAAGATGCCCTCTACGATTTTCTTAATAATGAAAACTTGGATTGGCGAAAGCTACAATTATTGACAGCAAAAAAATACTTAAGCCTCATAACGAAAATAAATTGAATGCTTTTGTTATTGATGATTCAGTTAAAATTAGACGTGGTAAAAAGATCCAGGTACCTCAATCCACTTCGATAATTTAACCTCTCGATGTGTTATGGGGCAACAAATAGTCACGCTATGCCTTACTAATGATAAGTTATTTACACCAATTGATAATGAAATATTTATCAGTTTAAAGATGCTCTCAGTATTGCTGCAAAACGTTATGAGAAGTCGAGAGCAAACTAAGCCTGATATGGTTTGCGATATGATATCAAGAGCGATACGCAATAGTATTAACGCCGAATATTTTTTAGCTGATGCTTGGTTTGCAACTAAACTAATATTAAAAATTACTGTAGAACAATCTCCTGTAGCAATTGCTCGTATGAAACGGAATAAAATAAAGTATCTGTTTACGGTAAATGAAGAGAGTATATTACTTAGTGCTTAAGAGCTATATAAGCAACATATCAAAGGTCAATAACAAAGCCTGAAATAACATTCCTTACCAAAGCAAATCAATTATTGCTACGTTGAATTTAACGACTGATGCGAAAAAAAAGCCTCAATGGATTAAAGTTAAACTTCTGTATGTTCGGTCTATAAATGAAACAAAACAACAAGCAAGCAAAAATGACTGGGCCTATTTTTATCAACCAATAGCCAATTTGAAGATGAAAAAATACTTGCAGTATATGCACCGGTTATGGAATTGAAGTTGACTTTAAAAAAACGAAACAAAAACTTGGCTTTTTAAAGTCGCTCGGCCGTCACTATGGCGGGTGCATTGCTGCTATTCATCACTTGAGATTAATTTGCCATCACTTGAGATTGATAAGTCATCACTTGAGATTGATAAGTCATCATCATCAACTAGAGATTGGAAGTTATCAGTATCAAATTCAGCGAATGTTTTCTCGAGTCTCCCTTGCGGGACTGGGCAGATCGTTCTTTGCAATTCTCCATTTTCTCTCCACATTTCAACCTCAGGCAGGTCAAAAGAATCTTTAAAGATTTCAAAAGCAAAGTGTGTCCAAATACCAGCAATCTTCAATGGAATTTGTCTACTCAAACGCGAGAAACACAAGTCAGGTGCAAGATTCAGACTGTATGTTCTACTATCGCGATAATAATTAGGAATCTTTAATACGTCAAAAACAAGTTCGTGAAAAATATAGCGCGCCATACCACCCTCCCTAAGTTCAGCAAAATTAGTCAACTCATGAATAGGTATCACATAGCCAGGCTTTACTCTTCTGTTTCCCTCTGGAATAGCAAAATCCTCGGTATCTGCGCCTGGGTATTGATAGAACCCATCACCAGGCCACTTTTTTATGGCGCAATCCTTAACAAATGTTATGGTCTCTAAAGGATTTGTCAATAGCGCATGCATTTTAAGCATGCCTTCTCTTACTTTCTTAGTCATTTCAGGAGAAGTTGACTTGAACCAGCGCATTAGTTGCTCTTTAAAATGATTAGGTCTAGGATGAATCTTAGAAAGAAGCTTCGTAAGATGCGGAGGCGGATTCTTATAGTCGAATTGAGTTGGGCCAGGCTTAATGACATGTAAAACTTGGCGGGTCATTACGCTGGTAAAATTCACCGCATACCTTAGCTGCATTTTTTCTACTTCAGAAAACTCATTTTCCTCACCCACAAAGTCACTAAACACAATGCATATTAAAGAATGCCTGGAAACGGCAAAATCAGTCAAATCGTCTAAAGGGTACGACCTTCCTGGTTTCCGGCGCTTGCCCTTGGGCGTACCAGGATCATGAAAGCTAGGCTGGCCAAAAAGATTGTAGTGATTAGTTTTTTCTTTCGTATCTGCTTTTTCTGGGCTATCTATTTTATTTCTTTCACCTGTTTTCATTTTCATTTTTATTTTCTTTTTATTTTTATTTTTATTTTTATTTTCATTGTCATTGGATACCATGGATACCATGGATACCATGAATACCAATCATAATAATCAGTTACTTTGCAATTATTCAAGGACTTATCAGCATAATAATACCTTTTTTTTCAGAGCTCTATTTACATTGATTACGCCATCTTGCAACAGCTTACCACCTTTCTTAAGCCTATAATAATCGACAAAATGGATCCAGTAGCTAGGCAATATAAATGATTACCCTGGCATTGTTTCGCGATGGACAATAAGATGACATCTATAATACACCAAAAAATATAAACAGTAAAATTAACACTCTTATTCTGATTTGAGATAATATATATCAAAATATGAGAATCAACATGAGCAAAAAAAGAACAACTTACTCTGCAGAGTTTAAAAGTCAGCTTGTATTGCAGTTATTCGAAAATAAAAAAACAATAGCTGAAATTGCAAATAAAAATAATATCACACCCAAAAACCTTCAGAATTGGAAAAAATATTCTTGAAGAACGCTGTTATTGCAATGCAGCCGGCTAAAGCTGTTAAAGAATATAAGCTGGAGCTTATTGCAGCTTTAGACAAAAATGAAATGCCCCCAAAATTATCGGTAAAATGACATCCTCGAAGGAATGGCCAGAAAAAAACTAAAAAGCTAAAAAACTAAAAAACTAAAAAGTTTGGGAGGATCTGATAAAAAGAAGTTAATTGAGCCTAATCTGAAAAGCCTTTCAGTTTCGCTGCAGTGTGACTTACTAAATTTGAGTCGAAATACTTTTTACTACACTGCAAAAGTGAATAATAAAAAGGACGAGATTAAGATGGAAATAGCTAAAGTATTTGCTAAAACACCAATATACGCTGCTAAAAAGGTACATCAACAGCTTCTCCAAAATGGTGTCAATGCTTGGCTAAAACACGGTTGCAACATATCGAAAGAAGCTGGGTTTAAAGGCTATTTTAGCGGTTAAGCAAGTCACAACAACAATGCCCAATAAACAACACAAGAAATACAGCTATACCCATGCTACCCCTAAATGCAATACCAGGGTAGCAAATTGGCCACTACACCTAGCCTAAAATTGAAGGGAAGTTATTATCGATTGATATTTTATAACGATGCAAACTGTGCCAAGGAGTAGCGCCAGTTGGGGATCTACTAGGTTGCCGCACCCATATTCCATTGAGATAGTTTTAATTTAACCAGTTAGACGTAAACTTTCAGCCTAAAAGCTTTTTAGTTAACCATAAGCTGGGTTTAGATCTTGAAATGTCACAGGTATAAAGTGCTACTTTTAAACTCTATTAAAATTCTAATGGAGAGCCGACAAGTACAGATCGTCACCATCAAATTCAGCGAATGTTTGCTTGCGTATCCCTTGCAGGCAGATCATCCTTTGGATTTTCCATTACTCTCACATCACAACCTCAGCCATGTCAATCGCATCCATGTCAATCGCATCCATGACAATCTCAGCCATGTCAACCTCACGCGTGTTAATAGGCTTGCTATAGAGTGCCCAAGCAAATTGTGTCCAAATACCAGCAACCTGCAATGGAATTTCTTTACTCAAACGCGAGAAACGCAAGTCGGATGCCATAGCCAGCCTGTATACTCTACAATTGTAATAATAATTAGGAAGCTTTAATACATCAAAAGAAAGTTCGTGAAAAATATAGCGAGCCATACCCTCCTCATGAAGTATAGCAAAATCCGTATCCTTATTAATAGGTATAACATAACTAGGGGCTACTCTTCTGTTTGCCTCTGGAATGGCAAAATCCTCGTTATCCGCGCCAGGGTGTTCATAGAACCCATCACCAGGCCACTTTTTTATGGCGCAATCCTTAACAAATGTTATGGTCTCTGAAGGATTTGTCAATAGCGCATGCATTTTAAGCATTCCTTCTCTTACTTTCTTAGTCATTTCAGGAGAAGTTGACCTGAACCAGCGCATTAGTTGTTCTTTAAAATAATTAGGTCCAGGATGAATCTTAGAAAGAAGCTTCTTAATATGCGGAGGCGGATTCTTATAGTCAAATTGAGTGGGTCCTGGCTTAATTACCTGTAAAACTTGGTAGGTCATTACGCTGGTAAAATGCACAGCAGACCTTAGCCTAACTTTTTCGACTTCAGAAAATTGATTTTCCTGACCCACAAAGCCACTAAATACAACGCATGCTAAAGGCTGGCTGGCAACGGCAAACTCAGACAAATCGTCTAAGAGATAATTTTTTCCTTTTGGCCGGCGCTCGCCCTTGGGCCTACCAGGATCATGAAAGCTAGGCTGGCCAAAAAGATTGTAGTGATTAGATTTTTTTTCCGTATCTGCTTTTTCTGGGTTAACTCTTGTATCTGTTTTAGATGTTTTAGATGTTTTAGATGTTTTAGATGTTTCGGTAATCCCCCCGTAAAATAATCGAAGTCAAAAGTGGAATTTTCTCGTATGATTAACTCAGGAGAATATTCATGAAAAAAGCACATTTTAGCGACAGCCAAATCTTAGCAATATTAAAACAAGCCGAAAGCGGCGTTCCTATCCCTGTACTCTGTCGAGAACACGGCATGAGTAACTCGTCATTTTATAAGTGGCGCTCAAAGTATGGGGGGATGGATGCTTCACTCATGGCTAGAATGAAAGAGCTTGAAGAAGAGAATCGTCGTTTAAAAAGGATGTACGCAGAAGAGCGATTAAAGGCTGAAATCATTGAGGAGGCCATGGCAAAAAAGTGGTAAAAGCTTCTGAGCGTAAGTTAATGGCGAAAGAAGCAATGACAATTCATAATACCAGCATAAGTTTGCTATGCCGTGCGTTTTCTATCAGTGAAACGTGTTATCGATATGAGCCAAAGTTAAAAAGTGACAATGAACTCATTGCTGATTTACTACTAGGTTTAACCCTAAACCAACGTAACTGGGGTTTTGGATTATGTTTTTTGTATTTAAGAAACGTGAAAGGGTATCACTGGAATCATAAGCGCGTTTATCGCATCTATCGAGCGCTTGAATTGAATATGAGGATAAAACCTAACAACCGCATAAAGCGTGAAGTACCTGAAGCTCTGTTGGTACCTGATGATATAAATGAGTGTTGGTCAATGGACTTTATGCACGACCAATTGTCTGACGGTCGCAGTTGTCGTTTATTTAATGTTATTGATGATTTTAACCGTGAGGGATTAGCAATAGATGCAGACATATCCTTACCAGCAGAGCGTGTTATTCGCTCACTTGATAGAATAATAGAATGGCGTGGTAAGCCAAAACGTATTCGCAGTGATAATGGCCCTGAATATATTAGCCACAAACTTGCTGCTTGGGCAATAAAACACGATATAGAGCTATGCTTTATTCAGCCGGGTAACCCACAGCAAAATGCATATATAGAACGTTTTAACCGAACAGTAAGATATGACTGGCTGAACCAGTATATTTACAATGATATTACAGAGTTACAAGACAGAGCGACTAAATGGTTATGGACTTATAACCATGAACGACCTAACATGGGGATTGGCGGTATTACACCGATTCAAAAATTAAACATCAAAAAAAGAGAAACATCTATTTTTGAACTCCATTAAAAATGGGGGGATTACCTTTCCATTTTACATTTTACATTTTACATTTTACATTTTACATTTTACATTTACATTTTTCATTTTTCATTTTCTACAATCTACAATGAATACCAATCATAATCTTCAGTTACTTTGCAAGCATTCAAGGACTTATTAGCATAATAATCCCTTTTTTTCAGAGCCCTATTTACATTGGTTACGCCATCTTGCAACAACTTGCCACCTTTCTTAAGTTTCTAATAATCGCCAAAATGGATCTAGTAGCATGGCAATATAAATGCTTACGCTGGCATTGTTTCGCTATGGACAATAAGATGACATCAGCACCTTTCATGTACCTAGTGCTCTCTAACCGGTAATTAGGACGCCCTAATACCCCCCATAGGTAAATTGGTGGAAAATATATTCTAGCATCCCATTCATGTTAAGGTTATTTAAAGTCATCCGATCATTAATACGTATACGATAGCCAGCAATCGCTCGTCTATTTGGGTGTATACCCATGCTACCCCGAAATGCAATATCAGGGTAGCAAATTGGCCGCGGATTTACAGGCTTAAATTGAAGGGAAGTTATTCTCGATTGATATTTTATAACGATGCAAACTGTGCCAAGGAGTAGCGCCAGTTGGGGATCTACTAGGTTGCCGCACCCATATTCCATTGAGATAGTTTTAATTTAACCAGTTAGACGTAAACTTTCAGCCTAAAAGCTTTTTAGTTAACCATAAGCTGGGTTTAGATCTTGAAATGTCACAGGTATAAAGTGCTACTTTTAAACTCTATTAAAATTCTAATGGAGAGCCGACAAGTACAGATCGTCACCATCAAATTCAGCGAATGTTTGCTTGCGTATCCCTTGCCGGCAGATCATCCTTTGGATTTTACATGTACTCTCACATCGCAATCTCAGCCGTGTTAATAGAATTGCTATAGAGCGCCCAAACAAAATGTGTCCAATTACCAGGAACTTTCACTGCACTGTTGGTAATCATAGCCTGGTAATGCAACTGGTCTCTAGCACTAAGCAGATGTGCTTCCCTATCAAAAGAATACTTAGGAAGTTTTAATACATCATGAGTAAGTTCGTGAAAAATATAGCGCGCCATACCCCTCACCTGAAGTCGAGCTAAAGTCGTGTTCTCATTAATATGTATAACATGGTCAGCCAGTACTCCTCCGTTTGGCTTTGGAAGGGCAAAATCCTCGTTATCTGCGCCTGGGTGTTGATGTACCCCATCACCAGGGTTATTTTTTATGGCGCAATCATTAACAAATGTTATGATCGCTACAGGATTTGTCAATAGCGCATGCATTTTAAGCATGCCTTCTCTTACGCAGCTAGTAATTTCAGGCGAAGTTGATCCGAACCAAAACATTAGTTGCTCTTCAAATTCATTAGGTTTCGGGTGAAGCTTAGAAAGAATCTTCGTAAGATGCTGAGGCGGATTCTTATAGTCAAATTGACTGGGTCCTGGCTTAATGACCTGTAAAACTTGGTAGGTCATTACTCTGGTAAAATTCACCGCAGACCTTAGCTTAACTTTTTCGATTTCAGAAAATTGATTTATCTGACTTATAAAATCACTAAACATGACGCATGTTAAAGGCTTGCGGGCAACGGCAAACTCGGACAAATCGTCTAAGGGATACTTTTTTCCTTTTGGCCTGCGCTCGCCCTTGGGCGTACCAGGATCATGAAAGCTAGGCTGGCCAAAAAGATTGTAGTGATTAGTTTTTTCTTCCGTATCTGCTTTTTTTGGGTTAACTCTTGTATCTGTTGTAGATGTTTCCATTTTCCATTTTCCATTTTACATTTTACATTTTACATTTTACATTTTACATTTACATTTTTCATTTTTCATTTTTCATTTTTCATTTTTCATTTTTCATTTTCCATTTTCCATTTTTCATTTTTCATTTTTCATTTTTCATTTTTCATTTTTCATTTTTCATTTTCTACAATCTACAATGGATACCAATCAGAATCTTCAGTTACTTTGCAAGCATGCAAGGACTTATTAGCATAATAATCCCTTTGATTCAGAACCATATTTACATTGGTTATACCATCTTGCAACGACTTACCACCCTTATTAAGTTTATAAGAATCGACAAAATGGGTCCAGTTGCCAGGCTTATTCAATGCCATCTATGACGATATCTCAGCCACACTCAATAAATTTATTCTAGCACTTTTCATGTATCCATCTCTATCGCAATCAAAAGTAGGAAGATCTAATACGCCATGAGTAAGTTCGTGAAAAATATAGCGCATCATTCCACTCATCTGAAGCTTCTCTAAAGTAGTGCTATCGTTAATATATATCGTATGACCAAGAGTTGCTCGGCGGTTTCTATTTATAAATCCACGGCCAAAATCCTCGTTATCTGCGCCTGGGTGTTGATGTACCCCATCACCAGGGTTATTTTTTATGGCGCAATCATTAACAAATGTTATGATTTCTAAGGGATCAGTCAATACCTTGTGCATTTTAAGTATTCCAGCTCTTACCCGATTAGCAATTTCAGCTGAATCTGATCCGAACCATTTCATTAGTTGAAATTCAAACGTTACATGTTGAGGGTTAATCTTAGGAGCATGCACCGGCGTTAGCTGGTTGAAGTACCTTGGGGTTGGCTTAATTGACTGTAATATTCGCTCTGTCATTACACTGACAAGCTTCACCGCCAATCTTAAGCGAATTTTGGCGGATTCAGAAAATTGCAGTTCCTTGCCTAAAAAGTTACTAAACATAATACATGTTACAGGCTTGTCGTAAAGGTCTAAATTAGACCAATCTTCTAATTCACGCGTTCGTCCTTCTGGCTTGTCGATTGGATAGCCAGGCTCGTTAAAATTAGCTTCACCGAAAAGATGGTCGTAAACAAGTTCTTGGGGATCATTTTTGTCTGCTGTTTCTTCTGGCCCTTCTGGCTCTTCTGGCTCTTCTGGCTCTTCTGTTTCTTTATTTTTTTTTGTTTTAGATATTTCAGGTGTATACATTTTTTATTTATCCACTAATTATCATCATGCCCATAATACGCTCACTCTTTTTAATCACGTTCATCAATATAAATTTTTATCTGTACCAGTTTAAATTTTTAAATTGATGTAACAGCAAGGCATATTAAATCGTCCATAGGTATAAATATACAAACATTTTTTTACTCTTTTTTAACGTTATTCAAGGTAACTAAGATATATTGATGCGTTCGATATAAGCCCATGTTAATCCTCGCCTAGCTAAATTTAGGAACCACACCATATACCCATGCTACCCAAAAATGCAATATCAGGGTAGCAAATTGTACCGATATGCCTAGCCTAAAATTGAAGGGAAGTTATTATAGTAGGTATTTTATAACAATGAAAACTTAAACAAGGAGCCTTGCCAGTTGGTGCCAGGCTCTATTTTTATATCAAAGGAAGCATCCTTACCCACAATATTTGAGGCTGGATCCCCATTACATAGGGTGCGCCTTATCTCTGAGCGTCTGTCCATGCCGACGTTGCATTTTGATCGTCACATGGATATATACCAATAATCAGCTTTTTACTAGACATTTTTATTTTCCTACAACGGGTACAAATCGGAATCATCACTTAACTGGCAAACCTCAGCAAACTTGTTTTCCAAACTATCTTTACTCTTCAAAATCTCATTTGGCTGTGCTACGTCACCTCGCTCTCTACCATTTTTATAAAATCGAAAAGAATCGACAAAGTGTGTCCAGCTGGAAGGTAACGACAATGTCAAATTACAATCTTTACGAGCATGATCAATTATTACCCTTTTAAAATTTGGCAAGTGTCCGGTACTATCCCATTCAAAATAACGAAGCTCTAAGACCTGACGACTAAGTTCGTGAAAAATATAACGCACCATCCCAGACATGCTAAGTATTTGAAAATTCGCCTCACAATCAATATGTATAACATGGCCAACATGGCCTATCCTGGGTTTAACTATAAATCCTTCATAGTTATGGGTGGGAACGTTTTGGTATCTAGGTACCCAACGTTTAGTATTATCTTGCGTGTAGAGATCATTAACAAATGATATGATTTCTAAAGGATCAGTCAATACCTTATGCATTTTAAGTATTCCCTCTCTGACGCGCGTTGCGGTTGTACGCGAATCTGATCCGAACCATCTCAGTAGTTGAAACTTAAACGTCGCATGATCCTCGTTAACCACAGCTGCATGCTCCTGACTGGTGATGTTTGAGTTCTCAGGTGGTGGCTTCATGAACTTTACAGCTCGCTCGATCATTACACTGACAAGCCTCACCGCCAATCTTAAGCGAATTTTGTAGGCTTCAGAAAATTGATCTTCATCGGTTGGAAAGTTACTAAACATAACACATGTTACAGGCTTGTCGTAAATGTCTAAATTAGACCAATCGTCAAAGTCAAGACTTTCTGTTGGCATGAATCCTTGAAAACCAGGCTCATTAAAATGAGCCTTACCAAAAAGAGGATCGTAAACAAATTCTGGCCGCTCATAGTTTTCTGCTTGTTCTTCTTCAACTGTTTTGTATGTTTTAAATAACTGCATTTTCCATTTTCCCACTGATTATCATTAGACTCATAGTCCATCTCCATTTTTAATGCGTCCATCAGTGAGAATAAGGATTTCCATGTAATGGTTTAAATTATTGCATTGATGTAACAACACCAATTTACATAGTAGATCTTTATCTTTTTGACGTCCATTTCATTTGCTTGCGCGCTCGTGCGTTATTCAATATCACGGTAGTGTATTGGCTTAACCAACCATATCTTAATGTACAATTGAAGCTGGTATGTACCCATGTTAATCATCGCCTAGCTAAATTTATGAACCACAACATATACCAATAATCAGCTTTTTAACTAGGCATTTTTCTTTTCCTACAACGGGTACAAATCGGAATCATCACTTAACTTGCAAACCTTAGCAAATCTGTCTTCCAAATTATTTCTATAATGCAAAACCGCATTTGGCTGTTGTACGTCACTGCGCTCATTACCATTTTCATAATATCGAAAAGAATCGACAAAGTGTGTCCAAGAGGACGGTATCCACAATGTCTTATTGTCTTTTTCACTAGCAAAGTCCATCATCTCATTTCTAAAAGTTAACCAGTATCCACGATCATCCCATCCGTGATGAGGAAGATCTAATAACTCACGACTAAGTTCGTGAAAAATATAGCGCACCATCCCATCCATGCCAATTCTAGAAAAATTCGCATCCTTCGTCGCATGTATAACATGGCCAGGGTCTATGCGTGGTTTAACTATAAATCCTTCATAGTTATGGGTGGGAAAGTTTTCGTATCTAGGTATCCAACGCTCCAGACTACTTTTCATGCCGACATTATTAACAAATGATATGATTTCTAAAGGATCAGTCAATACCTTATGCATTGTAAGTATTCCCTCTCTGACGCGCGTTGCGGTTGTACGCGAAGTAGATCCAAACCATTTCATTAGCCTAACATTAAACATCTCATAATCCTTAGGGTCCCAAGCTACTTGCTCCACACTGGGGCTGTGGATGTACTCAGGTGGTGGCCTCATGATCCGTACAACTCGCTCGACCATTACACTAACAAGCTTCACCGCCAATTTTAAGCGAATTTTGTCGGCTTCAGAAAATTGCTCTTCCTCACTTGAAAAGTTACTAAACATAACACATGTTACAGGCTTGCCGTAAAGGTCTAAATTAGAGAACTCGTCCAAGGCAAAACAGTTGTTCTTTTGCGTGGAGCTTGGCGTACCACCTATAAAACCAGGTTGCTCAAACTTAGGCCTACCCAAATCAGGATCGTAAACAAATTCTGGCTGCTCATAGTTTTCTGCTTGTTCTTCTTCAACTGTTTTGTATGTTTTAAGTAACTTCATTTTCCATCTCTCTACTGATTATCATTAGGCTCATAGTCCCTCTCCATTTTTAATGGGTCCATCCGTAAGAATAATGATTTCCATGTAATGCTTTAAATTATTGCATTGACGTAACAACACCAATTTACATAGTAGATCTTTCTCTTTTTGGCGCCCATTTCATTTGCTTGCACGCTCCTGCGTTATTCAATATCACGGTAGTGTATTGGCTTAACCAACCATATCTTAATGTACAATTGAAGCGATGTATATACCCATGCTACCCCAAAATGCTATATCGGCAAGGCAAATTGTACCGATATGCGAGGTATAAAATTGAAGGGAAGTTATTATCGTGGGATATTTTATAACAATGAAAATTGGTCAATGAGTAGCGCCCTTCGGGGCCTGACTCGGTTTTATATGAAATGAAGCAGCCAAAGCTTGCCATTCGATGCGAGAATAACCATTACCTCATGCTGCTCCTTACTCTGATTCTCGAGAGCGCGGCCACCGTTGCATTTTGATCGTCACATGGGTATATACCCATATTAATCCTCACCTAGCTAAATTTATGAACCACAACATATACCAATAATCAGCTTTTTAACTAGGCATTTTTCTTTTCCTACAACGGGTACAAATCGGAGTCATCACTTAACTTGCAAATCTCAGCAAACTTGCTTTCCAAACTAATCTGACTTTTCAAAATCTTATTTGGCTGTGCTACGCCACGTCGCTCTTTACCATTTTCATAATATCGAAAAGAATCGACAAAGTGTGTCCAGCTGGAAGGTACCAACAATGTCATATTGTCTTTTTCACGAACAGAGTCCATCATGCTCTCTCTAAAATTTATCAAGTATCCACGATCATCCCATCCGTGATGAGGAAGATTTAATACATCACGACAAAGTTCGTGAAAAATATAGCGCACCATCCCATCCATGCCAATTCTAGAAAAATTCGCATCCTTCGTCGCATGTATAACATGGCCAGGGTCTATGCGTGGTTTAACTATAAATCCTTCATAGTTATGGGTGGGAAAGTTTTCGTATCTAGGTATCCAACGCTCCAGACTACTTTTCATGCCGACATTATTAACAAATGATATGATTTCTAAAGGATCAGTCAATACCTTATGCATTGTAAGTATTCCCTCTCTGACGCGCGTTGCGGTTGTACGCGAAGTAGATCCAAACCATTTCTTTAGGCTAACATTAAACATCTCATGATCATTAGGGTCCCAAGCTACTTGCTCCACACTGGGGCTGTGGATGTACTCAGGTGGTGGCCTTGTTAACTTTAGAGCTCGATCAGTCATTACACTGACAAGCCTCACCGCCAATCTTAAGCGAACTTTGTCGGCTTCAGAAAATTGCTCTTCCTCACTTGAAAAGTTACTAAACATAACACATGTTACAGGCTTGCCGTAAAGGTCTAAATTAGAGAACTCGTCCAAGGCAAAACAGTTGTTCTTTTGCGTGTAGCTTGGCGTACCACCTATAAAACCAGGTTGCTCAAAATTAGCCATACCCAAATCAGGATCGTAAACAAATTCTGGCTGCTCATAGTTTTCTGCTTGTTCTTCTTCAACTGTTTTGTATGTTTTAAGTAACTTCATTTTCCATCTCTCTACTGATTATCATTAGACTCATAGTCCCTCTCCATTGTTAATGGGTCCATCCATAAGAATAAGGATTTCCATGTAATGCTTTAAATTATTGCATTGACGTAACAACACCAATTTACATAGTAGATCTTTCTCTTTTTGACGCCCATTTCATTTGCTTGCACGCTCCTGCGTTATTCAATATCACGGTAGTGTATTGGCTTAACCAACCATATTTTAATGTACAATTGAAGCGATGTATATGCCCATGCTACCCCAAAATGCTATATCCGCAAGGCAAATTGTACCGATATGCGAGGTATAAAATTGAAGGGAAGTTATTATCGTGGGATATTTTATAACAATGAAAATTGGTCAATGAGTAGCGCCCTTCGGGGCCTGACTCGGTTTTTATATGAAATGAAGCAGCCAAAGCTTGCCATTCGATGCGAGAATAACCATTACCTCATGCTGCTCCTTACTCTGATTCTCGAGAGCGCGGCCACCGTTGCATTTTGATCGTCACATGGGTATATACCCATGTTAATCCTCGCCTAGCTAAATTTATGAACCATAACATATACCAATAATCAGCTTTTTAACTAGGCATTTTTCTTTTCCTACAACGGGTACAAATCGGAGTCATCACTTAACTTGCAAATCTCAGCAAACTTGCTTTCCAAACTAATGTGACTTTTCAAAATCTTATTTGGCTGTGCTACGCCACCTCGCTCTTTACCATTTCCATAATATTGAAAAGAATCGACAAAGTGTGTCCAGCTGGAAGGTACCAACAATGCTATAATGTCTTTTTCACGAGCATAGTCCATCATGCTCTCTCTATAATTTATCAAGTATCCCATATCATCCCATCCGTGATGAGGAAGAGTTAATACATCACGACAAAGTTCATGAAAAATATAGCGCACTATCCCATCCATGCCAAGTCTATGCAAATTCGCCAAACACGTAATATGTATAACATGGCCAGGGTCTATGCGTGGTTTAACTATAAATCCGTCATGGTTATTGGTGGCAAACTTGTCGTATCTAGGTATCCAACGATCAGTATTAGTTGTCATGTCGATATTATTAACAAATGATATGATTTCTGAAGGATCAGTCAATACCTTATGCATTGTAAGTATTCCCTCTCTGACGCGCGTTGCAGTTGCACGCGAATCAGATCCGAACCATTTCATTAGGCTAACATTAAACATCTCATGATCTTTGGGATCCCAAGCTACTTGCTCCACACTGGGGCTGTGGAGGTACTCAAGTGGTGGCCTCATGATCCGTACAACTCGCTGGATCATTACACTAACAAGCTTCACCGCCAATTTTAAGCGAATTTTGTCGGCTTCAGAAAATTGAGCTTCCTCTCTTGGAAAGTTACTAAACATAACACATGTTACAGCCTTGCCGTAATAGTTTAAATTAGACAACTCATCCAAGGGAAAACAATTGTCATTTAGCTTATCGCTTCGCGGATCACCTCGAAAATTAGGTTGCGCAGCATTAGTCATACCCAAAAAAGGATTGTAAACAAATTTTGGCTGCTCATAGTTTTCTGCTTGTTCTTCTTCAACTGTTTTGCATGTTTTAAGTACCAGCATTTTACATCTCTCTTCTGATTATTATTAGACTCATAGTTCCTCTCAATTTTTAATGCGCTCATTAATAAGAATAAGAATTTTCCATGTAATGGTTTAAATTATTGCATTGATGTAACAACGCCAATTTACATAGTCGATATTTCTCTTTTTGACATCCATTTCATTTGCTTGCACGCTCGTGCGTTATTCAATATCACGGTAGTGTATTGACCTAACCAATCATATATTAATATACAATTGAAGCGTTGTATATACCATGCTACGATCAATATCAAAATAGAAGGTTTGAAAGTTGTTATTAATCGTACTAGCTAAAGCATTACCAATTGTTGGGAGCGTTTTATCAAAAAAGTGATTAATACTCTGTCTAAAATCGGTGGATGTTGAAAAATATTTATTATTGCTGGCATATTCGCTCATTAGCTTACACAGTCGATCAATGGGGTTTAAATTGGGGCTGTAAGATGGTAAATAATGTAATTGAATACCAAACTATTTCGCTTTACTTTTAACTATTTCACGCAGGTGATATCCAGCGCCATCAAGTATTAAATTGATGGTATTATTTGCTTTATACTTCTCTTTTATTAGCCCAAAAAAATCAATAATAGACTCGCCATTTACAGTCGCATACTGTTTCGTTATTGCATCTTCTATATGACCCAGTCTGATAGCGCCAACAATGTTCAATCTGGTACGACTGCCTGTTATTTTTATCGGCTTATCAACACCAGTTCGAATCCAACCACAACTTACTTTGGTTGCCCAAGTAGGATGCGTGGCATCCATAAATAAGATAGGCTCATCACTTGTTACAGCTGCTTTTAGCTCGTTATACTCTTTAATAAAAGTATCTTGTTTTTCCTGATCATATTTATGCGGAACGCCTTTAGGCTGCTTGTAACTAAATCCGTTGAGATGAAGCCATTTGTGCAAACCAGGGAGCGAATATTTCACGTCAAAGCACTTATTATATACTCTCGAATATCACTCATTTTAAAGTAAGTTACTTCTCTTAAATGAACAATAACCAGTTTTGTTTGTACTTCACTGAGATGGCTAACTGAACCTCCATTTTCTGAGGTTACTTTCTGATGATATCTGTCGTCATTTAGATGGCGAATGATAGTTGTTTGATGCTTTCGTAAAGCTTGAGAGATCATTGCTAACGACCAACCTTCATCGAACAGTAAAATTGCTTTAATTAGGTCGCACTCACGCTTATCGCTACATTTTTTATGGTGAGATTTTAAAGCTGTTTTTCTTGATAAGTCAGTGATATTTGCATTTTGTTATTGTGATCTTTTTAAATTAACACTCAAGTTTTTTCTAATTGCAAAGCATTATCAAAGATAACGGGTATATACCCATGTTAATCCTCGCCTAGCTAAATTTATGAACCACAACATATACCAATAATCAGCTTTTTAACTAGGCATTTTTCTTTTCCTACAACGGGTACAAATCGGAATCATCACTTAACTTGCAAACCTCAGCAAACTTGTTTTCCAAACTAATTTGACGATTCAAAACCTTATTTGGATGCCGTATGTCAAGCCGCACGGTACCATTTTTATAAAATCGAAGAGAATCGACAAAGTGTGTCCAGCTGGCAGGTGACGACAATGCCACATCAGGATCTTCACGAGCATGAGTCATTATTATCTTTCTAAAAAATGACAAGTATCCACAATTATCCCATTTTTCAAAACGAGTAAGCTCTAAGACTTCACGACTAAGTTCGTAAAAAATATAGCGCACCATCCCATTCATGCTAAGTTTCTGAAGATTCGTCTCATCATCAATATGTATAACATGGCCAATATGGGCTATGAGGGGTTTAACTATGAATCCGTCGTAGTTATTGGTGGCCATGTTTTCGTATCTAGGTACCCAATGAGCAGGACTATTTTGCGTGCCGATATCATTAACAAATGATATGATTTCTAGAGGATCAGTCAATACCGTATGCATTGTAAGTATTCCCTCTCTGACGCGCGTTGCGGTTGCACGCGAATCTGATCCGAACCATCTAATTAGTTGAAACTTAAACGTCACATGATCCTCGTTAACCACATCTACATGCTCCTGACTAGGGATGAATGAGGGCTTAGGTGGTGGCCTTGTTAACTTTAGAGCTCGATCAGTCATTACACTGACAAGCCTCACCGCCAATCTTAAGCGAATTTTGTCGGCTTCAGAAAATTGAGCTTCCTCGCTTGGAAAGTTACTAAACATAACACATGTTACAGGCTTGTCGTAAATGTCTAAATTAGACCAATCGGCAAAGTCAAGACTTTCTGTTGGCATGAATCATTGAAAACCAGGCTCATTAAAATGAGCCTTACCAAAAAGAGGATCGTAAACAAATTCTGGCAGCTCATAGTGTTCTGCTTGTTCTTCTTCAACTGTTTTCACTGTTTTAAGTAACTGCATTTTCCATTTTCCATTTTCCATTTTCCCACTGATTATCATTAGACTCATAATACATCTCCATTTTTAATGCGTTAATCGGCAAGAATTAAGAATAAGAATAAGAATTCCTCCTGTACTGGTTTAAATTATTGCATTGATGTAACAACACCAATTTACATAGTAGATCTTTCTCTTTTTGACGTCCATTTCATTTGCTTGCGCGCTCGTGCGTTATTCAATATCACGGTAGTGTATTGGCTTAACCAATCATATCTTGATGTACAATTGAAGCGGGGTATACAACAATGCTACCACGAAATGCAATATTAGCTCCGCAAATTGTGCCGATATTTGATGCCTAAAATTGAAGGGAAGTTATTACGTGGGATATTTTATAACAATGCAAACGGGTCAAGGAGTAGCGCCCTTCGGGGCCAGACTCGGTTTTTATATGAAAAGAAGCTGCCAAAGCTTGCCATTCGATGCGATGCGATAATAACCATTACCTCACGTTGCTCATTACTCTGATTAGCGAGTCCATGCCGACGTTGCATTTTGATCGTCACATGGGTATACACCCATGTTAATCCGCGCCTAGCTAAATTTATGAACCACAACATATACCAATAATCATCTTTTTAACTAGGCATTTTTCTTTTCCTACAACGGGTACAAATCGGAATCATCACTTAACTTGCAAACCTCAGCAAACTTGTTTTCCAAACTAATGTGACGATTCAAAATCTCATTTGGCTGTTCTACGTCACTTCGCCTATTACCCTTTTTATAAAATCGAAGAGCATCGACAAAGTGTGTCCAGCAGGCAGGTAACAACAATGCCGCATCAGGCTCTTCACCAGCATAAATAATTATGCTCTTCATATAACATGGCAAGTATCCACGATCATCCCATTCTTTATAAGGAAGATCTAAGATCTCACGACAAAGTTCGTGAAAAATATAGAGCACCATCACATCCATGTTAAGTGTATGAAGATTCGACTCATCATCAATATATATCACATAGCCAATATTGGCTCTGCGGACTTTAACTATAAATCCGTCATCGTCATTGATGGCAACCTTTTCGTATCTAGGTACCCAATGAACAGTACTCTTTTGCGTGCCGATATCATTAACAAATGATATGATTTCTAAAGGATCAGTCAATACCTTATGCATTTTAAGTATTCCCTCTCTGACACGCGTTGCGGTTGTACGCGAATCTGATCCGAACCATCTCAGTAGTTGAAACTCAAACGTTACATCTTCCTCGTTAACCACAGCTGCATGCTCCTGACTGGTGATGTTTGAGTTCTCAGGTGGTGGCTTCATGAACTTTACAGCTCGCTGGATCATTACACTGACAAGCCTCACCGCCAATCTTAAGCGAATTTTGTAGGCTTCAGAAAATTGAACTTCATCGGTTGGAAAGTTGCTAAATATAACACATGTGACAGGCTTATCGTAAAGGTCTGAATTAGACAAATCGGCAAAGTCAAGACTTTGTGTTGGCATGACGCCTAGAAAACCAGGCTCATTAAAATTAGCCTTACCAAAAAGAGGATCGTAAACAAATTTTGGCTGCTCATAGTTTTCTGCTTGTTCTTCTTCAACTGTTTTCACTGTTTTAGGTAACTGCATTTTTCATTTTCCCACTGATTATCATTAGACTCATAGTACATCTTCATTTTTAATGCGTTCATCAGGTAAGAATAAGAATTTCCCCTGTACTGGTTTAAATTATTACATTAATGTAACTTCAAAATGCAACGTTGGCTACCCTTATATTGGATTCCGATCGCCATGAGTGCACATGGAAGATCTTTCTCTGTTTAAAGTCCATCACCATTTACTCGCGCTTACGAGCGTTATTCAATATCTCGGTAGATATATAGCCTTAAGCTATCATATCTTAGTCCATGATATGATTAAAGCGTTTTGTATAAGCATTTGCCTGTGCAGAGCATCTTTCCACTGTTATATGTTATAGTGGACAATAGAAATTAAGGATCGTGAGCATGAAGTTAAAATGCAAAGTTTCCACAATTTGTGTTGTTGATTTTGCATCTGCAAGTAACTTGTGGTTATAATCGCTTGATCCAAAAATATGTACAATAATTTTAATACGCAATAACTGAACTATCTATAAAGGGAGAAAACCATGAGAACACCTCTTGTAATGGGTAACTGGAAATTAAATGGTACAAAAGAGTCTGTGCTCGCGCTAATTAACGGCTTAAAAGCCACCGCACAAGCAGCTCAAAATGTTGAAGTAGCCGTTTTTCCTCCGACAATCTTCATTGATCAGGTTGCAAGGCTTGTTGATAATACCTGCATTGAATGGGGAGCACAAGACATAAGCACAAACGTATCAGGTGCATACACAGGTGAAACATCACCAGTGATGGTCAAAGAATTTGGTGCAAAATACAGCCTAGTTGGCCATTCTGAACGACGTCAATACCACAACGAAACCGATGCGGTTGTTGCCGCTAAATTTATTGCTATGCAAAAGCATGGTTTAGTCCCTGTACTTTGCATTGGTGAAACATTAGAACAACGTGATAAAAACGAAACAACTAACGTCATTGACGCTCAACTTGAAGCTGTTGTTTCTCGAGCAGGCATTAAAGCACTCGATAACTGTGTTATAGCTTACGAACCAGTTTGGGCTATCGGTACAGGAAAAGTTGCAACATCAGAACAAGCACAAGAGGTTCATGCTCATATCCGTAACTGGTTAAGCAAACAAGATCAAGCGGTTGCCGAAAAAGTACAAATACTCTACGGTGGCAGTGTAAAAGCTGCAAGCGCTAACTCGCTATTTAAACAAGAAGACATCGATGGTGGCTTAGTTGGCGGGGCAGCACTTATCGTAGAAGAGTTTGTTGGTATTATTAATGGTGCTAAATAAGCGTTCATAACACATATTCATGGTAAGAAAACAGACGCTAAATTAGCGTCTGAGTATATTCCTAGGTCGCTAGCGATGTTACTTGCAAATCTAACGCAGGTTAACTGTATTGCGTCACCATGTCACAAGCCAAGTCATTGTCGCAGGCTCATGACGTTAAGTTTGCTATCAAATGGCGGCTTAAAAAATTAAATCTATGGTGCCAGAAATTTTGATGACTGGTAAGCGCTTCGAGCTTCTCCAGCGACGCTGTTCACCTCACCACTCTCTAAATCTTAGCCATTAAATGATATTAATTCATTACTGGAAAAGTCACTGCGCCAACAAAACCATTATTAACCTTTGAAATTCTGACAACTTGTGCTGTCACTTCTAAGGGACTAAACAGTTTATGTCCTGTGTTAAGTTGTATAAATACTTCATCACCAACACTAAGAAATTTTTCTTCAATCTTAATTTGCATACCAGTACCGCTTATATCAATACATTCGCCTTTCATATCTTGCCCATTATGCGTGATACCAATCGGGATATTAATCCCCATTCGCGCAAATTCACGTTTTTCTTTTAATTTTAAAAGCATACTATACCTCTGTTTTATTTAACAAAAAATACAAGTTTGTCTTCGCAGACAAAGTCTATACTAAAATTCCGTCAAGATGCAAAGCCAACAAGCTAAATTGTGCACAGACGCGTACTATACAATTGAAATAATTGTTGTGATTATTAAAGCTGTAATGCCATTGAGCTGATATCACTGGGGATTTTGTGCAGGCGCTTTTTTTTATCTAAATAAACCATTACCATATCACCAATCACAGCAGGTTTAACAGCATTAGGTCGCCACACTTCATGTCGCCAGAGCGTTTTAAATTTACCTTCTAATTTAAACGTCGTTCTAACGTCACAAATATCCGCGAATTCAACTCCTTCATGAAATATCATATTGGCCTGATAGACAGCAAAACCACATCCTTTTTCTTTCCAAAGCATATCAATCTTACCAGCACCTAAAACATGTTCCCTGGCGCGTTCAAAGTATTTTAAAAAATTAGCATGATATACCACGCCAGAATGATCTGTATCTTCATAATAAATTTGCACTTTATGATGAAATATTTTAGTCATTATTTTTAGACTCTTTAACTGTATTAAGTAGCTTTATTGATGCTGATTCTAAAAGATCTAACACCTCTTCAAAGCCATCATCACCGCCATAATATGGATCTGGAATTTGATTGACATGAGTATTTTTTGTTGTATTTGCCGCATCTAAAAACAAGCTTATTTTATATTGTAAATGTGATGGGCAAATTGCCTTTAAATCCCGAACATTGGCATCATCAGACGCTAAAATCATATCAAAATAATCAAAATCAGCACTCTTAATCAGACGCGAGGTGATCCCTTCAAAACTGTAACCACGTTTGTTACCAGCCACTATGCAGCGACTATCTGGCGATTTTCCTTGGTGATAATCAATCGTACCAGCGGAATCGACCTCAACAGCAATATCAAGCAGTTGTGCCTTGGCTCGCATGACAGCTTCAGCTGTCGGTGAGCGACAAATATTACCTAAACAAACAATTAATATTTTTTTCAATTTTATTTCCTTTTTTAAATTAAATGCTAATTATACCCCAGTGACATAAAAATGAAATGTTAGATTGGTCACATGAGTTAGTAAATTTAAGCAGGCTGATTTTTAAAACTATCCTCCGTTAATCGCGGTGTTTGATAAAACACATGGCAAGCATTAAGTAATTGATTTGTGCGACTTGAAAAACCTTGCTGTAAATATTGATTCACCTGTTTACGTACTTTACCTTTAAAGGCGGCCTGATCAATGGAGATCTCGCTCAAGTTATCGACACTTACCTCAAAAGAAATCCCACAACTACTCGATAATGCCCATTCTATTGCTTGTGGCACAATCTCCACTTTTTCAAATTCAGCCTGCTGCGCGGCATTTCGGCCATCAGGAGCATACCAATAACCATAATCTTCAATTAAACGCCGTTTTTCCCCTGCCACCAACCAGTGCGCAATTTCATGCAACGCGCTGCGATAAAAACCATTGGCAAATAGGATACGATGATATGAACTTTCTGAGTTCGCTGGTAAATAAACAGGCTCATCTGAGCCAAGAACTAGCTGCGTATTAAAGCTTGCACAAAAAGTGTTGTTGAAAATTGTAATCATATCTTGATATTGGTGCTTTAGCATTTTATTCTCTTGAGGTAAATAGTTGTTGATTATACAATAAAGATCAGCAAATTTAGCGTAAGAAGAATGAGACATGTCAATTATTAGTAAAATTAAATGCGCATTAACGCTCGGACAAGGCTTACTCATTGAAAACAAAGAATTAGTAACGTCTGACGATCCTCTTTCATTTTTTAAACAGTGGTTGATTGATGCTCAAGATAGCGGCATCATATTGCCTGAATCCATGTCACTATCAACTTGCACTCCCCAAGGACAACCTTCTTCGCGTATTGTTTTACTTAAAAAAGTTGATCCTAACGGCTTTGTTTTTTTTACTAATTATGGCAGCAGAAAAGCAACTGAACTTAAAGCTAATCCATTTGCTGCATTATTATTTCACTGGAACATCTTACAACGACAAGTCAGAATAGAAGGTCGAATCGAACGAATTTCACAAAAAGATTCTGAAGATTATTTCCACAGCCGAGACAGAGGCAGCCAAATAGGTGCCTGGGCTTCTTATCAAAGCCACCCACTTGAAAGCAAATCATTACTCAAAACCCGTTTTACTCATTTTGAAGATAAATTTAAAAATAAAGTCATTCCGCTTCCTGAATTTTGGGGAGGCTATCGCGTTATCCCTGAGCGCATTGAATTTTGGCAAGGTAAAGCTAATCGACTTCATGATCGTTTTATTTATCAGCTACAAAATGATAGCTGGACAATTACCAGACTAAACCCTTAAAAATGACAACCCCATGCAACTTCAAAGTGCGTTGTTATGCTTGGTCAATGCAATGTTTTCTTATTGTTTTCTTATTTTCAACACCGCAGGGACAATAAGTAGCCACGCAATGATCAAAAGCAACCCGCCTACTGGGGTGATTACACCGAGTATTTTGTGTCCACTCAGCACATATAAATATAAACTACCACTAAAAAAAAGTATGCCGAGGCTCATACAAATTTGACTCGCTAATAAATAACGATTTGTTATCCAAATGGATAATATTGAAATGGCTAATAAGGCAATGCTGTGCAGCAATTGATAAGTGACAGCAAGTTGAAAATAACCTATTTGAGTTGGGCTTGCCCATCGGCTTAAACCATGACTTCCATAAGCGCCTAATGCGACCCCTGTTGCACCGAACAACGCGGCAAGCACAAGCAATAGTTGCACTCTAGTATTGAGAACCATGTTATTGTGTATCAATGACAGCAAAGCTTTTTACTAAATCATCCATTTGCTTCATTTGCGTCAAAAATCCTTCTAGTTTATCTAATGCAAGTGCGCAAGGGCCATCACATTTAGCATTACTTGGGTCGGGATGCGACTCTAAAAAAAGCCCTGCAATGCCTTGTGACATTCCCGCTAAAGCAAGTTGCACAACCTGGCTACGCCGTCCATCAGCACTATCAACATTTCCACCTGGTTTTTGCAATGCATGCGTTACATCAAACATGACCGGATAGCACATATTTTTTAACGTGCTAAATGCAAGCATATCAACCACTAAGTTATTATAACCAAAGCAAGTGCCACGCTCACAAAGGATGATTTTGTCATTCCCTGATTCTTTAAATTTGCCAATGATATGCGCCATTTCGTGTGGTGCTAAAAATTGCGCTTTTTTAACATTGATTACAGCGTTGGTCGCGGCCATTGCTTGCACAAGATCGGTCTGCCTGCTTAAAAATGCTGGGAGCTGAATTACATCAGCAACTTCGGCAACAGGCTTGCATTGAGATGGCTCATGAACATCAGTGATAATTGGCACTTTAAAAGTGTTTTTAATTTCTTCTAAAATACGCAAGCCTTCTTCGAGTCCTGGGCCACGAAAACTGTTCACAGATGAGCGATTTGCTTTATCAAATGAGGCTTTGAATACATAAGGAATATTTAATTTTGTGGTGATTTTGACATAATGTTCGGCCATTTTCATAGCCAAATCGCGTGTTTCTAGTACGTTCATACCACCAAATAGTACGAATGGTAAATCATTTGCAACATCAATATTGCCAACTTTAATTCTCTTCTGACTCATTTAATCGTACTCGTTAATAATATCAATGCCAGCCAATAGATTTTTAAACTTACCCGTTTACCAATCATCTATTAAGATGTTTTGCAAGCAAACGCGGGAAAACAAACCCTAGGTTACAATAATGCGCTTAATGAATAACTGGCTGATTAAAGCGCATCTTTTTAATTTGTTTTTCTAATATACTCACGGTTGGATCATTCGGGTACCTGTCGATAAAAATTTGAAAGTCTTTAACGGCTAAGGCCACACAGTTTAGCTCCTGAAATAAACAACCGCGCTCTCTTCGCTCAAACGCATTATCAGGATCAATTCTTAATAAAATATCACAGCAAATTAGTGCAAGCTCAAATTGCCTAGCTTGCAAATATGCAACTTTCATCACACTGATTAAATTTTTTATAACCATTTCATGCGAATCAACATTCAGCATATCAATATTTAATTTAACATGATTACCTAAATAGCCACGCATTTTCGCTTCGAGTTGATCCCAATTTTGAATCTCACCTGAAAATGGATCGATATAGATGAATTCATTTTCACAATATACTTTAATAATAAGATCTCTAGAAAAACAAACCCCATACGCTTCAAATCCATTAGCCTCTAGGAATTTAATCAATATGATACCGAGCGTAATAGAAACGCCTTTGCGGCGCATAAGCACCTTTGAAATAAAACAATTGGCTATTTTATAAAACGTTTCCCAATCACCTTTGTAACTTTCTGATTGATACACATGATCAAGCAAAGCCGTTAATTTACCTAAATTTGCGTCTTTAAATCGGACCAGCGTAGATTTTAATATCACTTGTTGTAGAAGTAACTTCGAAGCTGCCTCATGAGGACTTTTTTTCGTTAACTCCGATTCAAGTAATAATGCTGCTTCAAACAAGGAATGAGTCTCAAAATCATACCCACTAGGTATACTCCGCAAACTAACTTGTTCACCTTTTTGTACATCCTGTACACGCGTTTTAATTTTTTCAAGTTTCATTTTAAACCAACCAATAAAATAGCCTGATGACTAACAGCAAGCTTACCAATATAAGCGAGCCAGCCAAATGCACCTAAAAATGTTAAATATTGCAATTTTTTTGTCGTTTTTATGTTAAGTGCTACCTTAATCATACCAATATAAAAACCAACAGCAACTATTTTTTCAAGCAACCAATAATTTTGTCGCTCAAAAGGATTTATTTGTAATAAACCCATTAAAGTAAATCCTAAAAGTACCATAACAATATTTGCTATCGTTAATAATTTTTGCAATAAAGGCGTGATGCCACCGTGCAAACTCATTTTAAGGCGTATAAAACACAGTACAAATAAAAAAATCGCAATACCAACAACCAACATATGCGTATGTTTTACTATTTCAATCATTTTTGAATACTCCAATGGTCACTCTGTCGTTGTTCCCATAATCTTTAACTGTCTTAATGGCGTGATAGCCATTTTGTTTAAAAAGTTGTTGCACAACTTGCCCTTGCTCAAAACCATGTTCAATTAATAAATAGCCAGATCCTTGCAAATAATTTTTAGCTTCCTGGATAATAATATCAATATCCGATAATCCTTTATTCTGCGCAACAAGTGCAGATAATGGCTCAAAGCGCATATCATTACAATCTAAGTGGGGATCTTTTTTATCAATATAAGGCGGATTACTCACAATCGTATTAAATTTACCGGTTATTTTTTCAAACCAATCACTTTGATAAAAACAAACATTACCAATATTTAAATTTGCAGCATTTTCTAATGCAAGTGACACGGCATCCGTATTAACATCAATCCCGATACAACGCGAATTGGGTAACTCATGAGCAACTGATAAAATAACCGCGCCAGTACCTGTTCCGAGATCTAAAATATTCGCAGTACTCATACTGCATTGCAATGCTTGTTCAACGAGTATTTCAGTATCTGCTCGAGGGATCAATGTTGAACTATTGACTTTAAAAGGCAAACTCCAGAACTCCCTCGTCCCAGTTAAATAAGCAACTGGCATACCTTGACAACGCTTAGCAATTAATTTTTCAAATGAAGCGTGTTGCTCTATTGTTAATTCTCGCTCAGGCCATGTCATTAAATAAATAGTTTCTTTTTCTAAGACAAAAGCCAGCAACACCTGTACATCAAGCAATGCGCTATCACTGTTAGGTAATGCAACCAACGCTGTTGATAATGCCTCATCAATACGCAAAATTAGAAGTCACTTGTTGATAATTGAGTTAATTTATCTGCTTGATCTTCGAGTAAAATAGGATCAAGTAAGGCATCTAATTCGCCTTCTAAAATTTCATTTAAACGATAAAGCGTTAAGTTGATACGGTGATCACTGACGCGTCCTTGCGGATAGTTATAAGTGCGAATGCGTTCACTTCGATCGCCACTTGCAACAAGGCTTCGCCTGATATCTTGTTGCTCGGCTTGATTTTTTTCATCTTCCACTTTTTGCAGCCGCGCCTGTAAAACAGACATCGCTTGGGCTCGGTTTTTGTGCTGAGAACGCTGCTCTTGGCACTCAACAACCGTCCCGGTTGGCAGATGGGTAATACGTATTGCTGAGTCAGTTTTATTAACATGCTGACCACCAGCACCAGATGCGCGAAAAGTATCAATTTTTAAATCAGCCGTGTTAATACTAATCGCATCAGCTTCTGGAATTTCCGCCATGACCACCACAGTACATGCAGACGTGTGAATACGTCCTTGAGACTCAGTTTCAGGTACACGTTGAACACGATGTCCCCCTGATTCAAACTTCATTAAACCATAAGCGCCATGACCTTCAATTTTGGCAATAATTTCTTTATAGCCACCCTTTTCACTGATATTGCTGGTGATTATTTCTAAACGCCATTTTTTAGCATCTATAAATTTACTGTACATTCTAAATAAGTTACCAGCAAAAATAGCGGCTTCATCACCACCAGCACCCGCACGAATTTCAATGTAACAATTTAGATCATCATTGGGATCCTTGGGTAGCAATAAAATTTGCAACTCATAGGTAAGTTTTGCAACCAACTCTTTTGCATTGGCACTTTCCTCACGCGCCATGTCGCGCATTTCTTGATCGTCATCTTCAAGCATCATCTGTGCAGCTGCAAAATCATCAATAGCACCTTGATAAGCTTTAAAGCATAAAACAACCACTTCTAACTGAGCATACTCTTTAGTCAATGCGCGATATTTATCTTGATTATTCATAGTATCCCGACTGCCAAGCAGTGCTTGTATTTCTTCATAACGCTCTACAAGTCCTTCTAATTTAGCGACTATTGTTGCTTGCATATATTTCCTATTTTGCTAATTTTTCAGCCCCAACGCACAGCGTAAGCTTTGTAATTTATGATCATCACCAGTTTTACCCAATTGTGATAACGCCTTGCTTGGGTGATGAATTAATTTATTGGTTAATTTAAATGCTAAGTCTGAAAGTATTTTTTCTGGACAACCACCTAGATTTAATGCATTCAATGCGCGGAGTAATTCTTCATCTCTGATTTCTTCACATGTGTTTCGATAAATTTTAATACTTTCAACCGCTTTGAGCGACTCCCTCCATTGCACAAAATCGACAACAGAGCTTTCTATTATTTTTTCAGCTTCAAACGCTGCTTCTTGACGTGCTTGTTTATTTTCTTCGATGATCCCATGCAAATCATCAACCGTGTAAAGGTAAATATTATTAAGTGCAGATACTTGCCCTTCAATATCGCGAGGAACGGCAATATCAATAAATAGCATCGGTTGGTTGCGCCGCAATTTAAGGGCACTTTCAACCATACCTTTGCCAATAATGGGTAGCGGACTCGCCGTTGAAGAAATAATAATATCCGCATCGGCTAAATGATTTGGTATTTCCTCCAGTGAAATAGCTTTTGCATTGAGCTGTTCGACTAAATTTATAGCCCGCGAGAGCGTCCGATTAGCAATCGTAATATTAGGTGCATTATGCTCAGCTAAATATTTTCCAACCAGTTCAATCGTCTCGCCTGCGCCAATTAATAAAACCCGGCTACGTGATAGATCAGAAAATATTTGTTTGGCCAAGCACACTGCAGCAAAAGCTACCGAGACAGCATTCGCTCCTATTTGTGTATCTGTGCGCACTTTTTTAGCAACGCTAAAGGCATGTTGGAACCATTTATTGAGCACTTTACCAGTACTTTTTGTTTGATTCGCTGTAGCGAAAGCTTGTTTAATCTGCCCTAAAATTTGTGGCTCACCAAGTACTAATGAGTTTAAGCCACACGCAACCCGAAATAAATGTTGGATCGCAATCTCATTTTGGTAAATATATAAACTCTTTGATAATTCAATGTCATCTACATGATGAAATTTAGACAACCAGCGAATAACCTCTCCGTGATCATTTGAAGTTAAATTGCAATAAATTTCACATCGATTACAGGTAGAAACAATGACCGCTTCCGTCACTCCATTTTGTGTAAGTAATGATTGATGTGCATCAACAACAGCCGCTGAGCAAAATGCCACTTTTTCGCGCAAAACAACAGAGGCTGTTTGATGATTAATTCCTAAAACAAATAAGGACATTTAATAAATAAGTAAACCAATTTTAAATAAATATATGCGCTAAAGTTTACGGAAATTTTAATCATTTAGAAAGGAAAGATGCAAATCCACTACATTTTCTTGCAATTTAAGGCATTTATTTGCACATAGTACCGCGTATATCAAAAAATAAAGCAATTACTATAAAAATATTGATGACAGTTTTCTAAAATGCCGTATTATTCTTAGTCCATTTATTATTTTGAGTATTTATCATCATCATGTTGATCAAAAAAATTATCGTCACTATTTTTCTTATTACATCTCTTTCTGGATGTAGTTTTCTTTACAACAAATTTGTTTATCAAATTGATGTCACCCAAGGCAATTACATTGAAGAAGGGAAAATTAAAAAACTTGAACTTGGAATGACCCAAGATCAAGTCATATTTTTACTTGGCTCGCCAATGCTTATTGATGAGTTTAATCCTTCCAAATGGTATTACATTCGTTATATCAAACCAGGTGGCAAAGCTATTCACGAGAGCAAAGTAGTACTGAGTTTCCATGATAAAAAGCTAATAAGCATCAGTAAAGATGGAAAAATTGAGAAACACCCACTTACTATGCACCCAATGAAAGCAGCACCAAATGCCGCTGCAGAGAATAACAAAGGTGATTCAGGAAGAAGAGCTAAGGTTGATTCTGCGCGGCCAATTATTGAAAATGACAAGCATAAGCCAATATACCACTCACACTAAGTAAGTTTATCAATTGCTTAGCGTCAGGTAGTCAATGCATCACTTAAATGGGGATAAAAATGTGAGCTTAATATACGCTTTCATTTTTACTGGTACGGCCCCATTTTAAAAAACAATGTCATGGTTATTTTTTCTGCAATTTAGCCACACGTAATTTGCGCATTTCTTTTGGATCTGCAATTAACGGGCGATATATTTCCACCCTATCACCTTGCTTCACGCGTGACGATAATTTTTCAACTCGACTAAAAATACCAACTTTTGCCGTATTGGGGTCAATTTGTGAAAAATACGAGACAATACCTGATAATACAATCGCCTCGCTAATCGTTGTTCCCTCAGGCACTAATGTCTTTAATAATACTTGTTTCTCAGGTAACCCATACACGACTTCAATACTTATCATTGACTCTGCTGACATTTACCTCTCTCCATAAATCACCTTGGCACGCTCTGCAAATGATTTAACCATCGCGCCAACAAGATTATTAAAAATACGCCCAAATGTAAATTCAACTAATTTACTACTAAATTCAAAGCTTAAATCAAAATTAACTTTACATGCTTTATCATCAAGTTTAAGAAACCGCCAATTTCCAGACAAATGCTTAAAAGGTCCATCAACTAATTTCATGGAAATACGCTCACCATTGATCAAGGTATTTTCAGTGGTAAAGGTTTTATGGATCCCAGCTTTTGCAACATCAATCGATGCATAAAGTATATTTCCCTGTTTGGAAATAATTTGCGCACCAGCACATCCAGCTAAAAACTCAGGATAAGCATCAATATCATTCACTAATTGAAACATTTCATCGGCACTATACATGAGTAAGGCACTGCGAGAGACTTCAGGCATTTAATTGGTCTTATATAACAATATAAAAATGCAGTTTACACTATTGGACAGGTGATGAAAAAATAAAACGGTAAATTTATACAAGCATTACGGATCTTCGCATTTATTTTCGAATTAAACGATAAATTACTTATCTCAATGCAAAAAATGCATAAAATGAACACCCTTCACGCTTAAAATAAGCTAAAATAGCAAGCAGATCTAAGCTAATTAAACAATGACAGGCCAATACGCAAAAATAAGTTAATGCGACAAACAAGTTACTGTCTTTCGAGTGATTATACCCATAACTTAAACTAAAGACTTTAATGGCGAAGCACTTAACAAGACTTTCAGCGCACCAGCAACGCATTTTCAGGCTGGATCTCAAAAAACAAACGCAATGTCATTGGTATTACCTATTATATAAAAAGGCACAGACGCTTATTATGGCTAAAAATAAATCAAAACCCAAAAATAATTCTAATACTATTGCGCGAAATAAACGGGCAAGCCATGAATATCACTTAGAAGAACGCTTTGAAGCAGGCGTTGCACTGCAAGGGTGGGAAGTAAAATCACTTCGCGCTGGTAAAGCTAATATTGCCGACAGTTATATTTTTTTAAAAAATAACGAAGCATGGCTATTAAACTCGACCATTCACCCTCTCATCAACGCATCTTCTCACGTTGTTTGCGATCCTGTCCGTTATCGTAAATTACTGCTTAAAAGACGAGAACTTAACCAGTTATTGGGTAAAGTCGAACGGCAAGGCTATTCAATCATTCCAATTTCAATGTATTGGAAAAAAGCATGGGTGAAAATATCTTTTGCGCTGGCAAAGGGTAAAAAAGATCACGATAAACGTTCTGATATAAAAGAGCGAGAATGGAAAGTACAAAAAGAGCGCATGATGAAACACAGCGTACGCTAATTATGCCACTTGTTTTTTAAAAATTAATACATTAATAGTCGTTGCCAATATATACCCATGTGACTCATGGGTATATCAATGCTTACATCACGCTAGCAGTCATAGGCAATTGAGATTGGAATGCTTTTAATTTCTCAATTGTGGTGGTAATTATTTTTTGCCGTTCATGTAATATGTGACTATATCACCATACTTCTCACCACGTAAAACGGCAGTATCACCATTTGTATAAACAATATTCATATCAAAGGTGTTTTTATTAACAGCAACCATAGTCGTTGAATAAACATTTTTTGATGAAATCATAGTCATTTTAATCGGTGCTGTTTTGAGGGATTTATCAAGATGTTTATTTAAATCCCACATTGCTTTAGTTTTCATATCGAAGATATGTGGTTTACCATCGATGGGGTTTGTACCAGCCCAGAATTGAATTGAGTTAAATATCAGTACATCTACTGTGACTGACAATGCATAAACAGGTGCGGGAAGCATATTTACGGCACCTCTAGCATAGCGATTATCAACCACTGCAAGGTTAAATTTCATTACCTTTGCTGTGAACTACCAACACATCCGAAGAGAGCCTGCCAGGCTCGCCGTGATTGAAGCCAGCACGACCGCTTTTACTAGTTTTTTTTTCATGATCAATTCTTTTAAATTATTATAAAGTAATTATAAAGTGATTATAAAGTGATTATAAAGTGATTATAAAGTGATTATAAAGTGATTATAAAATTATAATGTATGTGAATGTATGTGAATGTATGTGAATGTATGTGAATGTATGTGAATGTATGTGAATGTACGTGAATGTATGTGAATGTATGTGAATGTATCACAAAAATAAAGCACTTTTTGTATTAAACGCGATCTGAGGGTGTAAACCTAACTATGTAAATACCCTTTTATATATGAGGAGCAATCTCCTCCTCAAATTCGATTTTAAACCGATTCAAAGCTGGTTTCCAATCTCTAATTGGCATGATCCATTTTTTAGATGCTGCCTTAATTGCCAAGTAGACAACTTTGAAGGCGGCGGCATCATTTGGAAACACCTTTCTCGTTTTAACTGACTTTCTTATCACGCTGTTTAATGATTCAATCGCATTGGTGGTGTAAATCACTTTGCGAATATCTGCTGGATAAGAAAATAGCGTATTTAAATTCTCCCAATGAATCTGCCATGAACGGCTTATTTGAGGGTATTTATCATCCCATTTTTCAGAGAAATGCTCTAATTCCAACCTGGCTTCATCTTCGGTAACTGATTGATATATTGATTTCAAATCAGAGGCGACAGCCTTGTAGTCTTTGTAAGGAACAAACTTCATCGAATTACGCACCATATGGACGATACAAAGCTGAATTTTAGTTTTTGGGAAGGTGGCGTTAATGGCTTCAGGGAAGCCTTTTAGGCCATCTACGCAGGCGATTAGCATATTTTTCATGCCTCTATTTTGAAGGTCGGTCATCACTGAAAGCCAGAATTTAGCGCCTTCATTTTCTGATATCCACATAGCCAACAATTCTTTGTGGCCTTCCAAGTTCACGCCTAAAGCAAGGTAAATCGCTTTATTAATGACTCGTTTATCTTGGCGTATTTTTAAAACAATACAGCCCATATAAACGATCGGGTAAGTTGCATCTAAAGGCCTGCTTTGCCAGTCAATCACTTCTTCCATAACCGCATTTGTGACTTGAGAGACAAGCCCAGCAGATATATCAGCACCATACATTTCCTGAAATGTCGCTGTAATATCACGCGTACTCATTCCCTTCGCGTAAAGCGTTAGGATTTGAGGATCCATGCCTGTTATACGAGTTTGACATTTTTTTACAAGCTGTGGCTCAAAGGTTCCCTCTCTATCACGAGGTGTTTGAATTTCGATATTTCCATGATCACCTTTAAGAAACTTGGTGGAATAACCATTGCGATTATTACCACCATTATGCTCCTTAGGCTGATCTTTCTCATAACCGAGGTGATAACTCATTTCAGAACGGAGAGCTGCTTCAACTGTGATTTTGGTGAGCATAGAGCTGAGTTGATTGAGATCTTCAGGTGTTTTTAGATCTTTAGCTAATTCATTAGCGAGGGCCTGCATTTTATCTGTGATCATTATATTACTCATTATTTAGTCCTTTTATAGATTATACATAATAAGTATTTACACAGTTCTTTTTACACCCTCCGCGATCTATTTCCGGATTTTTTAGCCATTTGATCGACGTATGTTGATACGCGCATGAGATATACCCATGCTACCCAGAAATGCAATATCAGAGTAGCCAATTGTGCCTATCTGCCTGGCCTAAAATTGCAGGGAAGTTACTATCGATTGATATTTTATACCAATACACTGGTCAAGGAGTAGCGCCCTTCTGGGCCTGACTCGGTTTTTATATGCAAGCAACCTTGCGCTCAACAATCAATGCGCGAATAACCATTACCTCGTGTTGCACCTTATCTCTGAGCGTCTGTCCATGCCGGTGTTGCATTTTTAGCTACCATGGGTATAAATAACCAACAAGCTGCTACAAAAAACTTGCAAAAAAACTGTTCTTAGTCTTTTTTAGGGATAAAAATGTCCATTTCATTACCAATTTTGTCACGCATTGCCATCAACTTTTTTGCTGTCTCATGTTGAAGCTTATCTTCATCAGATTGCGGGATCCACTCTGGAACCACAACTGATTCGCCATGCGCATCTATCGCAACCATGATAACAATGCAATGTGTAGTTAAGCGGCGATTAAGAGATTTTGGATCGCATGCACAAACTTCAACTGCAATATGCATCGATGAGCTACCTGTATATATAACTTTAGCCTGTACTTCAACGAGGCTACCTACATGAATAGGTGCTACAAAACGAATACCACCTGCATAAGCTGTCACACAATAATATCCACTCCAGCCTGCAGAGCAAGCATAAGCGGATAAATCAATCCATTTCATTACCGCACCACCATGCACTTTTCCACCAAAGTTAACATCTTGTGGCTCTGCTAAAAATCGTAGTGTAATTTCACGTTGTCTATTTTGCATAAAAAACTCTCCTAAGTTTAATCCATTAAAATTAAAACTTTAATTTTTATCTAACTCCATGTTATTTAAAGATGTATATTCATTTTTTGAATGTCACAACGCAACTATGGTGTTTGAGATAACGCCTAGCATGGCAGATCTCTTGCACCAAAGCAACGAAGTTATAACTCACGTTTAAAAACAAATCTACTTAGAATAACTTGTTAGCATTAAAGTTCTTTATTTTAATGCGCAGCGCAGCTGATTAACCTAGTTTATCATAAGAGAGGGGAATGAAAGTATGAAGGATCTTCACAAAAATTATTGGTAAGTACTTGAAAAATATTATTATTTCATTTCATCTAAAATTAACCAATAGGCAAGCACACTAAATTATTCTGTGATTTATTTACTCCTACTTCAAGCACTTTAGATTCGCATATTTATGGTTCATTATTTGACATGACAACCAGTGTTATTAATGGCGCGACTCTTATCTTGCCGCTATTCGAGCAAGCTCTGCTGCGTTAAGACCTTGCATTGAAAAGCAATCAATAAAACATTTAGACCCATGTGACGATCAAAATGCAACGTCGGCATGGACTCGATGATCGATGATAAGACCAACCGATGTAATGGTTATTATCGCATCGAATGTTGAGCGCAAGGTTGCTACCGATCATATAAAAACCGAGTCCAGCCACAACTGGCAAGGCTCCTTGACCAATTTGCATAGTTATAAAATATCGATAGATAGTAACTTCCCTTCAATTTAATCCCGCAAATCCGCAGCCAATTTGCGGAGCTGATATTGCATTTCGGGCTAGCATGGGTATATAACTTTAGTTTTTATTACTTCTACTCATCTTATCCCTCATATGCTCAAAAAAAGTTTTATTAGTAACAATCACTCGCTCCACGGGAGGCTTATTTGATTTTACTGGAGGTGGTGCGGCAAAATGGTTGTCCTTCATTACCATTGCTTCTCCAGGATATCCATTATGTGGGTCCCACGATGCATCATTATGTGGATTTCCCATTGCATCCGCCTCATCATCACTGTATCCGGTGGCCTGTCTATCAAAGTCATCTTCCCATTTAGACTCTTCCTTTGGCCAAAAACTGCGTGAAGTATTTATACCACGTCGTGAAATTGGCTCTCCAAAACTAGTAATAAAGCATCCAAAATTACCTCCATCAGCTAATGTGGCCTCAGGAGACTGAATAGCCTTAAGCAGGCAATTCTTTTGCAACACCGGTTTTGTTCCTATCCCAACACGAGCATTAGGATCATTAACACCGAGCAGTAGATACGCCATTTGATGAAAAATATTTTGTACCAACGCCGTCAATTTTACACCAAGAGCAAGAGCTTCTGGCTCTATATAGATGACACAACCGCCTGCTCCATGTTCAAAAAGATGAGTCGCAGGAGGAGCGCAAAAACGAGTCTCTGCCACACCAACGTCGAAATCACACCTCGGAGTAGTACAAAGCGCAGGGGGCAGAGCAAAATCCTCACCGCCAAACTCTTTACGGCTTCCAGACACATGCTTCAAGCCTTTTTGACTTGCTTTAGCCTTTTCATGTTCATACCTCGTTCCAAACGTGCCAATAAAATTCATTTCGTCATCATCAAAATTATTATCTTCATTATACCTATTTACCTTACTCAAATCTGAACTCGACATTGTAGTATCAAAAAGATCAAAACCAGAATCATGCTCCTTTGTTGGTTTACCGTAAAAAGTCATAAATTGTTGGTTATCAGTCATTGTATTATGAATTCTCTCCACGGCATGTCGTACCAGAGCGCAAACTTCGCGATTATGAACTCCAAACCATAATGACACTCTCGGCAAATCATCTTCAAAGTCATCTTGAGCCGCCTCATATGCAATCTTTATAATTTTAATAGCCGACCTAGTAGCAGCCGCCAATCGTGCTTTTTGAGCAACGCTAAACTGCATACTAGTTTTGTCGAATATAACATTTAAATGATCTTCGGTTGCTTCGCGTCGAGTATCTGGATGAAAGGTCGGCTCATACTGGGATGGCTTCTTAGGCCGTTGTGATTTTTTGCTAGAAACATCAAACATAATAATTCTCCATAATAATAATTCTCCATAATAAGTTATAAAATACTTACATTCTTTATGTCAGACAATATTTCATTGGATAAATTTAATAATACCTCCCCCTATTAAAAATATTAAGATTTCACTTCAGCACAAATTAAAAATTTACCAATTGACAAGCACTCTAAGTTATTATGTGGTTTATTTACTGATACTTCAAGAACTTTAGACACGCTGATTTATGGTTCATTATTGGACATGACACCAGTGTTATTAATGGTGCTACCCTTAGCTGCGGTTATTAGAGCAAGCTCTGCTGCCTTAAGACCTTGCATTGAAAAGCAATCAATAAAACATATCGATAGGCGACTAAGGAATGAAAACTTCAAAAATAACTTGGATTCAAATAATAAGTGCATAACTTGGATAGGTAGAAAAAGTGGTCAGCTGAATATGCTAATCGTTTTTTCTCCAGCAAGAGATGCAACAATGAAAACATATAAACAACTTGCCTATGAGATAAGATGCCAGATTTACGCTTTAAATAAAACAGGTCTGAGCCAAAATAAAATTTCACAGCAATTAAAAGTCAGCCAATCGACTATTAGCAGATAGCTTTCTCGTAATACAGGCAAGCGAGGTTAACGTATCAAGCAAGCCCAATAGTTTGCACAGGAACGCCGTTTACTGGCGCGTAAGGCAATTAAGATGACTAGCTCCCTAATTGCATTAATTGACTCAAAGATTCAAATGCAATGGAGTCCAGAGCAAGTATCAGGATAATTGAGAGAAGATCACGATATCTTTATTAGTTATGAAACCATTTATCTCCATATTTGGTCTGATAAAAGACGCGCAGGCCAGTTATTGCAACACCTGCGTAGAAAAGCAAAACTTTATCAGTCTGGTCGCAAAGCTAAACAAGCTGGCAGAGGTTTTATCAGGAATCGAGTAAGCATTGATCAACGCCCACAAGTCGTTGAAGATAAAAATAGAATCGGAGATTGGGAGATAGACTTAGTCATCGGTAAGGACAGCAGTTACGCATTGGTCACTATTGTTGAGCGAAAACTAGTTTTACAGTATCGATGCGTGTTGATGATAAATCAGCTCGGTTAGTGACTGCTGCGACTATTGCTTTATTGCAGCCGTTTAAAGGAGCTGTATTTACTATCACAGCCGATAACGGCAAATAATTCGCATATCATGAAGTACTGACTCAATATTTAAAGTGTGGTGTTTATTTTGCAGATCCTTACGGCTAATGGCAACGAGGATTGAATGAAAATACTAATGGGCTATTACAACAATACAGCCCAAAATCAACAGACTTCAAAAAAGTATCGCAATTAGAAGTTGAAGATGTAATAGTGAAGCTTAATGATAGACCAAGAAAGAAACTGAATTACAAAACGCCCGCCAAATTAATGGCTGAACATATGCAGCTATAGCAGCTTAGTGGTTATGCACTTCAACGTTGAATCCGCATCTTACTTTTTATAAGCTACCGACTTAAAGTCGGGAGAAATTACGATTGATGAACGATGTACTTTACCTGAAATCACATGATCCTTATCTTCGGTCTCTGACCACTTTGGCCACATCCTGTTTACACGATCTTGCTCTTTTTTTATAATTGGCTCCGCAAAACTATTAATAAAGCATCCCAAATTACCGCCATCAGTTAATGTGACCTCAGGATTGCTAACAGCGTTCCGTTGGCAATTATCTTGGAGCAATGGTTTTGTTCCTATCCCAACGCGAGCATTAGGATCATTAGCACCTAGCAGTATATAAGCCAGTTGATGATAAATAATTTGTCTAAAATCCGTCTCTCGCACATGAAAAGCAAGTGCATCTGGCTCAATATAGATGGCAGATCCGCCTGCTGCATGTTCAAAAAGATGAGTCGCAGGAGGACGACAAAAACGACTCTTTACCGTACCAACGTCGAAAGCAAGCTTTAGATTATTCGAAGCCGCACTAGGGCTAATGAAATCATCTAAGGTAAACATTCGACGTCTTTTTAGCACATGGTTACAACCACGCACATGTGCTTGTAACCTCTGCTCTTCATACCTAGATCCATACTTTGCGATAAGCCTCTCTTCCGATTTATCAAAAGAATTTTCAGGAACATACATGTCTTCCTTATTCTCTTCACCCGGCAGTGTATAACTAACATGACAATAATACTCATCAAGATCTTGCACAACCTTAGGTTCTGGCTTGCCGTAAAAAGTTATAAATTGACTACGATCAACCATTACCTTATACAATGTCTCCACACTATGTCGTACAATACGCAGAACGTCTGGATGAGGCGCTCCAAACCAAAATGACACTCTCTGCAAATCATCTTCGAAGTCATTTTGAGCCGAATTATATGCAATCCTTAGAACGTTAGTGGCCGACCTAACAGCATTCGCCAATCGTACTTTTTGAGCAACGCTAAACTGCATACTAGTTTTGTCGAATATAACATTTAAATGATCTTCGGTTGCTTCGTGTAGCCTCTTTGAATGAAAGGTGGTCTTATACTCGGATGGCTTCTTAGGTCGTCGTGATTTATGGTTAAAAACATCAAACATAATAATTCTCCATAATAATAATCCATAATAAATTATAAAAATATTCGTCTTTTTATATACGCTAATATTTCATTGGATAAATTTAATAATACCTCCCCCTATTAAAAATATTAAGATTTCATTTAAGCACAAATCAAAAATTTACCAATAGACAAACACTCTAAATTATTATGTGGTTTATTTACTGATACTTCAAGAACTTTAGACTCGCGGATTTATGGTTCATTATTTGACATGACACCAGTGTTATTAATGGTGCTACTCTTGGCTTGCGGTTATTCGAGAAAGCTCTGCTACGTTCAGACCTTTCATTAAAAACACTCAATAAAACATATAGATAGGCGACTAGGGAATGAAAACTTCAAAAACAACGAAGATATTTATACAAAGAAATCGCTAATTTTTTTATCAATATGGAAAATCCATTAATTCATATCACTCTGTATTCTTTATATAATTATGATTAACTTATTGTACCACTTCAGAGGTGTCAATTTCAGAGCGCATAGCATTTATGAAGAAGTTTTCAAGAATAAAAACAAAATAATCCCGTAATACCCTAGAGGTTTTTAAGGGATTTATACCCATGTGACGTAAAAATGCAACCTCGGCTACGAACTCGCTAATCGATGATAAGGCCAACCGATATAATGGCGAACCCGCAGCGAATATTAAGAGCAAGGCTGCTACCGTTCATATAAAAACCGAGTCCAGCCACAACGGGCAAGGCTCCTTGACCAGTTTGCATAGTTATAAAATATCGATAGATAATAACTTCCCTTCAATTTAAGCCCGCAAATCCGCGGCCAATTGCGCAGCTGATATGGGTATAAAACTTTAGCGTATATTATCTTGATTTACCTACCGAATAGCTTCGATTTTAAATGACCCAATAAACTTTTATTAGGAATATGCATCCTCGGCGCAAAATCCCTAGCTGTTTTTTCTGGAGCTTGTTCGCCAAAATAGTCGTCCTTCATGTCCATTGGTTCTCCAGGATTTTCATCTTTTGGGTTCCACGGTGAACAATTCATTGGATCCCCAGGTGGACTCACAATTGTATTTTCAATTACATCCTCCCCACAAGGACTGTTTACTGTGATCGGTGTCAAGTTTAATTGCCATTTAGACTTTTTTTTCTCATGCTTCCTCATATCCCTTGGCCACATAGCGTATGCACGCTTTCTATCACTTTGTGAAACTGGTTTGTCAAAACTAGTAATAAAGCATCCTAAATTACCGCCATCAGTCAATGTGACTTCAGGATCGATAACAGCGTTCCGCATGCAATTAGTTTTGAGCAATGGTTTTGTTCCTATCCCAACGCGAGCATTAGCATCAGTAACACCGAGTAGCCTATGAGCCAGTTGATGATAAATAATTTGTCTCAACTCCACCAATTCTACACTCAAAGCAAGTGCTTCATGCTCAATATATATGGGACAACCACCAGCTGCATGTTCAAAAAGATGAGTCGCAGGAGGACGACAAAAACGGCTCCCTACCGTACCAACGTCGAAAGCAAACTTCGGAGTAGTACAAGGCGCATGGGGCAGAGCAAAATCACCGCCAAACTGTGTACTGCTTTCGGACATATGCTTCAAACCCTTATAATTTGCTATTCTATCCTCCCTTTGATACATAGATCCATGCCACTCGATAAGGGACTGTTCATAAGTAGTGAAACTATCATGCTCATCAACATTTTTTGCCCTACCCAAATCTGAACTCGCCATTGCAGTACCAGAAAGATCAAAGGAAGAATCATACTCAATTTTTGGTTTACCGTAAAAAGTTATAAATTGTTTAGGATCAGTCATTGTCGCATGCAGTTGCTCCACGCCATAGCGTATGATCTTGCGAACGTCGTAAATAGGAGCTCCATACCATAATGCCACTCTCGCCAAATCATCTTCGAAGTCATTTTGAGCCGACTTATATGCAATCTTTAGAATGCTAGCAGCCGACCTAGCAGCATTCGCCAATCGTACTTTTTGAATAACGTTAAACTCCATACTAGTTTTGTCGAATATAACATTTAAACGTTCTTCATTTTCTGCGAGCATAGTCTTTGAATTAAAGGTCCTATTCGGTGGCCTCTTTGGTTTTATTTTATCACGATAAATCATAATAATTCTCCATAACAATTACCTCTAATAATTATAAACATATTCATCTTTTTTATATGAGATGATATTTCATTGGATAAATTTAATAATATCGCCATCTATTAAAAATATTGATATTTATTATTTTGCCTCACTAAAACTCGATTACACACCAGTTATACATACTATAAAAAACATTATTTTCACATTATGCGACAAATGTCGCGGTATTGACGATGAAACTCGCATATCCTCTTTTACAATGCCACAATATTATTGTTAAATATATCCTTTTTAAATCTTTTAATAAATAAACCTATTGTTATAACAAATCAAAACTAATCAATTAGCTATAGACATTATCATGCAACATAAAAAGTCAGCAAGATAATTGTGATGAAATGCTATGCATACAATTGAAATAAGAGTTAATCTACTTCAAAATTTTATAACAAACTTGCATTATGGATAAAAATAGCTTTTATTTATAATTAATATATACCCATGTGACGCAAAAATGCTTCCGTCCTTGGAATCGACGGCCAACATACAGGCTCAGCGTATGACCATTTAGTACATCTCCTAACGCACTACTTTACACTCAAAAACTATACGCCTGTTTTTCTTCGTTGCAAGAGCGACGGTATTGAACCTTTCCTGTTTTTCTTTGTGTGTGGCAGGATTGTCGGAAGCAGAGTAATATCCGCCTTTAGTCTTTAAGTATTCCAGATCTGCTTCTGCAACTGGGCCTGCAAAACCAGCAATAAAAAATCCAAAATTACCGCCGTCAGATAATGTCCTCATAGAATCATATGCAGCAGTTTCTAGACAGATTCGTCTGAGATCTATAGCTAGCCCTATTCTACCAGGAGACATATCAGACGTGCCGACTATATTACGCATCATTTGATGAAAAATAATTTCGCAACGCTGCTCCAACGTTGCAGATGGATTAAGCAAATTATCCCCAACTATGATGGTATACCCACCAAAACCTCTATTATCGAAAATTTCAGGCGCGTCTTCACTCTGAAATCCTGTCGAATTTTTAGTTCCTGTATGGTTTAAATACTTAAACGAATCAACACCATGTTCATTATAGCTCCCAGATGTCTCGCCATTTAGCTTATTTACATGACGCCAGCTTTGATCCTCCTCTGATGAATAATCAGGATAATCTTTCTGATTCATGACAATACCCAGCTGACGTTTAGTATTCATATTATTATTCCTAATACGTATAGCCCTAGCCTTTTGATCAGAGCTATCGCCACAAAATTGTAGCAAATTCGCCGTCGCTTGATAACGCTTAAGCCAATCATAAGAATACTTAACAAAATCATCAGGACGCGTAACCAAATCATCAGAATTCTTAAGGTAGGAGGGCCGATTACTCGGAAATTTTGGAATATAAGCAGCTGCCATCTCGGGAGCAAAAGATATGAATTTTGTTCGATCGGTGAATACCTCATACATCCTCCTTACAACCTCTCTTACGCAAGTGATAGTTCCTGGGTCACTATTTCCAAACCATACTTCCACTCTGTCCGTATCATCCTTAAAGCTATTTTCAGCCGCCTTCTGTGCAAGCAATAAAAGGCTAATGGCTTCCCTAACAAAACCTGCTAGTGCTATTTTTTGATGATCCTTGAAGTCCTCAGACCCTTTTAAAAATGTAATATTTAGCGTAGGTTGATCGGGTGCTATAATATTGGGGGCGTTATTCGTATTCTTTGTATAAATTTTTTCATGCATTTTTCCAGGCATTTTTGCAGGCATTGGTGCAACTTTGGGCTTTTTGTTAAAAAATCTACTAAAAAATGACATTTAAAATCTCCTTCTAAAATATTAAGAAATTACCATTACCTTGTATATTCATTGCTATATATAGGTACAAAGTTATACAAACTATCAAGCAAAATAACCAATCTACAGGTTGAATATCCCATTGAATAAATCAACATTGCCTAAGTATTATTTGCATGCTCTCCTTTAACTGACGCTTTAACAACAGCAAAGATATTGACCTACAATGTGCCGATTATTATCTAGTGCGTAAACCACTGCTACGTTACAATATTCGCTATAATCAAAGAATAAAAAAGTTATATTTTTATTTTCTACTTCCTCGTACATAATTAATGCAATAAAAAGTATTTTGCGATTTCTCTTTTTAATACCAGCAGAGGCTTAATAATGCGCAATATTAAACAGCAATCATAACTAGGTAATAACTAGGTAATAACTTGTATCACCAAATTTAAACTACCACACTATAGTTGCTATAGCTAGCATATCGAGACCTTTTAGAAATAATATTTTAAAGATAAATTAATTTTAAGCATAAAAAGAATGTAGAGGATTGTTCTTGCTATAAAATTTTTTATGCCCAAGTTACTGATTTAAACTTATATGATTAGTGATGTTGATTAGTTATTTATGCCATCACCATTCAAAATGCAAAATAAACAAGATAATTATGATGACCTGCGAGGTATAAAATTGAATTTTACAAAAAATTAACTACGTTAATAACTTACGGCGGATTAAAATAAAGGCTTTAATTCACATATCCATAATAAACGCAATTAATAACCTGCTGGTAGTATTAAAATAAATATTTTACTGCTAACTAGTGATTCTTATAGAAATTTTATAACGATGCAAACCTACCCTAGAAGCCGCAACAGTTGGAGGCCATACTTTGTTTTTATATGAAAAGAAGCCTACCTGCATTGCGCCAGCGCTTAGCAAGAGAGCGCCATTAGAGACGGTTGCACCTTGACTTTGCTTATCGAGATAAGCATAACGATCAAGAAAGCATAACGCCAAGAAAGCATAACGCTCAAGAAAGCAAAGAGGTGCTTCTAATTACACAAAGCAAGACTAAAAACAGGATTTGTGTGTTTTGATTTTCTCGCTGAACTCGGTGTTCTCGGTGGTTAAATTTCCAGGACTGGATAACATCAACATCAGCTACATTCGCTATAGTAATACAAACTTACGCAACAGCTCGTGAGGGTTAGGGAAGTGCTTTGTATTTATATGAAAGCCTGCCTTGCGCTCAAGGCTTAGCAAGTTGGCAAGAGAGTGCCATTAGAGACGGTTGCACCTTGACTTTGCTTATCAAGAAAGCATAACGATTAAGAAAGCAAAGAGGTGCTTCGCACTACACAAAAAAAAACTAAAAACAGGATTTGTGTGTTTTGATTTTCTCGGTGAACTCGGTGTTCTCGGTGGTTAAATTTCCAGGACTGGGTAACATCAACATCAACTACATTAGGTTTAAGTAAGCAGGCAACAGTTGCTTAGTTTTAAATAGTAACTGAGCTTATGCAGTTGCAAGAAAAATAACCACAGAGGCAAAAGAGGTGCTTCGCACTACACTGAGCAAGACTAAAAACAGGATTTGTGTGTTTTGATTTTCTCGGTGAACTCGGTGTTCTCGGTGGTTAAATTTCCAGGACTGGGTAACATCAACATCAGCTACATTCGCTATAGTAATACAAACTTACGCAACAGTTCGTGAGAGTTGGGGAGGTGCTTTGTATTTATATGAAAGCCTGCCTTGCGCCAACGCTTAGCAAGAGAGTCGCTTCGCACTACACAAAGCAAGACTAAAAACAGGATTTGTGTGTTTTGATTTTCTCGCTGAACTCGGTGTTCTCGGTGGTTAAATTTCCAGGACTGGATAACATCAACATCAGCTACATTCGCTATAGTAATACAAACTTACGCAACAGTTCGTGAGAGTTGGGGAGGTGCTTTGTATTTATATGAAAGCCTGCCTTGCGCCAACGCTTAGCAAGAGGTGCTTCGCACTACACAAAGCAAGACTAAAAACAGGATTTGTGTGTTTTGATTTTCTCGGTGAACTCGGTGTTCTCGGTGGTTAGGTAATCCCCCCATTTTTAATGGAGTTCAAAAATAGATGTTTCTCTTTTTTTGATGTTTAATTTTTGAATCGGTGTAATACCGCCAATCCCCATGTTAGGTCGTTCATGGTTATAAGTCCATAACCATTTAGTCGCTCTGTCTTGTAACTCTGTAATATCATTGTAAATATACTGGTTCAGCCAGTCATATCTTACTGTTCGGTTAAAACGTTCTATATATGCATTTTGCTGTGGGTTACCCGGCTGAATAAAGCATAGCTCTATATCGTGTTTTATTGCCCAAGCAGCAAGTTTGTGGCTAATATATTCAGGGCCATTATCACTGCGAATACGTTTTGGCTTACCACGCCATTCTATTATTCTATCAAGTGAGCGAATAACACGCTCTGCTGGTAAGGATATGTCTGCATCTATTGCTAATCCCTCACGGTTAAAATCATCAATAACATTAAATAAACGACAACTGCGACCGTCAGACAATTGGTCGTGCATAAAGTCCATTGACCAACACTCATTTATATCATCAGGTACCAACAGAGCTTCAGGTACTTCACGCTTTATGCGGTTGTTAGGTTTTATCCTCATATTCAATTCAAGCGCTCGATAGATGCGATAAACGCGCTTATGATTCCAGTGATACCCTTTCACGTTTCTTAAATACAAAAAACATAATCCAAAACCCCAGTTACGTTGGTTTAGGGTTAAACCTAGTAGTAAATCAGCAATGAGTTCATTGTCACTTTTTAACTTTGGCTCATATCGATAACACGTTTCACTGATAGAAAACGCACGGCATAGCAAACTTATGCTGGTATTATGAATTGTCATTGCTTCTTTCGCCATTAACTTACGCTCAGAAGCTTTTACCACTTTTTTGCCATGGCCTCCTCAATGATTTCAGCCTTTAATCGCTCTTCTGCGTACATCCTTTTTAAACGACGATTCTCTTCTTCAAGCTCTTTCATTCTAGCCATGAGTGAAGCATCCATCCCCCCATACTTTGAGCGCCACTTATAAAATGACGAGTTACTCATGCCGTGTTCTCGACAGAGTACAGGGATAGGAACGCCGCTTTCGGCTTGTTTTAATATTGCTAAGATTTGGCTGTCGCTAAAATGTGCTTTTTTCATGAATATTCTCCTGAGTTAATCATACGAGAAAATTCCACTTTTGACTTCGATTATTTTACGGGGGGATTACCGTTAAATTTCCAGGACTGGGTAACATCAACATCAGCTACATTAGGTTTAAGTAAGCAGGCAACAGTTGCTTGGTTTTAAATAGTAACTGAGCTTATGCAGTTGCAAGAAAAATAACCACAGAGGCAAAAGATGCGCTTCGCACTACACAAAAAAAAACTAAAAACAGGATTTGTGTGTTTTGATTTTCTCGGTGGACTCGGTGTTCTCGGTGGTTAAATTTCCAGGACTGGATAACATCAACATCAGCTACATTCGCTATAGTAATACAAACTTACGCAACAGTTCGTGAGAGTTGGGGAGGTGCTTTGTATTTATATCTCAAGTTTCGGAGTTCATATTTACCAATAAAAATAACCTAACATGCTGATATAAAAGAATAAAATACCTACTTGTGTTATAATTATTGTTAACTAGACAATAAAAAAAACACAAGAGGCATAAAATGAAGTCTGACATAAATGATTTTGGTTTACCATCGCTTACTGCGGATTTACTTAATCAACAAAATCTAAATATAGATAATACGTTTAGTACAACATGGAAAAACATTGGCTTTAAAGATCTCTTAAAACGCGCAAAATTTAACAAACGATCTGGCACTTCAGCTGACAGTGTTGTGTACCTCTTGATGTTGTGGGTTTGGCTAAAAGTAAACTCTGTTTCGATGTTCTCAAGGGATGCGTTATTGAGTTTCTCATCCTCAAAAAAAGATGCCCTCTACGATTTTATTAACCATGAAAACTTGGATTGGCGAAAGCTACAATTATTGACAGCAAAAAAAATACTTAAGCCCCATGAAGGAAATAAATTGAATGCTTTTGTTATCGATGATTCAGTTAAAATCAGACGTGGTAAAAAGATGCCAGGTGTTTCAAAGCACTTCGATCACTTAACCGCTCGATGTGTCAATGGGCAACAAATAGTGACGCTAGGCCTTGCTAATGACGAGTTATTTACGCCGATTGATAATGAAATATTTATCAGTAAAACTGACAGACAGGTTGCTGATTATCAGTTTAAAGATGGTCGTAGTATTGCAGCAAAACGTTACGAAAAGTCAAGAGAGCAAACTAAACCTGATATGGTTTGCGACATGATATCAAGAGCAATACGCAATGGTATTAACGCCGAATATTTTTTAGCAGATGCTTGGTTTGCAACGAAACGAATATTAAAAATGACGGTGGAACAATCACTTGTAGCAATTGTTCGAATGAAGCGAAATAAAATGAAGTATCGCTTTATGGAAAATGGAGAGAGTAAGTTACTGAGTGCTGAAGAGTTATATAAGCAACATATCAAAGGTCAATGGCATAACCTAAAAAATATTCCTTACCAAAGCAAATCAATTATTGTTGAGTTGAATTTAACGACTGAGACTAAAAAAGATCCACAATGGATTAAAGTTAAGCTTCTGTACGTTCGGTCTATGAATGAAGCCAAACAACAAGCGAGCAAAAATGATTGGGCTCTCTTTTTATCAACGGATAGCCTACTTGAAGATGAAAAAATACTTGAAATATATGCACTACGTTGGGGAATTGAAGTTTACTTTAAAGAGGCGAAACAAAAGCTTGGTTTTTTAAAAGAACAAAGCCGCCACTATGGTGCGTACATCGCTTCTATTCATCTAACTGGATTGCGTTTTTGTTTACTATTATTTGCAAAAGAAGAGCAAGTGGGAGCCAAGTTAAGTGAGGTTAGAAATGACTTTGAAGAAAGCCTTACGACGTTGAATTTTGGGTGTAAATTATGGGGTTTATTTAAAGCATTAATTGCAGGCGCTCTCAATGAAATAGGTAATTTAACCGAAAGTAAAAAATCAGAGATCTTAAAAAAGATCGATCAAACTGTTATTGGCTTTTTTACGAAAGCGCTACAAATGGATCAATTCACAATACGGCAAGAGGCACTGATATGATGGAAAATAAAACAGAAAAAGCTATAATTTCAACGAATATGAACTCCGAAACTTGAGTTATATGAAAGCCTGCCTTGCGCCGACGCTTAGCAAGAGAGTCGCTTCGCACTACACAAAGCAAGACTAAAAACAGGATTTGTGTGTTTTGATTTTCTCGCTGAACTCGGTGTTCTCGGTGGTTAAATGTCCAGGACTGGATAACATCAACATCAGCTACATTAGTTTTAAGTAAGCAGGCAACAGTTGCTTGGTTTTAAATAGTAACTGAGCTTATGCAGTTGCAAGAAAAATAACCACAGAGGCAAAAGATGCGCTTCGCACTACACAAAAAAAAACTAAAAACAGGGTTTGTGTGTTTTGATTTACTCGCTGAACTCGGTGTTCTCGGTGGTTAAATTTCCAGGACTGGATAACATCAACATCAGCTACATTCGCTATAGTAATACAAACTTACGCAACAGCTCGTGAGAGTTGGGGAAGTGCTTTGTATTTATACCCATGTAACGAAAAAATGCAACGGTGGGAGCTCACTCGATAATCAAAGTAAGGCGCTGCATGAGGTAATGGTGACGTACGCATCGAATGTTGAGCGCAAGGTTGCTTCCGATCATATAAAAACCGAGCCCGGCACCAACGGGCAAGGCTCCTTGCTTAAGTTTGCATAGTTATAAAATATCAATCGATAATAACTTCCCTTCAATTTTAGAACAGGCATATCGGCACAATTTGCTACCCTGATATTGCATTTCTGGGTTATATGGGTATATAACTTTAGTTTTTCTTTTTACCGAATATCTTAGAGCGCATATGACCAAGAAACGTTTTATTAGTAGGAGCAACCACTTGCGGCACGGGAGCATTATTTGATTTTACTAAAGGTGGTTCGACAAAATAGTTGTCCTCCGTTACCATTGCTTCTCCAGGATCTCCATTATTTTGGTTCCACTTATTACAGTCATCAGGATTATACTCCGACTTTGGCCACATAGCGGCTACACGCAGTATCTCTTCTCTTGTAATTGGCTGCTCAAAACTAGTAATAAAGCATCCCAAATTACCGCCATCAGTTAATGTGGCCTCAGGATTGAAAATAGCGTTACGCATGCAATTAGCTTTGAGCAATGGTTTTGTTCCTATCCCAACTCGAGCATTAGGATCATTAACACCGAGATGTATATAAGCCAATTGATGAAAAATAATTTGCATCAAATCCGGCAATTCTACACCGCAAGCAAGTGCGTCTGGCTCAATATAGATGGCAGATCCGCCTGCTGCATGTTCAAAAAGATGAGTCGCAGGAGGAGCGCAAAAACGCTTCTCTGCCACACCAACGTCGAAAGCAAACCTCGGATTCACCGAAGTCGTAGGAGCCGACACAAAATCATCGTAGGTATACTCTTCTCCATAGCTTTCGCTCGTATGTTTATAACCACGCTCATCTGCTTGTAAAATCTGCTCTTTATACCTCGAACCATACTTTTTGATAAGCCTATTTTCCGAGTCATTGAAAATATTTTCAGGAACAGACCTGTCTTCCTCATTATCTTCTCCACTCGGAATTGGAGCACCAGCAAAATTAAACTCAATTATTGGCTTACCGTAAAAACTTATAAATTGCTCATTATTTGTCATTACCTTATACAGTTTCTCCACGGCATGTCGTACCAGAGCGCAAACGTCGCGTTGAGGAGATCCAAACCATAATAACACTCTCTGCAAATCATCTTCGAAGTCATTTTGAGCCGAATTATATGCAATCTTTAGAACGTTAGTGGCCGCCCTAACAGCATTCGCCAATCGTACTTTTTGAGCAATGCTAAACTGCATACTAGTTTTGTCGAATATAACATTTAAACGAGCTGCATTTTCTTCGAGTAGAGTCTTTGAATGAAAGGTCGTCTTATACTGGGATGGCTTCTTAAGCCGTTGTGATTTTTTGCTTTCAACATCTAACATAATAATTATCCATAATAAATTATAAAAATATTCATCTTTTTTATATGAGATAATATCTCATTGTATAAATTTAATAATGCCTCCAACTATTAAAAATATTAAGATTTCACTACAGCACAAATCAAAAATTTACCAATTGACAAGCACTATAAAAATATTATGTGATGTATTTACTGATACTTCAAGCTCTTTAGACAAGCGTATTTAGGATTCATTATTTGATATAATAACCAGTGTTATTAATTGAGCGACTCTTAACTTGCGGTTATTCGAGGAAGCTCTGCTACGTTCAGATCTTTCATTGAAAAACACTCAATAAAACATATAGATAGGCGACTAGGTAATGAAAACTTCAAAAACAACGAAGCTATTTATACAAAGAAATCGCTAATTTTTTTATCAATATGGAAAATCCATTAATTCATATCAATCTGTATTCTTTATATAATTATGACTAACTTATTGTACCTCTTCAGAGGTGTCAATTGCAGAGCGCTTAGCATTTATGAAGCAGTTTTTCAAGACGAAAAACAAAATAATCCCGTAATACCCTGGAGATTTTTAAGTTATTTATACCCATGTGACGATTGAAATGCAAAATCAGCAAGGCAAATTGTGCCGATATTTGATGCATAAAATTGCAGGGAAGTTATTATCGATTGATATTTTATAACATTGGGCAAGTATCAGCTCCCTTCGGGACAGGACTCGGTTTTTATATGATCGGTAGCAGCCTTGCGATCAACATTAGATGCGATAATAACCATTACCTCATGTTGCGGCTTATCATCGATCATCGAGTCCATGCCGACGTTGCATTTTGAGGTAACATGGGTATATATCACTTTAAATTTACAATTTTAGTTTTAACTTTTACATTGCGTTTCAAAGACAATAGCCTCGAAAAATAACCTGTCTTATCAATTTTCGGAGCGAAATCCTTAGTTTGTTTTTCTGGATTTTGTGCTAAAAAGTCGCCCAACATCTCGATCCGTTCGGCAGCGCTATAGTTAGGTCAGAATCTTCTAGTGGCTCATATGCATCAAAGTCATTAAAAAACGTGGGTGGTGGAACTCTAGATGGATCTGCTACTGGGAATGACTTCCGTAACGAACTTTTCCACCCAGACTCAGCCTTCTTAGGCTTGGCCATTGTATCCCTTGGCCACATAGCGTATGCACGCTTTCTATCACTTTGTGAAACTGGTTTGTCAAAACTAGTAATAAAGCATTCCAAATTACCGCCATCAGTCAATGTGACTTCAGGATCGATAACAGCGTTCCGCATGCAATTAGTTTTGAGCAATGGTTTTGTTCCTATCCCAACGCGAGCATTAGGATCTTTAACACCGAGTAGCCTATGAGCCAGTTGATGATAAATAATTTGTCTCAACTCCACCAATTCTACACTCGAAGCAAGTGCCTCATGCTCAATATATATGGGACAACCACCAGCTGCATATTCAAAAAGATGAACATCAGGAGGAGCACAAAAACGAGTCGCTGCCATACCAACGTCAAAAGCAAGCTTCGGAGGAGTACAAGGCGCAGGGGGCAGAGCAAAATCACCGCCAAACTGTGTACTGCTTTCGCACATATGCTTCAAACCCTTTTGAGTTGCTATTCTATTCTCCCTTTTATACATAGATCCATGCCGCTCGATAAGGCTCTGTTCATCAGTAGTGAAACTATCATGATCATCAACACTTCTTGCCCTAGCCAAAGCTGCACTCGACATTGTAGTACCAGAACCATCAAAGGAAGAATCATACTCAATTTTTGCTTTACCGTAAAAAGTTATAAATTGTTTAGGATCAGTCATTGTCGCATGCAGTTGCTCCACGCCATAGCGTATGATCTTGCGAACGTCGTAAATAGGAGCTCCATACCATAATGCCACTCTCGCCAAATCATCTTCGAAGTCATTTTGAGCCGACTTATATGCAATCTTTAGAATGCTAATAGCCGACCTAGCAGCATTCGCCAATCGTACTTTTTGAATAACGTTAAACTCCATACTAGTTTTGTCGAATATAACATTTAAATGATCTGCCGTTTCTTGTGTAGAGTCTTTGAATGAAAGGTCTTATATGAGATGATATTTCATTGGATAAATTTAATAATATCGCCATCTATTAAAAATATTGATATTTATTATTTTGGCTCACTAAAACTCGATTACACACCAGTATACATACTATAAAAAACGGTATTTTCACATTATGTGACAAATGTAGCGGTATTGACGATGAAACTCGCATATCATCTTTTACACTGCCACAATATTATTGTTAAATATATCCTTTTTAAATCTTTTAATAAATAAACCTATTGTTATAACAAATCAAAACTAATCAATTAGTTATAGACATTATCATGCAACATAAAAAGTCAGCAAGATAATTGTGATGAAATGCTATGCATACAATTGAAATAAGAGTTAATCTACTTCAAAATTTTATAACAAACTTGCATTATGGATAAAAATAGCTTTTATTTATAATTAATATATACCCATGTGACGCAAAAATGCTTCCGTCCTTGGAATCGACGTCCAACATACAGGCTCAGCGTATGACCATTTAGTACATCTCCTAACGCACTACTCTATTATGTTGCTCTAGACGCCTGCATGACTTCGTTGCAAAAGAGAAGTTATCGAACTCTTTCTCTTTTTCTTTGCGTGTGGCAGGATTGTCGGAAGCAGAGTAATATCCGCCTTTAGTCTTTAAGTGTTCCAGATCTGCTTCTGCAACTGGGCCTGCAAAACCAGCAATAAAAAATCCAAAATTACCGCCGTCAGATAATGTCCTCATAGGATCATGTACAGCATTTTCTAGACAGACTTTTCTGAGATGTATAGCTGGCCCTATTCCACCCGGAGACATATCAGTCGTGCCGACTAGATGACGCATCATTTGATGAAAAATAACTTCGCAACGCTGCTCCAACGTTGCAGATGGATTAAGCAAATTATCCCTAACTATGATGGTATACCCACCAAAACTTCTATTATCTAAAATTTCAGGCGCGTCTTCACTCTGAAATCCTGTCGAATTTTTAGTTCCTGTATGGTTTAAATACTTAAACGAATCAACACCATGTTCATTATAGCTCCCAGATGTCTCGCCATTTAGCTTATTTACATGACGCCAGCTTTGACCCTCCTCTGATAAATGAGTAGGATAATTTTTCTGATTAATGGCAATACCCAGCTGACGTTTAGTATACATGTTATTATCAATAATACGTCTATCCCTAGCCATTTTATCAGAGCTATCGCCACAAAATTTTAGAAAATTCCCCGTCGCTTGACTACGCTTAAGCCAATCATAAGAATGCGTAACCAAATCATCAGAATTCTTAAGGTAGGAGGGCCGATTACTCGAAAATGTTCGAGTATAAACAGCAGCTGCCATCTCGGGAGCAAAAGATATGAATTTTGTTCGATCGGTGAATACCTCATACATCCTCCTTACAACCTCTCTTACGCAAGTGATAGTTCCTGGGTCACTATTTCCAAACCATACTTCCACTCTCTCCGTATCATTCTTAAAGCTATTTTCAGCCGCCTTCTGTGCAAGCAATAAAAGGCTAATGGCTTCCCTAACAAAACCTGCTAGTGCTATTTTTTGATGATCCTTGAAGTCCTCAGACCCTTTTAAAAATGTAATATTTAGCGTAGGTTGATCGGGTGCTATAATATTGGTGGCGTTATTCGTATTCTTTGTATACAGTTTTGCAGGAATTGGTGCAACTTTGGGCTTTTTGTTAAAAAATCTACTAAAAATTGACATTTAAACTCTCCTTCTAAAATATTAAGAAATTGCCATTATCTTGTATATTCATTGCTATATATAGGTACAAAGTTATACAAACTATCAAGCAAAATAACCAATCTACAGGTTGAATATCCCATTGAATAAATCAACATTGCCTAAGTATTATTTGCATGCTCTCCTTTAACTGACGCTTTAACAACAGCAAAGATATTGACCTACAATGTGCCGATTATTATCTAGTGCGTAAACCACTGCTACGTTACAATATTCGCTATAATCAAAGAATAAAAAAGTTATATTTTTATTTTCTACTTCCTCGTACATAATTAATGCAATAAAAAGTATTTTGCGATTTCTCTTTTTAATACCAGCAGCGGCTTAATAATGCACAATATTAAACAGCAATCATAACTAGGTAATAACTAGGTAATAACTTGTATCACCAAATTTAAACTACCACACTATAGTTGCTATAGCTAGCATATCGAGACCTTTTAGAAATAATATTTTAAAGATAAATTAATTTTAAGCATAAAAAGAATGTAGAGGATTGTTCTTGCTATAAAATTTTTTATGCCCAAGTTACTGATTTAAACTTATATGATTAGTGGTGTTGATTAGTTATTTATGCCATCACCATTCAAAATGCAAAATAAACAAGATAATTATGATGACCTGCGAGGTATAAAATTGAATTTTACAAAAAATTAACTACGTTAATAACTTACGGCGGATTAAAATAAAGGCTTTAATTCACATATCCATAATAAACGCAATTAATAACCGGCTGGTAGTATTAAAATAAATATTTAACTGCTAACTAGTGATTCTTATAGAAATTTTATAACGATACAAACCTACCCTAGAAGCCGCAACAGTTGGAGGCCATACTTTGTTTTTATATGAAAAGAAGCCTACCTGCCTTGCGCCAACGCTTAGCAAGAGAGCGCCATTAGAGACGGTTGCACCTTGACTTTGCTTATCGAGATAAGCATAACGCTCAAGAAAGCATAACGCCAAGAAAGCATAACGCTCAAGAAAGCAAAGGTGCTTCGCACTACACAAAAAAAAACTAAAAACAGGATTTGTGTGTTTTGATTTTCTCGGTGAACTCGGTGTTCTCGGTGGTTAAATTTCCAGGACTGGGTAACATCAACATCAGCTACATTAGTTTTAAGTAAGCAGGCAACAGTTGCTTGGTTTTAAATAGTAACTGAGCTTATGCAGTTGCAAGAAAAATAACCACAGAGGCAAAAGATGCGCTTCGCACTACACAAAAAAAACTAAAAACAGGATTTGTGTGTTTTGATTTTCTCGGTGAACTCGGTGTTCTCGGTGGTTAAATTTCCAGGACTGGATAACATCAACATCTACATTCGCTATAGTAATACAAACTTACGCAACAGCTCGTGAGGGTTGGGGAAGTGCTTTGTATTTATATGAAAGCCTGCCTTGCGCTCAAGGCTTAACAAGTTGGCAAGAGAGTCGCCATTAGAGACGGTTGCACCTTGACTTTGCTTATCAAGAAAGCATAACGCTCAAGAAAGCAAAGAGGCTTCGCACTACACAAAAAAAACTAAAAACAGGATTTGTGTGTTTTGATTTTCTCGCTGAACTCGGTGTTCTCGGTGGTTAAATTTCCAGGACTGGGTAACATCAACATCAGCTACATTCGCTATAGTAATACAAACTTACGCAACAGCTCGTGAGGGGTTGGGGAAGTGCTTTGTATTTATATGAAAGCCTGCCTTGCGCTCAAGGCTTAACAAGTTGGCAAAAATCGCCCTTAAATAATTAACATCGCTTGGGTTACCAGCAGCAAACGATAAACGCGCCAATGACAGGCATTCACATCGCTCATCGTTAGCTACTCAATGTTGCGCTTTGCACTCATTGCCGAGCTAGCTTAACAATCCATCTGATAATGTACCTGATGATCTATCTGGTAATGCATCTTGAAGTAACTTGCAGATAAGTTAACCTTAACGGCGTAGCCCTAATTCTGCAATTAAAGACTGGTAAGATGAAACATTTTTACGCTTTAAATAATCAAGCAATTTACGACGTTGAGCCACCATACGTAATAGACCACGACGACTGTGATGATCATGAATGTGTGTTTTAAAGTGACCTTGCAGGTGGTTGATTTGCATTGTGTACAATGCAACTTGCACCTCTGGTGATCCTGTATCGCTTTCTTTGCGACCATATTTTTTTACTATTTCAGCTTTTTGTTGCACATTTAGTGACATAACATACTCCGATTTTGTGTCGTTATTAATATAACTCATTAAATTTAAATAATTACCGCCAATCACTAATTCAGCGATAAAGTGAGGAGGAAATTATATAGATAATTTAATTAAAGAGCAAGTAACAGCATTACCTAATTTGAAAAATACTCCAAAAAAGTATTTTTTTAGCCTGCCAAATTTTCTAAGCTGCCTATTAGGCAGTGAACTTCATGTAAAAACCCAAGGCTTGGCGCTGGTATTTCTAAGCTGCCTATTCGGCAGTGAACGCTTTTGGGGTTCTCTTTAAAGCCGCGTTTATTTTCTAAGCTGCCTATTCGGCAGTGAACACTACGGCCAGCGCCTAAAATTATTCAACAGCTTTCTAAGCTGCCTATTCGGCAGTGAACAGATAATAAAAAATAGCATCTACTATTAAAAATTTCTAAGCTGCCTATTCGGCAGTGAACGCTCTTAAGTAAAATATCAACACTTTTTATTGTTTTCTAAGCTGCCTATTCGACAGTGAACATAAAAGATGATGAACCATGTCACACGGTAGTTTTTTCTAAGCTGCCTATTCGGCAGTGAACTAGTTATATATTTCAATTTGTCGATATCATTCTTTCTAAGCTGCCTATTCGGCAGTGAACTGTTTGCAATATGTAATTATTTAAGCAAAGCTTTTCTAAGCTGCCTATTCGGCAGTGAACTTTATTGACACGGTCGCCAAAAAACCTGATACTTTCTAAGCTGCCTATTCGGCAGTGAACCTGATCGATAGTTGCCCCGGTTGTGATTGCCATTTCTAAGCTGCCTATTCGGCAGTGAACTGTGGAATCATGAGCGCGGAGCGGAGCTAGATTACTTATAAATGCATTTTCTAAGCTGCCTATTCGGCAGTGAACTAAATAAATGCGTTGTTACAAATGCAGAATTATTTCTAAGCTGCCTATTCGGCAGTGAACATTTTTTTAATCCCTTTATTATTTATAAAAATTTTCTAAGCTGCCTATTCGGCAGTGAACGTTATTTAACGTTAAAACACGTTGTTTTTTAGTTTCTAAGCTGCCTATTCGGCAGTGAACTTAACAGCAAAAGAAAAAAGATTTAATTTGTTTTTCTAAGCTGCCTATTCGGCAGTGAACTTTACTTGAAAAAGATCAAGACAACATCGCGCTTTCTAAGCTGCCTATTCGGCAGTGAACACACGCTGTCGGGGGGATATTGCGTTCGATCTTTTCTAAGCTGCCTATTCGGCAGTGAACTTCTCGACAATAAAGCATATCATCGACTAATGTTTCTAAGCTGCCTATTCGGCAGTGAACTAGATATTGCATGATTAAGTTAATGTTTAGCTTTTCTAAGCTGCCTATTCGGCAGTGAACGTAATAAAACAGTCCCCTTGCGTGTTGCTGTTTTTCTAAGCTGCCTATTCGGCAGTGAACTTGAAAAAGCAAGTCCAGCGAAGCGGTGAAAATTTCTAAGCTGCCTATTCGGCAGTGAACTATCAATTATCAGATTTAAGTGTAAAAGTTGCTTTCTAAGCTGCCTATTCGGCAGTGAACATGAAAGCGCATCAGTTGAAATTGAAGAACATTTTCTAAGCTGCCTATTCGGCAGTGAACTTTGTACAAGCTCGGGCAACGCGGCCAGTACTTTTCTAAGCTGCCTATTCGGCAGTGAACGACAGCGCGAGAATGTAAAAATATTTATGCTTTTTCTAAGCTGCCTATTCGGCAGTGAACGGCAATAGGAAAAGGAAATGATATAGTTGACTTTTCTAAGCTGCCTATTCGGCAGTGAACAGCTAATATATCCGGAGTGGATGCTGTGATAATTTTCTAAGCTGCCTATTCGGCAGTGAACAATTACTAGAAACTGATTGCAACAGTGAGGAATTTCTAAGCTGCCTATTCGGCAGTGAACAATGACATACTTAGGCAAAAACTTAACTACTTTTTCTAAGCTGCCTATTCGGCAGTGAACTTGAAGTTATCAGCAAGAATAGGAGGGTTATGATTTCTAAGCTGCCTATTCGGCAGTGAACGCGACAGATTGGCGAGCGCTTGGCTATTAAATTTTCTAAGCTGCCTATTCGGCAGTGAACTCATTAATATAGAGCACGAGATAGTTAGATACTTTCTAAGCTGCCTATTCGGCAGTGAACAGTCACCTTGAGGTGAGAGTACGCGATATTCATTTCTAAGCTGCCTATTCGGCAGTGAACGATAAAGAAGCTGTAAAGTTGCGTACTGCACTTTTCTAAGCTGCCTATTCGGCAGTGAACACACGTCAGAGTTTATCGCGCAAGCAAAAGCATTTCTAAGCTGCCTATTCGGCAGTGAACATTCCTCCATAATTTCTTCTTTATCAATTTTTTTTCTAAGCTGCCTATTCGGCAGTGAACGTGTAAATGCAAATAACTATAACTCACACTAATTTCTAAGCTGCCTATTCGGCAGTGAACACAGTTACTTTAAAATTGGGCGCTCTAGGACTTTTCTAAGCTGCCTATTCGGCAGTGAACATATATATTGTTTAAGCTTCTGGATTTTCTAATTTCTAAGCTGCCTATTCGGCAGTGAACGAGCAATTTTTAGCTACTCATGCAAATATATCTTTCTAAGCTGCCTATTCGGCAGTGAACTAATTTGATATTTTTACGACAATTTAATATAATTTCTAAGCTGCCTATTCGGCAGTGAACGAAAATTGCAACCTGTGTATTGTGCACTGCTATTTCTAAGCTGCCTATTCGGCAGTGAACTTGATTTTAGTAAAATAAATGGTGTTGTATTTTTTCTAAGCTGCCTATTCGGCAGTGAACTTTAATCTCACTTGGAATAGTTATATCTTTATTTTCTAAGCTGCCTATTCGGCAGTGAACTAGTTTTAGCATTTATAGACCCCTCGTTCAAATTTCTAAGCTGCCTATTCGGCAGTGAACTTTATAATGTCAGTTTTTTCTTTTTAGAAGAATTTCTAAGCTGCCTATTCGGCAGTGAACAGTATGGGCTTGAAACACTAAGTGGGCACTGTTTTCTAAGCTGCCTATTCGGCAGTGAACAAGCTTACTAATAGAATACTTAAAATAGATACTTTCTAAGCTGCCTATTCGGCAGTGAACTAAGGGGTATAATATGTCAATCACAATCGTATTTTCTAAGCTGCCTATTCGGCAGTGAACGGGATTCATTGCAACAAAAAATCGCGCCTCGGTTTCTAAGCTGCCTATTCGGCAGTGAACGCTGACGTTTGCCGCTCTTCAATTTCTTTTTTTTTCTAAGCTGCCTATTCGGCAGTGAACTACTATGCCCTTTGTGTTAATATCGGCTCTTCTTTCTAAGCTGCCTATTCGGCAGTGAACCAACTATTATCGAAATAAGACCTTTTTTGTAGTTTCTAAGCTGCCTATTCGGCAGTGAACCAGCAATGCAAAGACGCGTTTTAGAAGCTGGATTTCTAAGCTGCCTATTCGGCAGTGAACCACTGTTACTGTCGGTAAGTACACAATGATGCTTTCTAAGCTGCCTATTCGGCAGTGAACAAGCTATCGACCCTTCCATGAATTGACCAGCTTTTCTAAGCTGCCTATTCGGCAGTGAACCATTATTTTACCGTAGTTCAAACTATGTTGTTTTTCTAAGCTGCCTATTCGGCAGTGAACTTGCTTAATAGAATATGAAAAACATGATAAAATTTCTAAGCTGCCTATTCGGCAGTGAACATCATCGCTTTACTCAAAAAAATGTTGTTGCTTTTCTAAGCTGCCTATTCGGCAGTGAACTAGAAAACGCAAGGCCTGCGAAACGGTGAAAATTTCTAAGCTGCCTATTCGGCAGTGAACTGTCTCGAGTTAATGTGAGCCTGAATTCAATCTTTCTAAGCTGCCTATTCGGCAGTGAACTAATAATTTTAAATAAGCGTCATAATTCACAATTTCTAAGCTGCCTATTCGGCAGTGAACTCCATTGTTTTTTCTTTATCGCTTTTTGGATCTTTCTAAGCTGCCTATTCGGCAGTGAACACATTAAAGCGCAGTTAACAAATGTCATCGCTTTTCTAAGCTGCCTATTCGGCAGTGAACAGCTGGCTTGAAAAAAGGTTTTGCAGATACCATTTCTAAGCTGCCTATTCGGCAGTGAACTTTTTTGCATGGATTTTTGCATTTTGCTGATGTTTCTAAGCTGCCTATTCGGCAGTGAACAAATCATTGTAAACTAATAAAACGGCATCACCTTTCTAAGCTGCCTATTCGGCAGTGAACTAACATCGCGCATATTTAAGCGCCAATTTTTTTTTCTAAGCTGCCTATTCGGCAGTGAACTAGCAATAGTAGCAGCCGCCGCTTTACTTGGTTTTCTAAGCTGCCTATTCGGCAGTGAACCTGGGTTTCCATGTCAACCATTTTCGCAAGCTTTTCTAAGCTGCCTATTCGGCAGTGAACAATTTGTGCCAATTAAGATCGTATATTCTGATTTTCTAAGCTGCCTATTCGGCAGTGAACATTGAACGCTCAATTAATGAAGCGGTGCCAGCTTTCTAAGCTGCCTATTCGGCAGTGAACCGTTGTCATGACTTCATCATTTATATATTTCTTTTCTAAGCTGCCTATTCGGCAGTGAACCGCTATTTTTAATCCGATCATGTTCGCTTGTTTTTCTAAGCTGCCTATTCGGCAGTGAACTTGCTGCTTAATATTTAAGCTAAAATTTTATATTTCTAAGCTGCCTATTCGGCAGTGAACGTGCAACAAAGATAAACTTGGATTTTCAATACTTTCTAAGCTGCCTATTCGGCAGTGAACTATGTTGTTGGTCAATTTCTTTTGCGTCAGACTTTCTAAGCTGCCTATTCGGCAGTGAACAAGACAATTAGCGAAATTATAATCAACCGGGGTTTCTAAGCTGCCTATTCGGCAGTGAACAATTTTACAACCTAAAATCTAATTATTTTTTATTTCTAAGCTGCCTATTCGGCAGTGAACCGCCAGGCAGCGGAGCGGCATCACTTCCAAGCTTTCTAAGCTGCCTATTCGGCAGTGAACGTATCATCATAAATAGTAGCTGTTATTGTTTCTTTCTAAGCTGCCTATTCGGCAGTGAACACAAATGTGCGACGCCAAAACGATGAGCACTGTTTCTAAGCTGCCTATTCGGCAGTGAACGGTTAACACTTGCGCTAAAAAAATATTTTAATTTTCTAAGCTGCCTATTCGGCAGTGAACCTGTAAATTTTTTTAAAGGGGCATCACGGTTTTTTCTAAGCTGCCTATTCGGCAGTGAACTTCCAAGTATTACCCGCGTCCAAGCTGTATTCTTTCTAAGCTGCCTATTCGGCAGTGAACATTATATTAACGAAAGACGGCCAAGCGCCAGTTTTCTAAGCTGCCTATTCGGCAGTGAACTACTATCCCAATTGTTATAGATTAATGACACTTTTCTAAGCTGCCTATTCGGCAGTGAACGCACTTGGGAGACGATAATAGTTAACACACTGTTTCTAAGCTGCCTATTCGGCAGTGAACAATATTTTACAGATGCCACAGTTGTAAAACATTTTCTAAGCTGCCTATTCGGCAGTGAACTTGATTTTTAATACAGATGAATGGAAACAAGCTTTCTAAGCTGCCTATTCGGCAGTGAACGCAATCAACATAATAGGCTATTAATGGTTTAATTTCTAAGCTGCCTATTCGGCAGTGAACCCGGGAAACCTTGCAACCGCGCGGCTTCCCTTTTTCTAAGCTGCCTATTCGGCAGTGAACAAGATAATTCATTTAAAAAATAAAATAACTAATTTCTAAGCTGCCTATTCGGCAGTGAACACTAAATACAAATCAGTTAAAGATCTACCCAATTTCTAAGCTGCCTATTCGGCAGTGAACTTGATGATGGCCATGTTTTAGATGCGACGAAATTTCTAAGCTGCCTATTCGGCAGTGAACCACCATTCAATAAATAAACACCGAACAATTGCTTTCTAAGCTGCCTATTCGGCAGTGAACCGCTAACATCAACAGCTAGCACGCTATCAACTTTTCTAAGCTGCCTATTCGGCAGTGAACCCAAAGATCAGCGAGTGCCAAAAAATGTTATGTTTCTAAGCTGCCTATTCGGCAGTGAACATAATTGCATAAATCATACATATATACGTCAATTTCTAAGCTGCCTATTCGGCAGTGAACGGCAATGGGCGATAAAAAATAGGGAACTTATATTTCTAAGCTGCCTATTCGGCAGTGAACCTTTATCAGTGTCCCCACAAGGCGGAGGGCAATTTCTAAGCTGCCTATTCGGCAGTGAACAAATGATTTTCTGTTGTTTGCGCGAATAGATCTTTCTAAGCTGCCTATTCGGCAGTGAACATTGAACGCTCAATTAATGAAGCGGTGCCAGCTTTCTAAGCTGCCTATTCGGCAGTGAACTCGATAATTAGTTTTTTAGGTTTTTTAATAAATTTCTAAGCTGCCTATTCGGCAGTGAACAACGACTTGGAGAATTGCAAGCAGGATCAACATTTCTAAGCTGCCTATTCGGCAGTGAACAATCCGATGTTACAAGCAGCGTTGGCAAGTGCTTTCTAAGCTGCCTATTCGGCAGTGAACCTATAAAAACCCCCCTTGTTTGTTTAGTTGATTTTCTAAGCTGCCTATTCGGCAGTGAACGCTTTAGTTTTTGCGTCTAAGCGTTTTTTTGGTTTCTAAGCTGCCTATTCGGCAGTGAACTCTGGTTTTTTGGCGACCGTGTCAATAAACGCTTTCTAAGCTGCCTATTCGGCAGTGAACAATAGATCATGGTGTTGAATTTAACAAACACGTTTCTAAGCTGCCTATTCGGCAGTGAACGAGATGGAAAAAATGCAGAAAAAAAAGAGACATTTCTAAGCTGCCTATTCGGCAGTGAACAACCAACTATATAAATCCGTTCTCGATTTTGTTTTCTAAGCTGCCTATTCGGCAGTGAACCTGTCGAGTAGGTCAGTAAGTCACTAAAATCTTTTCTAAGCTGCCTATTCGGCAGTGAACCAAAATCACAAGGCGAAACTATCGGATCAATTTTTCTAAGCTGCCTATTCGGCAGTGAACGGTATTGAGCATATAAAATCAGCTCCGATGATTTTCTAAGCTGCCTATTCGGCAGTGAACAATTTTTCCCAGGGCGGTATAAATGCGCAACTTTTCTAAGCTGCCTATTCGGCAGTGAACAAACTGGCAAAATGGCATTGTGGGATGAGAACTTTCTAAGCTGCCTATTCGGCAGTGAACCGCGAAAAATCCTTCGGTATGATCCCAAAAGTTTTCTAAGCTGCCTATTCGGCAGTGAACTCCGCGATAAGCGCATTATTTGCTAAATTATCTTTCTAAGCTGCCTATTCGGCAGTGAACGGGAATTCAAGAATAAACGAGGAATTTTTAAAATTTCTAAGCTGCCTATTCGGCAGTGAACGGTAGAGATGGCGATCCTGTAAAATTGGCAATTTTCTAAGCTGCCTATTCGGCAGTGAACAGTCAGACAAGGAGAGCGAGAGTTTGTAAACTTTTCTAAGCTGCCTATTCGGCAGTGAACTTAAATGAAATTTTACATGCGTAAATCTGGCATTTCTAAGCTGCCTATTCGGCAGTGAACTTAACTAAAATAGCAGACGCAATAAGGCAATGTTTCTAAGCTGCCTATTCGGCAGTGAACAAGAGACGATCAACAAAAAAATGAGTTACAACAAAACTTTAGCTAAATATTTCGGTTTTTACCAAAATATTTAGCATGGTTGTAACTCATTGATCTTTCTTAAATGTTTTTAAAGAACAAATTTTAGGTATTTTAGTCTCTTTCTTACTATCTGATGTTGATGTTACCCAGTACTAAAAATTTAACCACCGAGAACACCGAGTTCACCGAGAAAATCAAAACACACAAACCCTGTTTTTAGTCTTGCTCAGTGTAGTGCGAAGCACCTCTTTTGCCTCTGTGGTTATTTTTCTTGCAACTGCATAAGCTCAGTTACTATTTAAAACCAAGCAACTGTAGCCTGTTTACTTAAATATAATGTAGCTGATGTTGATGTTACCCAGTCCTAGAAATTTAACCACCGAGAACACCGAGTTCACCGAGAAAATCAAAACACACAAATCCTGTTTTTAGTCTTGCTCAGTGTAGTGCGAAGCACCTCTTTTGCCTCTGTGGTTATTTTTCTTGCAACTGCATAAGCTCTGTTACTATTTAAAACCAAGGTACGGTTGCCTGCTTACTTAAACCTAATGTAGCTGATGTTGATGTTACCCAGTACTAAAAATTTAACCACCGAGAACACCGAGTTCACCGAGAAAATCAAAACACACAAACCCTGTTTTTAGTCTTGCTCAGTGTAGTGCGAAGCACCTCTTTTGCCTCTGTGGTTATTTTTCTTGCAACTGCATAAGCTCAGTTACTATTTAAAACCAAGCAACTGTAGCCTGTTTACTTAAATATAATGTAGCTGATGTTGATGTTACCCAGTCCTAGAAATTTAACCACCGAGAACACCGAGTTCACCGAGAAAATCAAAACACACAAATCCTGTTTTTAGTCTTGCTCAGTGTAGTGCGAAGCACCTCTTTTGCCTCTGTGGTTATTTTTCTTGCAACTGCATAAGCTCTGTTACTATTTAAAACCAAGGTACGGTTGCCTGCTTACTTAAACCTAATGTAGCTGATGTTGATGTTATTCAATACTAAAAATTTAACCACCGAGAACACCGAGTTCACCGAGAAAATCAAAACACACAAACCATGTTTTTAGTCTTGCTCAGTGTAGTGCGAAGCACCTCTTTTGCCTCTGTGGTTATTTTTCTTGCAACTGCATAAGCTCAGTTACTATTTAAAACCAAGCAACTGTTGCCTGCTTACTTAAAACGAATGTAGCTGATGTTGTGTTACCCAGTCCTGGAAATTTAACCACCGAGAACACCGAGTTCACCGAGAAAATCAAAACACACAAACCCTGTTTTTAGTCTTGCTCAGTGTAGTGCGAAGCACCTCTTTTGCCTCTGTGGTTATTTTTCTTGCAACTGCATAAGCTCAGTTACTATTTAAAACCAAGCAACTGTTGCCTGCTTACTCAAAACGAATGTAGCTGATGTTGTGTTACCCAGTACTAAAAATTTAACCACCGAGAACACTGAGTTCACCGAGAAAATCAAAACACACAAACCATGTTTTTAGTCTTGCTCAGTGTAGTGCGAAGCACCTCTTTTGCCTCTGTGGTTATTTTCCTTGCAACTGCATAAGCTCTGTTACTATTTAAAACCAAGGTACGGTTGCCTGCTTACTTAAAACGAATGTAGCTGATGTTGATGTTACCCAGTCCTGGAAATTTAACCACCGAGAACACCGAGTTCACCGAGAAAATCAAAACACACAAACCATGTTTTTAGTCTTGCTCAGTGTAGTGCGAAGCACCTCTTTTGCCTCTGTGGTTATTTTTCTTGCAACTGCATAAGCTCAGTTACTATTTAAAACCAAGCAACTGTTGCCTGCTTACTTAAATATAATGTAGCTGATGTTGATGTTACCCAGTCCTGGAAATTTAACCACCGAGAACACCGAGTTCAGCGAGAAAATCAAAACACACAAACCCTGTTTTTAGTCTTGCTCAGTGTAGTGCGAAGCACCTCTTTTGCCTCTGTGGTTATTTTTCTTGCAACTGCATAAGCTCAGTTACTATTTAAAACCAAGCAACTGTTGCCTGTTTACTTAAATATAATGTAGCTGATGTTGTGTTACCCAGTACTAAAAATTTAACCACCGAGAACACCGAGTTCACCGAGAAAATCAAAACACACAAACCCTGTTTTTAGTCTTGCTCAGTGTAGTGCGAAGCACCTCTTTTGCCTCTGTGGTTATTTTCCTTGCAACTGCATAAGCTCAGTTACTATTTAAAACCAAGCAACTGTTGCCTGTTTACTTAAATATAATGTAGCTGATGTTGATGTTATCCAGTCCTGGAAATTTAACCACCGAGAACACCGAGTTCAGCGAGAAAATCAAAACACACAAATCCTGTTTTTAGTCTTGCTTTGTGTAGTGCGAAGCACCTCTTTTGCCTCTGTGGTTATTTTTCTTGCAACTGCATAAGCTCTGTTACTATTTAAAACCAAGCAACTGTTGCCTGCTTACTTAAAACTAATGTAGCTGATGTTGTGTTACCCAGTACTAAAAATTTAACCACCGAGAACACCGAGTTCACCGAGAAAATCAAAACACACAAACCCTGTTTTTAGTCTTGCTCAGTGTAGTGCGAAGCACCTCTTTTGCCTCTGTGGTTATTTTTCTTGCAACTGCATAAGCTCTGTTACTATTTAAAGCCAAGCAACTGTTGCCTGCTTACTTAAAACTAATGTAGCTGATGTTGATGTTACCCAGTCCTGGAAATTTAACCACCGAGAACACCGAGTTCACCGAGAAAATCAAAACACACAAACCATGTTTTTAGTCTTGCTCAGTGTAGTGCGAAGCACCTCTTTTGCCTCTGTGGTTATTTTCCTTGCAACTGCATAAGCTCAGTTACTATTTAAAACCAAGCAACTGTTGCCTGCTTACTTAAAACAAATGTAGCTGATGTTGTGTTACCCAGTCCTGGAAATTTAACCACCGAGAACACCGAGTTCAGCGAGAAAATCAAAACACACAAATCCTGTTTTTAGTCTTGCTCAGTGTAGTGCGAAGCACCTCTTTTGCCTCTGTGGTTATTTTTCTTGCAACTGCATAAGCTCAGTTACTATTTAAAACCAAGCAACTGTTGCCTGTTTACTTAAATATAATGTAGCTGATGTTGTGTTACCCAGTACTAAAAATTTAACCACCGAGAACACCGAGTTCACCGAGAAAATCAAAACACACAAACCATGTTTTTAGTCTTGCTCAGTGTAGTGCGAAGCACCTCTTTTGCCTCTGTGGTTATTTTTCTTGCAACTGCATAAGCTCAGTTACTATTTAAAACCAAGCAACTGTTGCCTGCTTACTCAAAACGAATGTAGCTGATGTTGTGTTACCCAGTCCTGGAAATTTAACCACCGAGAACACTGAGTTCACCGAGAAAATCAAAACACACAAACCCTGTTTTTAGTCTTGCTCAGTGTAGTGCGAAGCACCTCTTTTGCCTCTGTGGTTATTTTTCTTGCAACTGCATAAGCTCAGTTACTATTTAAAACCAAGCAACTGTTGCCTGCTTACTTAAACCTAATGTAGCTGATGTTGATGTTATTCAATACTAAAAATTTAACCACCGAGAACACCGAGTTCACCGAGAAAATCAAAACACACAAACCATGTTTTTAGTCTTGCTCAGTGTAGTGCGAAGCACCTCTTTTGCCTCTGTGGTTATTTTTCTTGCAACTGCATAAGCTCAGTTACTATTTAAAACCAAGCAACTGTTGCCTGCTTACTTAAAACGAATGTAGCTGATGTTGTGTTACCCAGTACTAAAAATTTAACCACCGAGAACACCGAGTTCACCGAGAAAATCAAAACACACAAACCCTGTTTTTAGTCTTGCTCAGTGTAGTGCGAAGCACCTCTTTTGCCTCTGTGGTTATTTTTCTTGCAACTGCATAAGCTCAGTTACTATTTAAAACCAAGCAACTGTTGCCTGTTTACTTAAATATAATGTAGCTGATGTTGTGTTACCCAGTACTAAAAATTTAACCACCGAGAACACCGAGTTCACCGAGAAAATCAAAACACACAAACCATGTTTTTAGTCTTGCTCAGTGTAGTGCGAAGCACCTCTTTTGCCTCTGTGGTTATTTTTCTTGCAACTGCATAAGCTCAGTTACTATTTAAAACCAAGCAACTGTTGCCTGCTTACTTAAAACGAGTGTAGCTGATGTTGATGTTACCCAGTACTAAAAATTTAACCACCGAGAACACCGAGTTCAGCGAGAAAATCAAAACACACAAACCATGTTTTTAGTCTTGCTTTGTGTAGTGCGAAGCACCTCTTTTGCCTCTGTGGTTATTTTCCTTGCAACTGCATAAGCTCTGTTACTATTTAAAACCAAGGAACGGTTGCCCCCTCTTTGCTTAATCCATAGCAATTAAACCCTCCCTCCTTTTTGTTTTTAATTATCTCCCCCTTAATAAACAATTTAAATTGTTCATTTTTAGATAAGCTTTTAAGCTCAATAAAAGGTAGATCCGTTTTTTTATCACTAAAATCAGCATAGTGCTGTAGTGCTTCTGAAAAAGTTTCATTCTTTCGCTTTGCTCTACGCGTTGCTAAACGAAAGATATTGGTTTTAAATTGTTGGCGCGTAAAACAGGCATATTCACATACTCCAGGCACTTCTTTTATACTTGAAACATGGGTATAGTCCGTTAGCCGTTTTAGCCAGCTGGCGAGTGTTAATTTTTCAAGATCACTTTCAGCATCAGAAAACAATCGCAATTTGTTACCGAGAGGAAATATCCCCGCGCCTTTTTCAAATGCGTAATCAGCAAACGATAAGCCAACTTTAGATTTATTTTCGGCGAATTTATTATCAACCAGTGCAAGATGCACTTGCTGATATACTTTTTGCCAAATAAAGCCTAATGATATTTCAGTATCTGGCAATAAGCTGATGTCGAGATAATATTTCATAGGCTAACTCCTATTTCTTTTTCGCTTTACCACTAAATACACCACCACGTATTAAATTCCCGACAACATAAGTTTTATCGTTATCAGCGATGTCTTTATCATTCACCCATGCTTGCATAAGTGTATACAGATCATTATTTTTTTTTCGATAAGCTTGACCTCTTTGCGTAACTGCGCCAAAAGGTTCAATAGCAATAGGTGATTTAGTATCATTTTCTTTAACTGTGTACCAATCATCAATTGTACGGATTGCATTACCTATTTTTACATTGTGCATGGCAGCACAGTTTTCCAACTGAAATAACACCTTGCCTTTCTCATTCATATTCATCTCTTGAGATGGAAATACATGCTGCCCATTACCTATTTTTACATAAGCGTTTATTTCCAACATGGTAAATTCATTTTCACCACTTAAGCCTTTATAAATTATCTCAGTTAATTTATTCAAACTATCGCTGTTGTTATTTTGCTTAAAGTCATTCAATGAAAAGTCATACGCATTAAATTCTTCTTCACATCCTTTAGAGTTAACAGTAATGGAAATATCTTCTGCACCAACACGGTTGCGCCACAAAAAACGCCCATTAACTATATTGTATGCATATCTTTTTGCTAACTCTTTTAATGCTTGCTCTTTGTAATCACTAACTTTTTTAGTAATTGCCACTTCAAAGTCTGGCTCATTACAAGCAAAAGGCTTCCCTACATCACCGACAACTCGCAATGTAAAACTTACCTTTAGAGTGTTTTTATCATGCGGTAAATTGGCATCGTCACTATCCGATGAAACAGGGTTAGGCTTGATTTTATCATCATCTTTTGTACCATAAGCACTTATAGTTGAACGGTTCTGACGCTTGGTTATCGGTATCATTTGCCAATCACTTGCTTTATCTAAAACGTCTCCCCAGCTTCCCGAATACATCAAGGCATCAGAGGTTTCTAGCTTACGCTCAAAAGACAAAAGGCTTGGTAGCGCTATTTCATTGTTTTTACTCATTGTTAGTTCCTTATTAAATTATGTATATTGTTTAATTAAAAATCATCGTTTAAGTTTTCTGTTACCACTTTTTGCTCATGCTCTTCTTTATCTAAAGACAATTTATTTTGCTTGCACAGGTACCAATCTTTCTCATAATGGTAATGCCATAGGCAATGATTTAATTCATCTGTACTGCTAATACGGTGTACGGCTTGCCACTCACCAATACTATGCGCAGACTCAACAAAACAAACTGGTGTTTCATTATCCCGTGTATTTTCTATTTCTTTATTGTCATATATTTCTGATATTGCTTTATAGCCACTCATAATTGGCACTAAATAACCAACGTCTGGTTTTTGCACATATTCCCAGTCTGCCTCTGTCGTGTCATTGGGTGAGCAGTAACTTTGCCACTGATTTAGCAATTTTTCATTCACACTGTTATTTTCTAATTGAGCAAAGTAGCTAAGCAATTCATCGTGTATGAGGCTTTCTTGATACGGCGTTTCTAAGTGTTTATTCCATATTTCCAAAACTTGATTTTCTTGAGAATTATCAGTTTGCTTTATTGACATATCCACCAAGTGTTTAGTGATCAGGTCTGATTTGGGACGCGCTTTTTGTTTAAGTGCAGCGAAGTCTAACCATGCATCGAGTAATTCTGTTTCAGCATTTTGTTTCAGTAAACTCAGGTAATGTTTTTCAAGATATTCCGAACGATCGCGCAGAATAAACCCTGGCAATAATTTACGTTTAATCGAGCGCACGTCATCGGCACTACTAACACCATGAATTTCAACACCGCCAATATCAAGTATGGTTCCACCTGCTAAGCGCTGTAAAAAACTATTTTTTGTTAACCATTCAATAAAAGCATCTTGCCGATTACCAATATAGCCATCACATTCAATTAACAAAGACACTGTCATGTTCATTTTGCCCTCTTCAATAACAGGGGCTGTCTCTCCTTTTTTCGAGCTCTCTAAACCATGTAAATAAGGCGGATTTCTACTCTGTGTAAATTCTACGTTATAAGATGAGCCATAAGTATGCACATGATGCTTATGTGCAATCACAGCGCAGCCTTTTAAGCTAATATCATTAAACTTATCAGCGCTAGAGAGTTTACGCGAAAGGTTATGGCTAAAACCTAAAAAGTGAGTTATCGCAGGAAAACCCCACGTAAAACCAGCAATAGCATTAGCCCCTTGAACTTTTATTCGCTTAATTAAAATATACTGTTTCATGCTTTCACCTCTGCTTGAAATTTCAACTCTACATCAAGCATTTCACTATGCTCTCTAAGTACTGGTTCTAATAACGATACCCACATCAGGAGGTGTTCCGTCTGCGGTGTAAACTGCTTATCTTTACCAATAAGTTTTCGATTAAGCCAATGGGCAAAGTCTTTACAAATAATAGCTTGCCAGTTAGTCCCTTTTCGTGCTGATTGGAATGCGCTATCTTGGCGATAAGGGTCAAGTAAATACTGGTGTGCAGGTTTGAGTTTAATATCCTCAGTCACTGTCCACCCTGATGGCAAGGTTTGTATGTTGCCCACAAAAAATAGGAACTCGTCAATAATATTAGCCAGCCAGCGATCTATCCATTTACGTTTTTCGGGATTTTTAATGCTTAAATCAATACGTTTAAAACGAAGTAAAAAATCTCGGAGATAGTTGATATCTTCTTGCATGTTTTGATAAAAGAAGCTCTCATCGAATAGTGACTTTTTATAAATAGGTGGATTTGACTGGTTTTCCCAGGTTGGAGGCTGTGTTGAAAACAAGTGCAGTTTACCTCCTCTTTTCCCATTTAACTGAGAAGCATTACTGTGATTACTAGCAGTAACACTTATCCGCGATTTCTGTGGATATGTTGTCGTCACACTGGGAGAGTATTTATTTTTTTTGCGCAACGCCATTACACCTTTTTGAGTTATGTCAAATACACTCTCAAAAATCGCATGAGCTAACGATGAAGATTTTATATGGCAAAGTAAGTGATATTTACTTTCATCATTAGGAGTGAGGAAATAAACTTGCTTTGCTAAAAAATGGCTACTTAGTTGCACATTTGACAGCGCCTTTTTAAAGCCTTTATTCCAAATAGTCACGTCTTCATCGTTACTAGCAAAGGGTTCGAGAACCTTAGCCTGCTCAGCAACGAACTCTGTAGCTAATTTATTTCCATTTAACTCCAACTCAAGAAACTGAAAAATAGGTGCGTATTGATTTCCGCTAACTGCACCATCTATATTTTTCTCCCTTAAGCTAGATGTAGTTAAAGTATCAGGTTTGAATGCATCAATTTTGTCATACAGAGATGATGAATCGATTTTTGAATGTGTGAGTTTAATCACATGTGTCGCAAAACTTACACTAGAGGCTTTGGTGGCTGCATCAGTAATCCATTCACATGGTTTATACTTAACTGAAATAGCTTCATGTTTAGCTTTATAATCAGCTTCACATTTATCAAAATCAAATTCAGAGCTAACTTTTCTAAATTTTAAAATTTTATTGAACCTCACCCTTTGGAAGTCAATGGAAGATTGATCTTTTTCCTTTTTTGCAGAAAAAAACTTTTTTACAAATTCTTTTGCATACAATCCATTTTGTCCGCATAACACGCCAATATCTTTGATTATTTCCTTTAAATATTTCTCTTCATCAGAATTAGATTTATCAATAAGAAATTTATTGATCACCGCTTCCCAACTTTCCAATTCTTTATTTTCATCAACCATTTTATTTATTCCCCATTTCTTGATAAATCCCTAAGTTAGGGTGATAACTATATTGTGTTCGCTGTTCGCTATTAAATTCAGTTAAACGAATTTCACCAAACCGCTCGCTTATTTTCGCTAAATCGTACTCAACACCATTGTTTTTAAACTCATCAATCAGTTGTTGGTAAACAGTTTTAGCACTTAAATCAAACCAAAAATGATTACCTTTTGCCAGTAGTATTTCATCATCAGTTTTCTCAACAATCTCCACCAAACTATTCTCACCAAACTCCGAGGGGTAAACATCTTCATTAAGCCATCGCCACTCTATGTGGGAATATTCATCTTTTAGCCACAAATAAAAGGCATTGTCTGATTGAGATTGCCTAAATTTTTGCTGTTTTTGCACTTCTCCACACCAATGAGGCTGTTTTTCCCACCAAACTTTTGCAGGTTTTTCACCTGAAAAGAGCTGTACATTCAACGCTTTGTGCTCTAGTTCATTTAAATTTAAATACTTACCTTCTTCTATTATGACTTTTGGTATAGCAATACGTTGCACTGCATCTATCTTTTCGTATTGCGTTGTAGTTAGAATTTCGCTTAAATCATGCTGTTTAAGTTTTAGCTTAGCAGACTCAAAACCAGGCCGTTTAAAACAAACAGCCTTACCTGATAATGCTTTAAAATTTTTGCTTAGTAATATTATATTTTCAGTTTTTGGCACTAACGACCTATGCCTTAATACCCGCCCTGCAATTTGAATAATTGAGCGCATTGAGCTAGGTTCAATGATTGCCCAGTCATAATCATGATCGCGCCCTACCTCTGCTACTGGCGAGGCTAATACAACAAATATGTGGTGTTTTTGCGAATGAGAGTTTATTTTATTTTTTACTATTTCCCATACACGATCGGGCTGTTTACGATTTAAAATATCGTCTAAGTTATTTTCAATATGCGAGCGTATAGCAAGTGGGTAACGACTATGGTAAATACAATAATGAATGCAGGTATCATTAGGCGCAGCAGTAGCCATCAACTCTTTGGCTACTGCTGCCAGTGGATTGATATTGGCCATACGCACTAGCCCAATTGATATAGTCTGCGCTTTTTCATTTGTCCCATTATTATCGCGATGCTTTTCATCAAGGCCAATAATATTGGCTTGTACTATTTTTGCCATAGACTTAGCAACACTTTCTTCGTCTTTATCAAGCGCTGCAATACAACCTAACTGCTGTGGTGTATTTTTATTTGTAAGATTTTTAATACGTTTTTTTATAAAACTTTCATGCGCCGATATATAGGATTTATTTTCTGTAAGCGTTTTACATAATTCTTCTTTACTTTCCCATTCATCAAACCATGCGCATTGTATTTCACCATTGTATTGCCCAATATTTGCTTTAGCATATTCAGCCCAGCCCGCCTGATAAGATTGAAATAAGGCATAAGCCATCGCGGGCGGCATGGTTGCTGTAGACAGCAGCACTTTACTACCTAGCATAGCCGCCCAATGCACTAATCGGCACAACGCAGGTAAGTCTTCTAAACCAAAATCATCAGGCTCATCAAGAACTAAATCTGACGTTAATAAACGCAACATAGGTGCAATCTGCTTTCCACCTTTTGTACCTTCTGTTGCAGGTATCAAATGATCAATAGTGCTGACCAGTATCGGCGCTTGTATCAGTTGATCTAAACGTTTTTCTTGTTTTGTCCAAGTACTTAAACTGTGCTCTTGAATATTTGCACCATAATCCACATAAAGATCCGCAGCAATTATTTCATTTTGTGATGCACTGCCTGTAGATTCTTCCTGTTCTATTTTGTGAATTGATTGTTGCTGATTTTCAAAGAGATCCTTCACTGCAACACCGCCAACAGCAATAGCGAGTTGTTGCTCATTTAAGTCTAATTTTTTACGGAATTCCTTACCTGTTTGCAATGTTAATGTTCTTAACCCCAACGCAACACTAAAACGAACACCACCAGTTTCATTCCCGAGTGCATACATTATTTTGGCATTCGCTAAAGTCTTACCTTTGCCTGTTGATGCCATATTAATACCAAAAAAACCTTGATTGACTGCTTCTTTGGCTATTTTCTCTGATAGTTTTTTAGCCTTATTTTGCCAACCAAAACTTTCATTAAATTTCTTCGGCACGTTATCTTTCAAAAATTTATTTTCATCTAAAGTAGGTAACGTATTTCTAAGTTTCGGGAGTTTTTGACTGATTGCTTGTGCGGCATAGGCAACGCCAATCAAATGTTCATCTAATTGTTGTTTTGCTTGTTTCGTTTCCCTGTCCGTATTGGCAATAACATTGTACGAAATACTTTGCCACTCTTCCGTTGCGTCTTGGGACGAGTAATAGTGATCTGCAAGCATTAAACTCAACCTAGCAAGATGAGTGGTAAAAAGTTGTTCATGTAACCAGTTTGGTTGTTGTTGAATAATGGGCTTTAATTTTGTTAATGCTTTCGAGGTAATAGCGCAAGCATGTGAGCGCCATTTCATGCTTAAAACGGGTAATTTATTTTCAAAATTCCAATTATTTGCCAATAGGCTTTTCTTATCAGCATCTTTGCATTGGTATGAATTCCAGACAGCTTCAAGAGCATTAAGCCATGATTCTATATTTTCAAAGGACGGCGCGAGATTTACATTATCTTTCCATGTAGGAACTAAAGGGAGTTTATGATGTGTTAAAATTAACCATGCAACTAACTGAGCAAAATAAGATAGCTTATTGATAGGATGATTAAAGTTTTCAGCACTATCTACACCATCTCGGTAACAGCTTGTAATACTGTATTTTTCTATTTCTGTTAACTCTTGTAGCCACTCAAGATCTGTTTTATTTTCAGTAAAATTTTGAAACAATCTTAAAGAAACCCACTCATGACGATAGGGCTCTCCTTTAGACTGGGTTTTTCCCTGTAATTTATTTTGAAACAATAAATTAGCTTTGCCAAAGTCATGAAACAACCCCGCAATAGCAGCTGCCGACTGAATTATATCAATGGTCTGCCATTGATTTTTATCTACAAACATAGTCATTTCTTTACTTGTACTATTCACAGGCACAACGCCCTCGCTATTAAACTTATTTTTATTGCCCACCACCCAAACAAGTTGGCTTCTTGATCTTGAGCGGATCCAGTGGCAACTTACGGCGGTGCTTTTACTGGCAGTTTGCCTAAGCATTTTTTTTACTGTCAAGAGACCGTCTTGGGTAATGAGTGTTTGCCAGGTGTTATCTCCAATGCGATTGGCAAAAGCGTCTAATACCCGCCTAGTTTTTTTGAGGGCATTTTTTTCACATTGCGAAACGAATGTCACCATCATAATTTTTCAGGCTCACTTGCACTGTGATCGCCAAGTGCTACTTGCTTTATTTGACAAAACATAAAATCAAGGGCGCTATGATCGACAAAGGCTTGTAAAATTTGGGCGCGAAACTCTTTTTCGGTGGCGTTTTCACTAGCACAAACAAATGCCCACGGCAGTACTATGGCATCTTTAATAAGATCTGCCACATCAAACACTAACGCGCCGCGCCTGGTTTTACCATGCATGACGGCAAAGCCATGTGGAATACCTAACACCCATAACGCGCAAGCGGCTAAGCCATAGGCTAAATAATTACCGTGATTTAAAAAATCATTGGCAAGATCTGTACTTTGATGTTGTCGTTTAAAACCGTTTTGATTGGTGAGAGTCGCTGCAAATTTATAAAGAGACTTGGTTAGCTGCGCTTCGATTAATAATAGCTCTGCGGGTTTGTTCGCGGCTTGCATGCGCTGATGAAATCGCGCTAATGCTTTTTTGATATTGCCATCATCAGTGCTAAAGCCTTGCATTTTAAGCTCCCTGTCTTTGCCCCAAATTTGATGTAAATAATCGATACGCGCTCCTTGAAACTCTTTGGCAACTTTTAACCTTTTTTTATCAGCAAACCAAAACGCCATCCAACCTTGTAAATATTCTGTTGGGCGATATTCACTTTGCGGGGTAAACCATTCGATGTCATTACCCATATAAAGTGGTGTGCCTCCACCACCTGAAAAACCAATTAATACGCCAGCTTGGGCTAACATTCGCACCGCTGCTTGGGTTATGGACGTGCCATTGCCTAATAATATAACCGTAGTATTAGCGATGGGGATATTAAAATATTGATTGTCTTTTTTAGCCTCCATTAAATAAAGTACGCGACCATCTTTTTGCATTACTCGGCAATATTCAAGATAAAACAAATTAGCACGTTTGGAGTGTAAAATAGATTTTAAATCAGAGGGAGCTAGATCATTCATCTTCATTTAATCACCATTGAAATAAGGCTGTTTTCATCAAGATTAATACTTGTTTTTAGTACATGCAAGTGAAACCTCAAGATGATTTATTAACCGTTAACTGATGCATCAAAACCCAGCACAACATAAAATCTCGCGTAAGGAGCCATTTTATGCTGCAAATCATCAGCCAATTCTCTTTGCTGACTTTGAATATTGAGGTAACATGGATTTAAATAAAATCAAAAAAGGTAAGTGACAATGAAAAAAGTAGGATTAATAGGTTGGCGCGGCATGGTTGGATCGGTGCTGATGCAAAGAATGTCTGCTGAAAATGATTTTGCCACCATAGAGCCGACCTTCTTTAGCACATCGCAAGTTGGTCGTGCTTGCCCTGATGTTGGTCAAGGTGGTGGGATACTCCACGATGCATTTGATCTTGATGCGCTTGCAAAAATGGATATTATCATTACCTGCCAAGGAGGTGATTATACTCATGGCGTTTATTCTCAATTAAGAGCCGCTCATTGGAGCGGTTACTGGATTGATTCGGCGTCTTCATTACGCATGAAAGATGATGCAATTATTATCTTAGATCCTGTTAATAATAACGTGATTGAACAGGCAATTAAAGCTGGTGTTAAAACCTATGTTGGTGGCAATTGCACCGTATCATTATTATTAATGGCATTAGGCGGTTTATTTGCCCATGATTTAATTGAATGGATAACACCGCACACTTATCAGGCTGCATCTGGCGCTGGAGCTAAAAACATGCGCGAATTAATCGCGCAAATGGGATCAATTGCAGAGCAAGCTAAAGATAAACTTGCCGACCCAGCTTCTGCTATTTTAGCAATAGATCAATGTGTCGCTGATCACCTGCGCAGCGACGCATTGCCAACAACACAATTTGGCGCAGCACTTGCCGGCAGTTTGATCCCTTGGATTGATAGCGCAATGCCTTCTGGTCAAAGCAAAGAAGAATGGAAAGCACAAGTCGAAGCCAACAAGATTTTGGGCAGAAGCGCTAAACAAATACCAATTGATGGTTTATGTGTTCGAATTGGTGCCATGCGTTGTCATAGCCAGGCAATTACAATGAAATTGAAAAAAAATATTTCCGTGAGCGAGATTGAAAAGATCTTAGCTTCGCATAATGATTGGGTAAAAGTTATTCCAAACCAGCGGGATGTAACCATTTCAGAACTTTCTCCTGCCAAAGTCACTGGCACATTAAATATACCTGTTGGGCGAATTCGCAAGCTTTCAATGGGCCCTGAATATGTGAGCTTATTTACTGTCGGCGATCAGCTTTTATGGGGAGCCGCAGAGCCACTTCGGCGCATGATGAATATTTTACAAAATACCTCCAATATCGATCAATAAGCTTGTACCAATCGACCCATCATATTAGTTAAATTTTCTGGCTAAATTGTGATGTACAAACTTAATATTATTTAAATTCACTAGACAATATGTGCTAAAATAGGCAGAAAATGAGAGTGAGTTTTTATGGATAATATTGGCTTTAGCGTTATTGTAACTGGCAGAGTTCAAGGTGTTGGCTTTCGTTATTTTACCGCCAGGGAAGCCCTTAAATTAGGGTTAACTGGCCGCGCGCAAAATCTCACCAATGGCACAGTCAAGGTTGAATTGTTTGGTCGACCAAAAGTTGCGGATAAATTACTATCTTGGTTAAAAGTTGGCCCGATATCAGCGCGAGTAGATGATATTAACATCATTCAAATACCCTTTATAAAAAAAACAAAATTTCATGCTAATTAACATTGATATCGTGTGAAGTAAGGCGTATAACAGTGTAATTATAAAAGGCACACAAGATTAACCTTAATAAAACTTTTAATTATTATCTTAACGAGGAGCTAGGATGACACGCTTAAGTAAAAACTTATATCAACTAGCAATTACATAATTAAAAAAATTTGGCCAGATAAGGGCATATTCTCAATTCCGCTTATTCGAGAATTGACAGTGGTGCTGATTATTAAGCTCATCTTTATTGTGGCCTTAAAAGTTGTCTATTTTTCACATCCAGTGCCCTTTAATGCCAATCATTTATTTGGAAAAAGCACAGCTGAACATAATATTATTACTACAAAAAATTCAATAACATAAAACAGAAGGAGAAAAACATATGGAACATCTTGTTGACTTGTCGCGTTTTCAATTTGCGATGACAGCTATGTATCACTTTTTATTTGTGCCACTCACCCTTGGTCTGGCATGGATATTAGCGATTATGGAATCACTTTATGTGATGACTCGCAAACAAGTATACAAAGACATGACCAAATTTTGGGGAAAGCTCTTTGGAATAAACTTTGCACTTGGCGTCACAACAGGTCTAACAATGGAATTCCAATTTGGGACTAACTGGTCTTACTACTCTCATTATGTTGGTGATATCTTTGGCGCACCTTTGGCAATTGAAGGCATGATGGCTTTCTTTTTAGAATCTACTTTTGTTGGGCTGTTCTTTTTTGGTTGGGATAGACTAACGCGTGTCCAACATTTAGCCTCAACTTGGTTGGTCGCTTTAGGTACAAGTCTCTCTGCATTATGGATATTAATCGCCAATGGCTGGATGCAAAATCCCGTCGGCTCTGCATTTAATTACCAAACCATGCGCATGGAAATGACCAGTTTTTCCGATGTTCTTTTTAACCCCGTTGCACAAGTTAAATTTGTGCATACCGTTGCCAGTGGCTATGTTGCAGGGGCAATGTTTGTACTTGCTATTAGTTCATATTATTTATTAAAAGGTCGAGATTTACCATTTGCTAAGCGCTCCTTTGCTATTGCCGCAGCTTTTGGTCTTGCAGGGATCACATCGACCATTATTTTAGGTGATGAAAGTGGTTATGAAGTTGGTGATGTGCAAAAAGTAAAATTAGCCGCCATTGAATCTGAATGGGTTACTCATCCAGCACCAGCTGCATTTACACTGATAGGTCTGCCAAATCAGACAACAGAGCGTACAGACTACGCACTTAGAATTCCTTATGCGTTAGGTATTATTGCAACACGCTCTCTTGATAAAAAAATCATAGGGTTGCAAGAACTAATGAAGATCCATGAAAAGCGAATACGCAGAGGTTTACTTGCTTATGGCTACTTACAAAAAATACGTTCGGGTGATAAATCAGCAAAGACTTTGGCGGCATTTAACAAGGTTAAACATGATCTTGGTTATGGATTACTCGTAAAACCTTATGCACCTAATGTTGTTGATGCGACAGAAGCTCAAATCCAAAAAGCGGTGAAACATAGTATTCCTCATGTTGCGCCAATATTTTATGCATTTAGGATCATGGTCGCTTGCGGCGTCATGTTGCTATTGATTTTCTTGTTTGCATTCTATCAATCTACCAGGAACCGTATTGGCAAAAACCGACTTTTCTTGAGAATTGCCCTGTACTGTTTACCATTACCATGGTTTGCGATTGAAACTGGGTGGTTTGTTGCTGAATATGGCCGACAACCTTGGGCGATTGCTGGAGTATTACCAACGGATATGGGCGTATCAACACTTTCAAGTGCACATGTTCTATCGAGTATTATCGCAATGGCAGTGTTTTATACCATATTACTTATTATAGAGATGTTTTTAATGTTCCGCTTTGCGCGTCTAGGACCAAGCAGTTTACATACAGGAATGTATCATTTTGAACAACTTGAAACTAAACAGGGAGAATAATTATGTTTGAATATGAAATATTAAAAGTTCTATGGTGGGTAATCATAAGCGTTTTATTAATTGGCTTTGTGATAACTGATGGCTTTGATATGGGCGTGGGAACCTTGCTGCCGTTCATGGGAAAAACAGATGATGAGCGCCGTATTTTAATTAATACCATCGCGCCACACTGGGAGGGTAATCAAGTTTGGTTTGTCCTCGCTGCTGGAGCAATTTTTGCCGCTTGGCCTTCTGTCTATGCAACGGCGTTTTCTGGGTTTTATATCGCCATGATGTTGACCTTATTTGCCATGTTCTTTCGGCCTGTTGGCTTTGATTACCGTAGTAAAATACAAGATCCACGCTGGAGAAACGGCTGGGATTGGGGGATCTTTATCGGAAGTACTGTGCCACCAATTATTTTTGGTGTAGCTTTTGGTAATTTATTGCAAGGTGTTCCTTTCGTTTTAGATGAATACTTACGATCAACTTACGTGGGGACCTTTTTGGGCCTGTTAAATCCTTTTGCATTACTTGTGGGTGTGTTTAGCTTATCACTCTTTGTATTGCAAGGATCAACCTGGTTACAAATGAAAACTGAAGGCGAGCTACGCAACAGAGCGCGCCTTGTATCTCTTATATGCGCACCTCTAACGCTTATATTATTTGCCTTAGCAGGATTGTGGATATATTGGGGGATTGATGGCTATGCGATTACTTCTTTATCAAGCTTAAACGGGCCGTCTAATCCTCTACTTAAAACCGCCGTGGAGCAACATGGCGCGTGGTTTTTAAATTATAAAACATATCCACTCTCAAAAATAGCACCAATTGCGGGCTTATTACTGCCAGTGTGCGTTTGGATTGCCAGCAAATTGAACCGCAGTGGATTTGCTTTTTTTGCCAGTAGTTTAACTCAAGTCGCGGTACTGCTTACCTTTGCGTTTAGTACCTTCCCATTTATTATGGCATCAAGTATTAATCCAAATATGAGCTTTACTGTGTGGGATAGTGTTTCAAGTGCGTTGACGTTAAATGTAATGACGATTGCAACGATTATTTTCTTACCTATCATTTTGATTTATACCAGCTGGGGATATTTCAAAATGTTTGGAAGAATTGGCAAAGACTTTATGACTAAATATAAACAATCAGCTTATTAGATTAGAAGGAAATTATTATGTGGTATTTTACTTGGATATTAGGTGTTCTGTTAGCATGCGCCTTTGGTATTATTAATGGGCTATGGTTTGAACAAATGGAAAACAACAACAGTGACGATGACAATAACTCAATTAAATAATAAAATAGACTGGATCCATAAACCCTTTAAGTTGTCATTAATGCGCTTTATTTCACTTTTATTAGCATTAATGATAACGGGTATATTGTTCATTGCTCCAGGCCATATTGCGGGCAATATTGAAGAACTTAATAATGGTTATTTAATGTTAGTAATGCTGGGTCTGAGCGCTACATTTATACATGGCGTGGGGTTTGACCCTATATTTTGGCTTTGGAAAATTCTTTTCTCGCCATATTTGTCATGGGCTATACTATTTAGCTTTATCGCCACTCACTTTATTTGATGAATTTTATCGATACTGCGCTGTGCTTAGCTATATAGCATATTGATAACCCATGAGCTCTCAAAGTACAAAAACAGCAAGATAAATTGGCCGCTACACTCTGCATAAAATCACCCTGACAAGATCAACTACTTTGATTACAAAATGGTGATTTTAATAAAGACTTTAATACTTAACTCGGTTTATAACCATTAAGCTCGCCTCACTATCTTGGCAACAAAAACAGAACTTATGCCCAACATCTCGACATAATGGTCTTGCAGATAAAGTAACTTGGCGGTATACTGCCGCTTGTTGTCGAAAAGTTTTCTTATTTGTAACATTTTAACATCATGATTTTTTTCAAGAAGAAACAAAATGAACATGCCAATTTCGCACTTAAAACTGAGGATCTATTATGAAGATACCGATGCAGATGGCTCTGTATACTATGCAAACTATCTAAAATTTTTTGAACGTGGACGAGCTGAATATTTACGCGAAATAAAGATAAGTCAAAGCGACTTAGTGAAAAAAAACATCTCGTTTGTTGTGAAAAAACTAGATATTGATTATATGAAACCTATCCACTTTGATGATTTGTTAAATATAAAAACATATATTAAATCATATCGAACAACGAGTATGATTTTTGCGCAAAATATCTACCATGAAAATGGTGATCTACTTTGTGAGTCAAGCGCACTGATTGTCTTTATTAACCTTAGCAAAAAAAAAGCTACCGCTATCCCACCTGAAATAATTAAGGAATTAAATCGTGCACTCTAATCTATCTATTATTGGGCTCTTTTTGCAAGCTAGCCTGCTTGTAAAATTAGTCATGTTGTTGTTGTTAGCTATGTCTCTTTATTCGTGGACCATTATTTTTGCCCGCACAACAAAATTTAAATTAGCAAATGTTGCGCTAATGAAATTTGAAGCGAGTTACTCTACTGCCCATGATTTAGCCATACTATATAAACAAACAGCTAAGCACAAAGAGAAATGTTCTGGTGCCGAAAAAATATTTTTTACGGGTTTTAATGAATACTCCAAACTAAATAATAAAGGAATTACAGGAATAGATAGCATTACAGAAGGCTCTCACCGCAGTATGCGCATTGTACTTTCTCGCCAATTAGAAGCGCTTGAAACGGGGCTTCCTGCACTGGCAACCATCGGATCAATTAGCCCTTATATTGGCTTATTTGGTACTGTTTGGGGGATAATGAACTCCTTTATTGCGCTTGGTCAGGTACAACAAGCTACATTAACCATGGTTGCACCAGGTATCGCAGAAGCATTAATTGCAACTGCAATGGGACTTTTTGCCGCAATCCCAGCTGTGATGGCTTATAACAAATTCTCAACTAACGTAACAAAGCTTGAAAATTCTTACGTTAACCTAATGGAAGAATTTACTTCAATATTGCACCGTCAAGCAATAACAAAGCTAGGATAGGTTATGCAACCATTATTTCGTCGCCCGCGCAGACAACTAGTCTCTGACATTAATGTTGTTCCGTATATAGATGTTATGCTGGTGTTATTGATTATTTTTATGATCACCTCACCACTCGTGACACAAGGCGTGAAGGTAGATTTACCACAAGCAGCAGCACAAACATTACCTGATGACAAGAAGCCCCCCATTATTGCAACAATAGATAGACAAGGGCTTTACTACCTATCAACGGGTCAGAGTAGCAAACAAGTATTAAATGCAAAACAAATGACTGCATTAGTAAAAGACGCATTAGCCAAAGACTCAAGCGCTGAGTTTATTGTCAAGGGAGATGGAAACGTACCCTATAAACGCGTGGTGGATTTAATGGTGCTATTGCAAAATGCGGGCGTGCCATCCCTTGGCTTAATGACAGATCCTGAACAGAAATGAAGAATAAAGAAACATCAAGACCATTTTTAATTTCCTTAATGCTGCATGTTCTTATGGCGGCAGTGCTGATCATTTCCGTCAATTTTAGCTTACCAACAAAAAAACCTAAAAAAACAGAGTCGCTCATCCATGCAACAGTGGTGAGCCAAAAATTATTTGATGATTTAGCCGCACGAAAAAAACAAAAGGCATTAAAGAAACAGCGCATTAAAGAGCAAATCAAAAAAGAAAAAGAACGCCTTATACGTAAAAAAGCATTAAAGAAAAAGAAAAAAGCGCAGCGAATTAAAGCGCGAAAATTACTTGCGGCGAAGAGAGCAAAAGCTAAAAAAGATGCAGCTATTGCCAAAAAGAAAGCACAAGAAAAAGCGCGTGAAGATGCAAAATTAAGTGCTCAAAAAGAAGCTCAAAGAAAACATCAAGCTAAGCTTGATAAATTAATGGAAGATACCTTTAATAAGTCGTTTTCTAGTGCACAAAGCACTAAAGAGCTTTCTGAAATAAGTAGATATAAAGCCCTCATTAAAGATAAAATAAGTAGAAATTGGCAAGTAGACTCAAGTATGAAGAATAAAAGTTGTACACTTGCTATTCGTTTATCTGCAGATGGATTAGTATTATCTGCGACAAGAAGCAAAGGAGATCCAGAGGTTTGTGATTCAGCAAAACGGGCAACATTTAAAGCATATACTTTACCTATCCCGAAGGATCCTAAAATTTCTCAGCAGTTTCTTGACTTTGATATAACACTAGAGCCAAATTTATAGGAAATATATAATGCTACTAAGAATTTTACTTTCTTTTTCTCTCTTATTTTCAACTGCTGCCTCAGCGCGAGTCCAAATTTTAATCACTGAAGGAGTCAATAGCGCGAGGCCCATCGCTGTTATACCCTTTAAATGGATAGGCAAAGGCCAAAAGCCTGTTGATATCTCAACTATTGTGGCAACAGATCTACGCAGTAGTGGTTTATTTTCTCCCATGGCATTAACTAAAATGCCCAAGATGGCAGAAAATGACAAGAAGATTAATTATCAAATGTGGCATCATTTAGGTATAGAAGAGCTTGTCATGGGGGAAATAAAGCCAGGGAAAAGTGCTGGGCAGTACGAGATTACTTATAAATTAATCGATATCGTTCGGGGTAATATGGACAATCTAAAATATTCCCCTTTGTTATTAAATATCAGAAGCATTACAAGCAAAAAGCAAATACGGCAGTTTTCTCACCGTATTAGTAATGTTGTATATAAAAAGCTCACAGGTATTAAAGGTGCTTTTTTAACACATATTGCTTATATTATGTTCATTGCAAAAAGCCATTACCCGTATCAATTAAGAGTTTCAGATTATGATGGTTATAACGAAAAAACTATTTTGAGATCAAAAGAGCCTATTATGTCCCCCGCATGGTCGCCTGACGGTCAACAGCTTGCTTATGTTAGTTTTGAAAAACACAAATCGGAGATTTATATTCAAAATGTTTACACGCAAAAAAGACAATTAGTGAGCTCTTATCCTAAAATTAACGGCGCACCTGAATGGTCACCCGATGGAAAAAATCTTGCAATCGTACTCTCAAAAGATGGTGTGCCAGAAATTTATATTTTGAATATTGCAACTAAAGCACTGACTAGAATTACACATGACCTGGCGATTGATACCGAGCCAAGTTGGACTACTGACCAACAAAATATAATTTTTACCTCTGCACGAGGTGGAGCACCACAAATTTATGATATAAATCTTGTAACTCACCAAATAAGCCGTCTTACTTGGGAGGGTAATGCAAACTTCTCTGGCTCTATCACGCCTAATGGGGAAAGCTTAGTCATGGTAAGCCGCAATAATAATGATTACACGATTGCAGTTCAAAACTTGGAATCTGGCGAAATGCGCTCCCTGACGAAAGGGAAACTCGATAAATCGCCAAGTATTGCGCCAAATGGCAGTATGATCATTTACAGCACGCGCTATAAAGATCATCAAGTGCTCGCACTTGTTTCGATGGATGGTCGTTTTAAGGCTAATCTACCAGCAAAAGAAGGCGATGTTAAATCACCTGCGTGGTCACCATTTTAAGTAAAATATCTACTTAGCGAGCATAAAAAAGTTTATACAGCTATTATTACAATAAAAAAAATTGGGCTAACTTAAAAATAATGTTACAATCCGCATAAGTTAGTCACTTTATAATACCGACTGATAAATTTAATCTAAATTAAGGAACTAAAATGAACGTATCTATAGTATTAAAAAGTTTATTGATTACATTACCCCTTTTATTTTTAGGTGGTTGTGCCTCTACGACTCAATCAAGTGACACTAAGACTGCCCACAGTGAAAAAGCAGGTAAGAATGTAGAGACTGGTACACTTAATGACAATAAACTTACTCAAGAAGAAGCTGTTAAAAAATATGGTGATGCTATTCTTAAGACTACAGTGTGGTTTAAATTTGATGACTCAACAATCGCCACAAAATATAATCAAGAGCTCAATGCACATGCTAAACAACTCGTTGACAACCATAATATGAAAATAACGATTGATGGATATACTGATGAACAAGGTACACCTGAATACAATGTTGCACTCTCAGAGCGTCGTGCAAAGTCTGTTTCAAAATATTTACAGGCAAACGGTGTAAGTTCAGATCAGATAAAAATTGTTAGTTATGGCGAAGAGAAACCATTAGAGAAAGGTCATAGCCAAGCCGCGTATGCTAAAAACCGTCGCGCGACTATTATTTATTAATAAATGTCAAACATAGCAACGACTAAAGTGGTCATTTTATTGACCATTTTTTTTTCGATTAACAGCTTTTCGGCCTCAGTTAATGATGTTGTAAGTAACGGTTCGCTAGCACAACAAAAAGTACAAGAGCTTACTCGATTATTAGAAAATAGAAGTAAATTGCTGGTGAATTTGCAAAATGAAGTTGATCAACTTTCTCAAACAGTAAATACACTCACGGGAAAGAATGACCTGCTCAATTATAAACTATCGCAAATCGAAACTCGCCAACGCACCATACTATTGACGATCAGTAATTTACAAGCGCCAAAAACAAAGCAAAAAAATAATGTTGCACCGATAAATGGCAATCAAACAGAACAATCAGCCTATCAAGCTGCTGTTGATTTTATCTTAAAGTCTAAAGACTACGATAAAGCAATTAGCGCATTTACAGCGTTCGTTGCTAACTATCCTAAATCAACTTTAGTTGCTAATTCATATTACTGGTTAGGGCAATTGTATTATAAAAAGCAACAATTTAAAAACGCACAACAATCTTTTGCAGAGGTTGTCAATAATTTTTCTAAATCTGCTAAAAGATCTGATGCAATATTAAAAATTGGTGTGATTGATGAAACATTAGGTGACGTGCCATCTGCAAAAAAAGCATATAACAAGGTACTAAAAGAATACCCTAATTCATCCCCTGCAGAGCTTGCGGCAAAAAGACTAAAAGAGCTGCGCTAGTAAATGCAAATGCAAATGATATATACCCATTTTCATAGTAGAATGGGTATGATTAACGTTAATTACAAAATAAATGCCTTTTATTGTTGCGAAATTATAAATTTTCTATATTATACCCCCCAGTTAAAGTCACTCTGAAAAAGTATTTTAATAATCAAAAGCAAGCCTAATAAATTAGGGCCGTTAGCTCAGTTGGTAGAGCAGTGGACTTTTAATCCATTTGTCGAAGGTTCAAATCCTTCACGGCCCACCACTTTTTTAAAGCTCAGTTGCTAGAGCTAGTTTGAACACTTTTTGCCATTAAAAGCGTATCAAGTAAATTACAACAAAAACCACAAATTATTGTGGGCCGTTAGCTCAGTTGGTAGAGCAGTGGACTTTTAATCCATTTGTCGAAGGTTCAAATCCTTCACGGCCCACCACTTTTTTAAAGCTCAGTTGCTAGAGCGAATTTGAACACTTTTTGCCATTAAAAGCGTATCACGTGACTTGAAACAAAAACCACAAATTATTGTAATACCCCAAGAAATTTAAACAATAAAATTAATATTCTTATTCCTATTTAAGTTAACATTTCCAAAAACAGGAGAATTAAGGCGAGCTTAGCTGGCGTAGTAAAGGTATCTTAAGTGCATAATAAGAAATATTAAATAGTTATCTTGGATCTAGCGGAAGGTATACAATTCATATATTTTACAAGTATATAATATGCTAGCGCAGCAAATAAAAGATACAGAAAACCCAAACGCCCAACTCCTATAAAGGAAATTAAACTGATTATAGATCCTCTAAAAAAAGCCGCCAAGTGTTCCCCACAAGCAAATAAATACCCTGCAGAGCCCCTAACTTTTGTATGTGGCAGTAAAGCAATATACATTGAGTTTGACCTCATGCTTACCTGTGCATATAGAGCAATGAGAACTGAAAACATAAGCATAAAAATGTTCAAACTATTTACAGCTATAGAGATAAGGATCAGCGATCCTGAGAAAAAGAGCAATATAGTACTATATTTCAAAGAAATAAAATTCCCAACTTTATTCGAAATAAAACCATTTGTAAAACGACCCAATATTATTCCTATCCCAACAAGAGAAGTTACCCAGCCATATTGTATTGGCGTTAATTGAAATTGAGTTTGCAGAAGAAAAGGACTGATTGTTACATACAAAATCATTGCGCTCATGCCAATTCCTGAAATAATTACTGAGCTAATAAAATGTGGATCCCTTAACAACTTAAGATATGTCGGCACAACGTCACCTATAAGCTTTATTTTTGCATCTATACGAGTATTAGTTTCCTTACAAAAAAACATATAGAGTATTGTTAAAATCACAAACAACAGCCCTAAAAAAACAAAGTTCGATTGCCACATAAAATAGTGTTGCAAATAGCCACCCAGAACTGGCAAGAAGTGGAGATAATCAGATACATCCAGCAAAATAATATCGCACCCTCTTTAACGACTCAATGTGGAACATATCTACGACCATCGCTCGATCAAGACCAGTACAAGCCCCTGCTGTACAACCTTGAATAAATAGAAGAAATAGGAAATGTGTTATATTATCTACAAATATAGTTCCCAACACGGCTAAGCAAGATAAAAAAAACCAATTGAGACAATCGGCTTTCTGCCATACTTATCAGACAAAGGGCCAGATACAAGAATACTGCAAGCAAACCCAATAAATACAGCGTTATTGATTGTTGCATATGCCATTTGTCAGTATTCATATAGTTTGTCATACTGGGCATAGAGGATAGGTATAAATCAATACCCATCAAACCAGACATTGCGATGAAAATAATAATCAATAAACTAAACATATCATTATATGTTTTTTTTATTCTCATTTTTTTCAGCATTATTTTTTATACAACATAGCAGTCAAAACCTATAAATTATGGAATTCATTTTATGCAATTCTTGAATTGAAGTCACGCAGCATAACATCATAGACTGTTGCAACTCTTTATTCATCTGATTAATAACACCAGAAACTCCAAATTATTATGGGCCATTAGCTCAGTTGCAAGAGCTGTGGACTTTTAATCCATTTGTCGAAGCTTAAAATCCTTCACGGCCCACCTTTTTTATTCACATTACCATTATATCCGCTCATGTAATGCGCTGTGCTAAATATTATCCGCTTTAATAAAATTACATCAATTACATTTTCTTGTTATAATCAGCGTACTAAAAAATATTTACATATTTAGGATAAAAATCATATGACTAAATTATCTCCAGTTGTTAGTTTTGACTATCCAACACTCCCAAAGCTTGCCGTCCTTTCGGATCAAGAAAAAATAAGCTATAAAGAAAAAATTAAAGTGTTACTAAAAGAAAAAAATGCAGTATTGATTGCGCATTACTATACAGATCCTGAAATTCAAGCACTTGCTGAAGAGACGGGAGGCTATGTTTCTGATTCGCTTGAAATGGCGCGTTTTGGGCGAGATCATGATGCATCAACCCTAATCATAGCTGGTGTGCGTTTCATGGGGGAAACTGCAAAGATATTAACTCCTAATAAAAAAGTATTAATGCCATCGCTTGAGGCGACTTGTTCATTAGATGTTGGTTGCCCTATTGGCCCATTTAGTCAATTTTGTGATGAGCACCCTGATCGCACCATTGTTGTTTATGCAAATACTTCAGCGGCAGTAAAAGCCCGTGCTGATTGGGTCGTGACGTCAAGCATTGCACTTGAAATTGTTGACCACCTTGATAGTGAAGGGAAAAAAATCATTTGGGGGCCTGATCGCCATTTAGGTAGTTACATCCAACATAAAACTCAGGCCGATATGCTTATGTGGCAAGGCGATTGTATTGTTCATGATGAATTTAAAGCGCGAGCACTACGCGATATGAAAGCACTGTATAGTGATGCGGCCGTGCTGGTACACCCTGAATCACCACCGAATATAATTAAGCTTGCTGATGTTGTTGGCTCGACGAGTCAATTAATTGCAGCGGCTAAAAACTTAGCGAATAAAACATTAATTGTTGCAACCGATAAGGGTATTTTTTATAAGATGCAGCAAGCTTGCCCAGAAAAAGAATTGTTAGCGGCACCAACAGCAGGAAATGGAGCTACTTGCCGCAGCTGTGCAGAATGTCCGTGGATGGCAATGAATGGTCTCAAAGCAATATTTAATTCGTTAAACGATGCAAACGGACATCAGATTGATGTTGATCCAAGCGTTGCTAAAGGTGCAATTATTTCTTTAAATCGCATGCTATCATTTGCCGCAGAGAATCAATTAAAAACAAAAGGAAACGCATAATTTGCGTGTAAATACATTATGATCACTAACGATATCTTACGTCGAGTGCGCTATGCACTACAGCTTAATGATTCGAAAATGTTAGCTATTTTTTCTTCAGTAGATAATCCCATAGATGAAAAATATTTGCACAATATCATGGCAAAAGAAGGCGAAGAAAATTATGTATTTTGTCGCGATAGCCTACTGTCTTTATTTCTTGATGGATTAATTTATGATAAAAGAGGCCGAACAGAAGGTTCAGTACCAACTATTTTAGCAAGTAAAGCTGTCCTTTCAAATAATGAAATTTTAAGAAAACTTCGTATCGCACTTAACTTTAAAGAAAAAGATATGCTTGATACTTTAAAATCAGCGCAATTATCAGTGTCAAAATCAGAGCTTTCTGCCTTATTTAGACGTGCGAGCCACCGTAATTATAAAGTATGTGGAGATCAATTATTACGACACTTTTTAAATGGCATCACTGATAAATTTAGGCACTAAGTAATTCTAGTTGAAATTTTATCACTGCGTTTATTGCTACACGGGCATTTACGCAAGCTCGCGCTAACAGCTGCTGTATTGCTCCATTTAAAAGTCAATAACAATAATATATGAAATACTTGTATTTCATTTTTTTGCAAATGATAAACCCAGCTAATCCTTGACAAAAATTTCATATCGAGCTGGCGATAATGCCAGAATAACGCATGTTAAATCATCTTACTAATCATGGAGATAGAGATAAAATGAAAAAATTATTCCTAATCACTAGCAGCGCAATTTTATTCACTGTCTGCGCATGTGCGCCAGCAATAAATGCCCATAAAAATATCACCCTTGTGTACATCAATAATGGCGCTATTCAATGTCAAGGCCACGGTAAGTCTGGCGATGTAACCGCTGCTATTTTAGAGAAAGCTCATATCAATGTTCATGCCACTCAATGTGCGCGTTTAACTAATATAGCGGTTATCACTATGTGTGGCAGCCCTGCTACCAATATTAATCTCCATGAAATTAATACTAAAGATTTAGCCGCCGCTCAATTGCTGGGTTTTAAAAATGTCATGACGTTGAAGACAAATAATAATAATAAAGGCTATGAAGTTTTAAAGTGTAAATAATATTAGGTATCTTGCGCCTATCGCCTTACAACATAGAAATGCAAGATCAGAGCGGTAAATTGGCTCAGGATTAGATCCTTAAATTTGCCAGGCAATGAGTGACTCATTTTAAATAACCTGTTTTCTGGTTGGTGAACTATTTTTATATATAATATCAAGGATTTATAATGAATAAACTATCTATTTCTCATGAAAAATTATTAAAAGAAATTTGTTTGGTTTTTGATGTACAAAGTGCTGCGTTATCTGCTCATAGTAAACGCTTAGGCAATGAATATTTAAGCGCCCTCTCTCTTATGGTTAATTGCCAAGGGCGTATTGTTGTCTCTGGTATGGGAAAGTCAGGCCATATCGGTAAAAAAATATCAGCGACATTATCCTCAATCGGCACGCCTGCATTTTTTATGCACCCAGGTGAGGCTTTTCATGGTGATCTGGGCATGTTGGTTAATGGGGATGTGTTATTGCTTATCTCCTATAGCGGTGAAACAGATGAAATCTTAAAAATAATTCCTTCCATTCAATATTTTGGCAACAAAATTATTTCTATTACTGGCAATATAACGTCAACTTTAGCAAAACATTCTGATGTTGTATTAGATGCAAGCATAGAAAAAGAAACATGCCCAAATAATTTAGCGCCAACAACTTCTACCACTTTAGCACTTGTTATTGGTGATGCGTTAGCCTCAGCATTGACGCTTGAAAAACACATTACACCGATGGACTTTGCCCGTTTTCATCCAGGAGGAAGCTTAGGCAAGCGATTACTCACCCATGTTAAACATGAAATGCGATCTGACAATTTACCCATCGTTTGCCCAACAACGTCTTTAACAGATACGCTGATGATAATGACGCAAACAAGGACAGGGATCGCTCTGGCGCTTGTCGATAATTGCTTAAAAGGCGTTATTACCGATGGTGATGTTCGACGCTTCCTTATTTCAGGAAAGAGTATTAATGATGCAGTTGCAAGTGACTTGATGAATAAATCACCGTGTTATATTTCACCAGAGACACGGTTATCAGAAGCGGAAGATTTAATGCGTGAAAAGCATATTAAATGGCTTATTGTCAGTAATACGGGCAGCGATCTCATCGGCATTATTGAATGGGTTCAATAGCTTATACCCATGATAGCTAAAGGTTCCCTAGATATTCAATCCTTGCCAGCTCTTCATTTTGTTAAACAATATACTTGTACCTTGGTAATTTAAAATTAATATATGTCAAACGCAAACTAATTAAATCACCACCGCGCTGATCTCGCATTTGCTCAGGCGTATATCAAGAGTATCGCCAGTATTGAATGGGTTCAATAGCTTATATCCATGAGAGCTAAAGGTTCCCTAGATATTCAATCCTTGCCAGCTCTTCATTTTGTTAAACAATATACTTGTACCTTGGTAATTTAAAATTAATATATGTCAAATGCAAACTAATTAAATCACCACCGCGCTGATCTCGCCTTTGCTCAGGCGTATATCAAGAGTATCGCCAGTATTTAATGGGTTCAATAGCTTATATCCATGAGAGCTAAAGGTTCCCTAGATATTCAATCCTTGCCAGCTCTTCATTTTGTTAAACAATATACTTGTACCTTGGTAATTTAAAATTAATATATGTCAAATGCAAACTAATTAAATCACCACCGCGCTGATCTCGCCTTTGCTCAGGCGTATATCAAGAGTATCGCCAGTATTGAATGGGTTCAATAGCTTATATCCATGAGAGCTAAAGGTTCCCTAGATATTCAATCCTTGCCAGCTCTTCATTTTGTTAAACAATATACTTGTACCTTGGTAATTTAAAATTAATATATGTCAAATGCAAACTAATTAAATCACCACCGCGCTGATCTCGCCTTTGCTCAGGCGTATATCAAGAGTATCGCCAGTATTTAGCGCATCAGTATTTGTGACAACATTTTGTTTATCATCTTTTACAATGGCATAACCGCGCGCAAGGGTCGCAAGCGGGCTTACGCCATTGAGTTGAGCTTGGCTTCTCTGCAAGTCCATCGCATTTTGTTTTAGTTTTTGCAAGATAGCCTGTGTTAAATGATGCTTTAATTGTGCTAATTGCTGATCATAAATTTGAATGGTCTGCGTCGGGCATCTTTGTAATAATATTGCGTGCTGGGCTTTATATTGCTGCGATTTATTATTTAAAATATTGCCTATCGCATGTTGTAACCGCAGGGTTTGCTCATCTAAATACTGGCGTTGTTGCTGTAATTTATAATTTGGATCTTGCTTAAGTAATTGCTCATTTAATAAAGCCAAATGATGTGCTGCTAATTGTATTTTTAACTGAATCGCTTTTTTTAGCCGCTCTGGCATCAAAGCCAATTCAGCTTCAAGCATTTCTTTACTAAGGCTGACAATCTCTGCCGCTGCCGATGGCGTTGCAGCACGAATATCGGCAACCAAGTCGCTAATGCTAATATCAATTTCATGACCAACTGCGCTGATAATAGGCAACCGACTCTGGAAAATAGCATCTGCTACAATTCTCTCATTAAAACACCATAAATCTTCGAGGGAGCCGCCACCTCGTCCAACAATAAGTAAATCACACTCATTTCTTGTATTCGCTATTTGAATTTGAGTGGAGAGTGATTGCGCACTCTCTTTGCCTTGCACCTGGCTGGGATAAATAATGACTTGCAAGCGAGGATCGCGGCGCTTTAATACACTTAAAATATCGTGTAGTGCCGCACCTGTTGACGAGGTAATAACACCCACAACATTGATGTTTTTAGGTAATACTTTTTTATGTTTTTCCTCAAAATAGCCTTCACTCAATAATTGATATTTGAGGGCTTCAAATTGTTCTTTTAAAAGGCCAGTCCCCGCCAGTTGCATACTTTCAACAATCAGTTGATAGTCGCCTCGCGCTTCATAAAGACTTAACGTGCCATGTACTAATATTTGTTGCCCATATTTAGGTATAAAGCCTGTTTTTTTATTATTACCTTTAAACATGGCACATTTTATTTGTGCGCAACGATCTTTTAACGTGAAATACCAATGACCAGAAACTGCCAGCGTGATATTAGATATTTCACCAGACAACCAAAGCACGCCTAAACCCGTTTCAAGCATTGATTTAGCCGCGCGGTTTAAGAGACTAACTGTGTATATTTTTTTATTTTTCGTCATGGGTAATACTTAGTTGAAGACAAAGAGTATTAGCTTATGAGATGAGAAAAAGAATTGCAAATCATTCTATTTTTATTTGTAGTTTTGAGTTATATCCGTTAATATATGTTCGCAATATCCTACCCCAAGTGATGGTGGTAGCGACTTTATCTTCCCAACTAAAAGTGAGATATTGCTATGCTGAGAATTGCCAAAGATGCGTTAACATTTGATGACGTTTTATTAATACCTGCTCATTCAACAATTCTTCCTCATATGGTTGATTTAAAAACCCAATTAACGCCTTCTATTTCAATGAATATTCCTGTGGTTTCAGCGGCAATGGATACTGTTACCGAAGCTCGCTTTGCTATTGCTTTAGCACAAGAAGGTGGCATTGGTTTTATTCATAAAAATATGCCAACTAAATTACAAGCCAAGCAAGTGCGCTTAGTTAAAATTCATGAAAGTGGTGTGATTTTAGATCCAGTGACGGTCTCACCAGATACAACCTTAGCGCAAATTAAAGCCTTAACTACCGAGAATGGTTTCGCTGGCTACCCAGTCGTCGAGAACTCTGGAAAACTAATTGGTATTATTACCGGACGTGATGCTTTATTTGAAGTTGATTTAAATAAAAAAGTAACAGATGTTATGACGAAGAAAGCGGATCTTGTGACTGCTCGCCCTAATACGCCTCGTGATGAAATTGAAGCCTTGATGCATGCTAAACGTATTGAAAAAGTTTTACTAACAGATGATAACTTCAATCTTAAAGGCATGATAACTGTAAAAGATTTTCGCAAAGCTGAGCGCAAACCAAATGCATGTAAAGATGAATTAGGACGTTTACGAGTTGGGGCGGCTGTCGGCGGGAATGCTAGTGCGAGTAATAAAGCGCGCATTGATGCATTAGTTGAAGCAGGGGTTGATGTATTGTTAATTGATTCATCACATGGACACTCCCAAGGTGTACTGGATCGTATTAAAGCTACACGCTTAAAATATCCTGATTTACAAATTATAGGCGGTAACGTTGCAACAGGTGAAGGAGCTAGCGCATTAGCAGACGCTGGCTGTAGCGCAGTTAAAGTCGGCATTGGACCTGGATCAATTTGTACAACGCGTATTGTCACAGGTGTTGGCGTGCCACAAATCACAGCAATTTCAGATGCCGTTGAAGCGCTAAAAGGCACGGGTATTCCGGTGATTGCCGATGGTGGGATCCGTTTTTCTGGCGATATTGCAAAAGCACTTGCCGCTGGCGCTGCATGCGTGATGATGGGCAGTGTATTTGCAGGATCAGAAGAATCTCCTGGAGAAATCATCTTCCATCAAGGGCGATCTTACAAATCTTATCGCGGCATGGGATCGCTCGCTGCGATGTCTAAAGGCTCATCTGATCGCTATTTCCAATCAGATAATGCTGCCGATAAATTAGTACCAGAAGGCGTTGAAGGTCGTGTTGCTTATAAAGGCAAAGTAAAAGAAATTATCCATCAACATATGGGTGGCGTTCGTTCTTCAATGGGGCTCACCGGTTGTGCAACAATAAACGAACTAAATACCAAAACTAAATTTGTGAAAATTACCAGTGCAGGTATGGGTGAGAGCCATGTTCATGATGTTAGCATTTCCAAAGAAGCGCCTAATTACCGGCGCTCTTAATTTTCAATAAATGTACTTAATATTAAGTGAAGATGATAGAAAAATATATCGTCAAGCTTGAATCACTTAAATTAAAAAAGGTCTTCAATAACAATGAATATTCATAAACACCGCATCCTAATTTTAGATTTTGGCTCGCAATATACACAGTTGATTGCACGGCGGATCCGTGAAATTGGTGTCTATTGTGAACTTTGGAGCTGGGATGTTGATGAAAATGAAATAAAAGCATTCAACGCAAACGGTATTATTTTAGCTGGTGGACCGGAAAGCGTCACAAAAACAGATTCGCCTGTCGCACCTCAATATGTGTTTAACGCTGGTGTCCCTGTATTAGGCATTTGCTACGGTATGCAAACAATGACTGCTCAATTAGGTGGAGCTGTTATTAAAGGCGAAGGTGAAGGAGAATTTGGCTATGCACAGATTGAAGTCACATCAGAATCAACATTACTCAATGCAATTGAAGATGGATTAACGAGCAATGGTCATCGACTATTAGATGTTTGGATGAGCCATGGTGACAAAGTATCTTCTATTCCAGAGGGCTTTGTCGCGGTTGCTCATACGACAACCTGTAAATTTGCAGCGATTGCCGATGACAAAAAACATTTTTATGGTGTTCAGTTCCATCCTGAAGTGACTCACACTAAACAAGGTAGCGCAATGCTGCGTAACTTTGTGGTTGAAATTTGTGGCTGTGAAACATTATGGACATCTGCGTCTATTATCGAAGATGCAGTTGCGCAAATGAAGGCGAAAATTGGTGATGATGAAGTCATTTTAGGCTTATCAGGTGGCGTTGACTCATCTGTGGTCGCACTATTGTTACAACGTGCAATTGGCGATAAGCTCACCTGTGTATTTGTTGATAATGGTTTATTGCGCCTTAATGAAGGCCCGCAAGTCATGGATATGTTCGAAGGAAAATTCGGGCTTAAGATCGTTCATGTCAATGCTGAAAAACGCTTTTTAGAGCGCATCATAGGTCAGAGCAATCCTGAAATAAAACGAAAAATTATTGGCCATGTTTTTGTTGAAATTTTTAATGAAGAATCACAAAAATTAACTAATGCAAAATGGTTAGCGCAAGGTACTATTTACCCTGACGTTATTGAATCAGCCGCATCGAAAAATGGTAAAGCACAGGTCATTAAGTCGCATCACAATGTTGGTGGATTACCTGATGATATGGAGATGGGTTTAGTTGAGCCATTACGCGAATTATTTAAAGATGAAGTGCGTAAAATTGGGCTAGCTCTTGGTTTAGATCATGATATGTTATATCGCCACCCATTCCCGGGACCTGGTCTCGGTGTACGGATATTGGGGGAAGTTAAAAAAGAATATTGCGACTTATTACGCCTCGCCGATGCTATTTTCATCGAAGAATTACATAAAGCGGATCTTTACCACAAAGTAAGCCAAGCTTTTGTTGTATTCTTGCCCGTGCGCTCAGTGGGTGTAATGGGTGATTGCCGTGCATATGATTGGGTAGTTGCGTTGCGTTGTGTTGAAACAATTGACTTTATGACCGCCCGTTGGACTCATCTTCCTTATGATTTAATCGGCCATGTTTCAAATCGTATTATCAATGAAATAGACGGCATTTCACGGGTTGTTTATGATGTATCAGGTAAACCACCTGCGACCATTGAATGGGAATAACCAGCTCAACACATTTGCTAAGCAAGCTACTTTAATGTCTTTTTGAGTTTCAAGGAAAGCATAAAATGATTAATGATTTAGGGTGTTATAGCGATGCAACCTTTATTGAAAGTCCACATTATAATGAGCGATCCATTGAAACAGATATTTCATTATTAGTGATCCACTGTATTAGTTTGCCAGAAGGTATTTATGGCGGAAAGCAAATAACACAATTGTTCACCGCTTGCTTAGATTGTAATGAACACCCTAGTTTTGATGGCTTACAAGATGTGAAGGTATCTGCGCATTGTGTTATTAAGCGAGATGGAAAAGTCGATCAATATGTTCCATTTAATAAACGTGCTTGGCATGCTGGGGTGTCTTCTTTTAATGGCACTGATAACTGCAATGATTTTTCAATTGGTATCGAGCTTGAAGGTACTGATAAAAGTACTTATACATCATCACAATATAAAGCCCTTGCGATATTAACCGATGAAATTATGAGTAAATATACTGCCATTACCAAGCAGAGAATAAAAGCGCATAGTGACATTGCGCCAGGCAGAAAAACCGATCCTGGGAAATTATTTGCTTGGAATACTTATTTTAGCTTGTTAAAAAGCTAATTAACCTAAATTTTGCAAAATTACAGCGCATCGTTATTTTTTTTAATTAAGATCCCACACTGAAATAATAGCAGTAACTTGGAGTTATCATGAAAAATAAAGAGTTATCACTACAAAAAGCAAAACAGATGGCAGTTAGCGAGGACATTAATCAACTAGATTTTAATGAACTGATCGCCAATATTGAAAATGATGAAATCTTAAAGAAGTTCGCACCAGATGGTGTTTGTCAAATTGATCCGCGTGATGGAAATTTAGTGATCTATAATGCCTCACGCGCAAAACGTGCGCATTTCATAAAAAATACAGATAACAAAAACAACAAAAAAATATCCTGCCCTATTTGCGCTGGCGATAGCTCTGAAATTTTTGATATTGCGACTCAAAGTGAAGGCTTTTGTTTTATTAATAAAAATATCTATCCTATTTTTCATACCATTGAGAACTTACCAGAAGAGCTGCCAGAATATTTTCTCCATCAAGATTTACATCATAACGGACGAGCGTCCTATGGCTTTCATCTATTGCAATGGACCTCTTCACTCCATGATAAAGACTGGCATTCCCTGTCTCATGCTGATGCACTCATTGCGTTTAACCAACTCACTAAATTAGAAGAAAAGTTGCTTTGTCAGCCCACGGATTTTATGTATCGCTCGCGCATGACAAAAGAGAACAATTGCGTCAGTGGTTACGTTTCAATTATAAAAAACTATGGCGCTGATGCTGGGGCATCTTTAGAGCATGGCCATCAACAAATTGCTTATAGTAATATTTTACCGCAAATGTTTTTTAATAACTTACAATTTAAAAAACGAAATGACATTAGTTTTAGTCATTTCATGCTGAATAGCAATCCTGACGATTTGTTGGTAAAAGACTTTGGTGAGGTGGTTGTTATCGTACCTTATTTCATGAAAAGAGCGTTTGATATGATCATTATCATCAAAAATTACGAAAAACGTTATCTGTATGAACTCACAAAAATTGAGCGGCAACAGTTAACATTAGCAATGCAATATACAATGCAAGCCATCATCGATTTAATGACAGAAATAGATCAGCCTCCTGCTTATAACATGATTATTAACAATGGTCCTGGGTGTGGATTATATATTGAATTTTTGGCGCAAACTCAAAAAATGGGTGGGTATGAGCACCTTGGTTTATATATTTGTCAAGCAAATGCCCAACAAACAGCAAAGCAACTTCGAGCCAAATTTGCAGAATATAATAGCTAAACTAGCACAAAATAATGATCATTCTTTCAAAAATTTAGTAATATGATGCCATACACCATGACATAAATGGAGAAAAATAATGCATCACAGTAAAGGGATTACACTCATTGAGCTACTCATTACACTGCTTATTTTATCTATTTTAGTCGCGATCGGGATACCGTCTTATCATCGCTTATTTTCCCAGCAAGCACTCATCCAGCAAACTGAAAAACTATATCATTTTTTGCAGCTGGCAAATTCAGAGGCTATCAAGCAAAACCAAAAAATGTATGTACATTTTTGCAAATCACCCAGTTCAAATCAATGGAAAATGGCATTGACAAAGCAAACTCATTGCAGCTGTTTTACGCTAAATTCTTGTTTGTTAACCGATATAAATGATGAAAATGGACGAGAGGTGATAGAAGATTTAGCCGATGGAAAACAAGTGACATTGACATCATCCCAAGCATCTCAAACTGACGATATTACCTTTGCAGGCGATCAAGCATCTTATGGACCGATGCGTTTTAGCGTAAACGCAGGCTCTATAATATTAACAGATTTGAATGGCAATCAATTAAAAGTGATGCAATCAACTACTCGACTTAAAATTTGTTCGCTAGGATCTGCAAAAATGGGCTATCCAAAATGCCCATAAATCATGAAAAAAATTATCAAGGTTTTTCACTGATCGAACTTATGCTGTCACTTTTTTTAGGCTCTTTATTATTGGCAATGGTGATTGGATTATACGTTACAGGTGTCTCAAATGGCGCTAAAAATGCTAAATATTCACGACTACGTACTGATTTACAATCTATGCTTAGCATAATGACAACTGATATTCGACGTGCAGGATATGGCGGAGTTGATTTTCTTGTTAAAGATGATGATGGTAAAAACATCAGCGTGAAAATTACCACCCTTTTAGGTAAGCATTGTATTATTTACTCTTATGATCACAAACTAGACCAACAGCTTAATACTGATGATAAAATGGGATTTTGTTATGATCAAGCCCTAAAAAAAGTTCAATTTGTGACCAATGTGGGAGCGGATAAAACTTGGGATGAGATCTGGTCGTGTGTCACTGATGGTGGTACTTGGTCTACTTGTATAGTCGGTGGCAATTGGGTAAATCTATCAGATCCTGATTTTATTAGCATAACCGCACTTACTTTTACTCAAAGCACCTCATCATCAGCAACGGCAACACTGCGTAATATTACCATTAAATTAACAGGTGAACTTAAGGCAAACAGCGATTATACCTATAGTGCCACGAGTACCATTCAAGTGAGAAATGTTGAATTACAGTAAGCTATTTATCTGTTTTCACGCTTTTTGCTGGCCGCTAAATGCAAGCTTAAACTTGATATTATTTATTATTCGCCCATTTATACCCATGTGACGATCAAAATGCAACGGTGGCATGGACTCGATGATCGATGATAAGGCGCAACAGATGTAATGGAGACCACGCCTCAAATGGCAAGCTTTGGCTGCTTGCTTTCATATAAAAACGAGCCCTGCACCAACCGGCAAGGCTCCTTGTTTAAGTTTGCATTGTTATAAAATATAGAGCGATAATAGCTCTACTTCAATTTTATGCAGCAAATATAGGCACAATTTGCTACCATAATATTGTATTTCGAGAGCATGGGTATATACCTCCATGAATTGGTGTACCTTGCCGTGCCGACTCTGCATTATAAATGATAACGAGTATCTCATGGAAAATAATGATAATATGTTCAACTAACTATTGTCACTATTAATTTAAGCAACGGATAGCTAAATTGTAAAAGCCATTAAAATAGATCCTTCATGCTTAATTTTTTCAATTATGCAAAACATTTAAGGATGTCCATCAGTATTTAAACGATCTAAAATATTAAAGGATTTGTATGTTTGCAAAATTATTTTTATTAGTCACCCTTGTATCACTGTTAGAAATTTATATTCTCGTCAAAGTGGGCTCGATTATCGGCGCTGGAGCGACCATTACACTTATTATATTATCTGCATTAATTGGCTCTGCATTGGTGCGTCATCAAGGTTTACAGCTTCTTAGTGATATTCAGTCTCGTCTGGCAAAGCGTGAAATGCCAGGACAACAATTAATTGAAGGCATGATGTTAATTATAACTGGTGTGTTATTAATCGTCCCTGGATTTGTCACCGATTTGTGTGGGATCTTGCTATTACAACCAAGCATTAGGCGAAAATTCTCTCAAGCATTACTCTCAAAAATAATATTGCATAATATGCATAGCGGTTCAGGTGGCAATGGTTTCTATAGCAGCAATTCAAATAAAAATGATGAAGATATTATAGAAGGTGAATTTGAAAGAAAAGATGACAAGCTAATAGATAAAAAATAGCTAAATATTCACTACACAATCTATTGAATAGTCTATACCCGTGCGACGGGCAAGATGATTTATCTCGAAATTACACTACATCTGCTAAATCAAAAGATTGGGCAGTTATTAATAAAATATTTGTTGCTGCTCAAAACGCGGTGGTCGCGCATAAATCATGGCGATATACTACTGATGATGTGTTTTGTGAGAAGCCTCTTTCGTGCCACAGCTCATATAAAAATTGGTCAATGGATAACTCTTCGATTACACTCTCCTGTAATTATTCAATGCTAAGGTGTAAAGGTATGAAAATTGGTTTGTTTTACGGGTCTACAACTTGTTATACCGAAATTATTGCAGAAAAAATTCAAGCTGCAATGGCAAGTGAACATAGTGTTGAGTTATTTAATGTCAAAACCGATCCACTTTGCAAGATAAATGACTACCAAATTTTAATTTTTGGTATTTCTACTTGGAATTATGGTGAATTGCAAGAGGATTGGGGGGATATTTGGGCTTCACTTTCTGCTATTGATATTAAAGATAAAATTATCGCCCTCTACGGTTTAGGGGATCAAGATGGTTATAGTGATTGGTTTGTTGATGCTATGGGTATGTTGCACGATGAGCTTTTTCCTTTATCGCCCAAGTTTGTCGGTTACGTCTCGACACAGGGCTATGATTTTATTAGCTCTAAAGCATTAATCAACGAAGGACGTTTATTTGTTGGATTGCCGATTGATGAAGACTCTCAATATGAAAAAACAGATCAGCGAATTGAGCAATGGTGTCAGCAAATATGCGCAGAAATAAATGAAATTTTTTAATTACCAAGTTCCTGATAATTTAAATTGTTATGACTTAACTTTTTATACCCATGAGTATTGGTTAAATTAATTCATGTTTTTGAAGAAAGTCATCCCCTCCATTTTCAAACGCTTGCTTAAGTAAAAGCGCAAGATCATTATATTTTGGTCTGAAGGATAACACGTTGCTTTTAGCCTGAGGCCGTTTTAATTTTTCTTGAATGGCAAGATACCAAGGCAATATTTTATTTGGTAAAAAGGTTTCTGAGCGTTTCCCTAACCAATATAAACCTTGTGCTGGTAATCCTAATGCAAACAACACAAAGGTGGCCGTCATAGGCCATTTAAAATAAACTGGATGGAACAGGCTTAGGCACATTGCCAACATCACAAATACAGGTAGCAACTTAATCGCTAACTGCGTATAAAAAATAATTTTATTTTCAAGGAATAAGCAATTTAGCACTTTTTGTTTTGGCCAGTTACCTAAATAAATCTCTCCAACTCGAATAATTTCAAAAAATCTGTTCAATGTCATTCCTTTATTAAATGCGCTTAAGTTTTAAAAATTAAATTGATTTAAAAGCAGTTATTTATTAATAAATACAAATATGTATTATAGCATAAAAACGCATTAAGAAAAAAAACATTAATTTATTGCATTTTTGTGAAGCATCTCTGTTTTTTTAAGCATATTTGCCAGCGCACCTACAAAACACACCTCATAGGTTTTGATTCTGATAACAATTTCTATAAATAATTAATTAATCTTACGGCTCAAAATAAGCAAGATCTTTTTTGAAATTTTGTAAATAAAACTCGCCTTATATTGCATTTTTAGATAATACAGGTATGCCTCACAAAGCGTATTATACTACTCTATGATGGTATATTCATACTACCTTAAGCTAACATGGGCAGGGCAAACGGGTTATAAATAATCGATTTCCCCTATAACCCTAGAGTTAGTACTTTCATTAAGTACTTTTCATCCCAACCAGCCCTTAAACGTTTTGATTTAATGCCCATTTTTTCTGTGGTCTCTTTTTTGAGGAGCGCTAAAGCAATCTTATTTAAAAAAGAGAAGTTCGCGGCTGCGTTGCCACTTCTTAAGCGGCAATGATCTTCATCAAAGCTGACATCTAACTGCCAATGTAAATTATTTTCAACTCCCCAATGAGAGCGTACTGTTTCATTAATAAATTCAGCATTTTTTTCAGAATCGCTTGTAATATAATACCTTCGCTCAATTGAGTTTTTTTCACCAATTAGCCGTTCGGATTCAATCACGGCAACGCCTTTTACTGAACTCCATTGCGGATGACGCCTTATTAACCAGTCAATATCAGTGCATAACCAAGATTTTCTTGTTTCTATTCGACCATGATCTCCGCTAACCATTTTATTAAAATTAGAGCTTGATAAACTATCAATATTTGAGTCTAAATAAAGTTTTACATCATCATGAAACTCACCTTGATTACCTTTCAAAGCAAGTACAAAATCCCCACCATGTTCAATGATTTTATCTGCAATTTTTACTTGGCATCCCATTGCATCAATTGTGATAGTTGCCCCTTTAATATCGAGCAATTCAAGTAGTTTAGGTATAGCTGTTATTTCATTGGATTTTTCATCAACTTGGATTTGCCCAAAGCACATATTATTTGCAACAGACCATGCGTTAACGAGCCATATTGCTTTACCGTCTTTTATTTTATCTATAGTTCTTCTCAACACTTTGCCATCAATTGCGATCACACTTTCTGTTTTAGTTGCGAGTTGTTTTATCCATTTCGTGAAGCAAAAAGCAAAAGTATCTTGATCCAGTCTATTGATAACATCATTAAATGTATCATGACTTGGGATGCCATTTGGGAGATCTAAAAATGTTTCAAACCAATCTTTTTTAGCTCTTCCGAATGAAGATATTGTGACAAAGTTATCGGCACCACAAATGACTGCGCACATTGCAATTGTAATGATACTAATAAGCGAGTGTCGCTTTGCGCGATCAAAACGAGGGTCTTTTAAGGTGATAAATGATTCTGACAAAGTGGTTGCTTCCATATTCTAACTTCCAAAGGTTAGAATAGATCAAATTTACAGCTGTACGTCAATGATTTCTTTCCAAAATGTTATAAATAGAAGTTATTGTTCATTTATAACCCGTTTGCCCTGTAACATGGGTATATGCCCATACAACGAAAAAATGCAACGGTGGCCGCGATCTCGATAAGCAGAGTAAGGCGTAGCATGAGATAATGGGGACGTGCGCATAGAATGTTGAACGCAAGTCTGCTACCGATCATATAAAAACCGAGTTGGCACACCAACCGGCAAGACTCCTTGTTTAAGTTTGCATTGTTATAAAATCTCCCACTATAATAACTATACTTCAATTTTATGCAGCAAATATCGGCACAATTTGCCTTGCTGATTTTGCATTTCGAGGTAACATGGGTATATGCCATTATTATTTTAATTTTTTTGATATTGAGGTGTTTCATGAGCAACAAACTTATTTTAGTACTTAATTGTGGTAGTTCTTCTTTAAAATTTGCAGTTATCAACCCAGATACTGGCGAGGATATGTTAAACGGGCTTGCTGAATGTTTTAACTTACCTGATGCTCGTATTAAATGGAACATTGCAAATAAAAAACAAACAGCTCACTTACCAGCTTACAGTGCGCATTCAGCGGCTATTTCATACATAGTAAAAGAAATTATTAATACCATCAAAGGACTGCCAGAGCAGTTTATTGCTGTCGGTCACCGTGTTGTCCATGGAGGTGAAAAGTTCACTCAATCTGTCATTATTAATGAAACGGTACTCGAGGGCATTAAAAATTGCATTTCATTAGCCCCACTTCATAATCCAGCGGCGTTATTAGGTATTACAGCCGCCCAAAAAGCATTCCCAGCACTACCTCAAATTGCAGTTTTTGATACCGCTTTCCATCAAACAATGCCAGCAAAAGCATTTATGTACGCACTGCCTCAGAGCCTTTACAAAGAGCATGCAGTACGTCGTTATGGTATGCATGGGACAAGCCATTTATTTGTAACAAGAGAAGCTGCTAAAGCATTAAATAAACCCATTGAAGACACAAATGTAATCACTGCACATTTAGGTAACGGCGGATCGGTTACCGCCGTGAAAAATGGTAAAAGTGTGGATACAAGCATGGGCATGACACCGCTTGCAGGTATTGTTATGGGAACCCGTTGTGGTGATATCGATCCTGGCATCATAGAATATTTAATATCACGCTGTGGTTACACCCTTGAAGGTGTGATGGATCTATTACAAAAACAAAGTGGTCTATTAGGACTTTCTGGTATTTCAAGTGATTGCCGTGAAATTCAAGAAGCATTTGATGCCGGTCATGAAGGAGCAATCCTTGCACTGAATATATTTAGCTACCACTTAGCAAAATATATTGCAGGATACAGCGTACCACTAGGACGTATTGACGCTATAGTATTTACAGGCGGCATAGGTGAAAACTCAGATAAGATCCGCCTTTGTACACTCGAAATGCTTAGCATATTTGGCTACAAAGTTGATAAAGAGAAAAATTTAGCAATGCGTTTTGGGCACTCAGGCGTGATAACAACAAAAGACTCTCCAATTGCAATGGTTATTGCCACGAATGAAGAATTGGTTATTGCACAAGACTGTGCAGAGTTAGTTGTAAAATAACTATCCCCATGTGGCGTAAAAATACGAGGGTGTAAAAAGAACTGTGTAAATACTTATTATGTATAATCTATAAAAGGACTAAATAATGAGTAATATAATGATCACAGATAAAATGCAGGCCCTCGCTAATGAATTAGCTAAAGATCTAAAAACACCTGAAGATCTCAATCAACTCAGCGCTATGCTCACCAAAATCACAGTTGAAGCAGCGCTCCGTTCTGAAATGAGTTATCACCTCGGTTATGAGAAAGATCAGCCTAAGGAGCATAATGGTGGTAATAATCGCAATGGTTATTCCACCAAGTTTCTTAAAGGTGATCATGGAAATATCGAAATTCAAACACCTCGCGATAGAGAGGGAACCTTTGAGCCACAGCTTGTAAAAAAACGTCAAACTCGTATAACAGGCATGGATGGTCAAATCCTAACGCTTTACGCGAAGGGAATGAGTACGCGTGATATTACAGCGACATTTCAGGAAATGTATGGTGCTGATATATCTGCTGGGCTTGTCTCTCAAGTCACAAATGCGGTTATGGAAGAAGTGATTGACTGGCAAAGCAGGCCTTTAGATGCAACTTACCCGATCGTTTATATGGACTGTATTGTTTTAAAAATACGCCAAGATAAACGAGTCATTAATAAAGCGATTTACCTTGCTTTAGGCGTGAACTTGGAAGGCCACAAAGAATTGTTGGGTATGTGGATATCAGAAAATGAAGGCGCTAAATTCTGGCTTTCAGTGATGACCGACCTTCAAAATAGAGGCATGAAAAATATGCTAATCGCCTGCGTAGATGGCCTAAAAGGCTTCCCTGAAGCCATTAACGCCACCTTCCCAAAAACTAAAATTCAGCTTTGTATCGTCCATATGGTGCGTAATTCGATGAAGTTTGTTCCTTACAAAGACTACAAGGCTGTCGCCTCTGATTTGAAATCAATATATCAATCAGTTACCGAAGATGAAGCCAGGTTGGAATTAGAGCATTTCTCTGAAAAATGGGATGATAAATACCCTCAAATAAGCCGTTCATGGCGGATTCATTGGGAGAATTTAAATACGCTATTTTCTTATCCAGCAGATATTCGCAAAGTGATTTACACCACCAATGCGATTGAATCACTAAACAGCGTGATAAGAAAGTCAGTTAAAACGAGAAAGGTGTTTCCAAATGATACCGCCGCCTTCAAAGTTGTCTACTTGGCAATTAAGGCAGCATCTAAAAAATGGACCATGCCAATTAGAGATTGGAAACCAGCTTTGAATCGGTTTATAATCGAATTTGAGGAGGAGATTGCTCCTCATATCTAAAAGGGTATTTACACAGTTAGGTTTACACCCTCAAAAATACAGCCTACAACCCCAACCAGCCCGTGGTTGCAAACTAGATAATCTGGGTAAAGCGCAACATGAAAACAATACCATACCTTCACGCATGTTATAGTTCATCATACACATCTTGCATGCTGTATATACCTAGCTACCTCAAAATGCAACGTCGGCTACGAACTCGCTAGCCAGAGTAAGGCGCAACATATGTAATGGGGACGTGCGCATCAAACGTTGAGGGCCTGCTGGTTCATTTCATATAAAAACCGAGTCCTTGCACCAATTTGCATCGTTATAAAATCTCCCAAGATAATAACTATACTTCAATTTTAGGCCAGGCATATCGGCACAATTGGCCTGCTGATATTGCATTTCTGGGTAGCATAGGTATATACATTGTGTATTGAGTTTATCACCAGTTTGCTATCACCTTACCTGATTTTATCATATGTTTAAAGACAATTATCGTGCCAGGATCACCATGTTTTATTTGCGATACAATCTGATTAAAGATCTCGCTCGCGCGATCGAGCAGACTTGTTCCAAAGTAAAGCAACTTGTCATCAACTTGTACATTATGCATGAATATATGAGCTTGACTTTCAATGGATAATGCAGTCTCTTGTTCCTCCTCAGTAGTGCTATTGTAAGCCGCGCATTTAAATTTCCAATAGGCTATTGGTGCATGCTTACCAGCTAGCAGATAGGCTTTATTTTTACGCTCAGCTTCAGCTTGTTGTTGTCTAGCAATCGCACATCGCCTACGACAATCAATAAAGGTGAACGTTTTCTGTGGATCAGTCAATATGTTGTACAATTCGAATACATTCTTTTGTAATGTCGGCAGACTAATACCCATTTTTTGGGATTCTAAAAATTTTGGAAATCTAACCTCCATTTTAGAAAACCACACTGCGCAGTATAAATATTCAATTGTACACTTCAGCGCTGCAACAAGTGCAACTTTTTCGTGGTGATTAAAATCAATCTCACCTTTGTTCGCATTTTGAAAGAAAACAAATGGCATCTTGTGATCATTATTCAACTCAAACTTTTTATCCATATTAAAATGCCGGTCGTGCATCTCAAGTACATTTACCATCTCAACCTTCCTAATAGTTCTTCCATACTTATCTAATTCTTCTGCGTCTCCTGATGCTTTATTTTTGAAAAGACGACTAAATTTTTTATTTGTAACAGGATGAGACTCGTTTTTAAACATTATAACTCCCTTTTAACTAGCTTTAACATGCCTTTATTGGTTTTAATACGATTGATAATAAAGATCCATCCATCTTTATTACCGTGTAAAAGTGACATTTTAAGATGGTTGAACCGTAGGTTGACGGTTAGCTCAGTAGGTCAAAAGTTGATCCGTTTTTGCTGGATTAAATTACCATTGCTAAATTAGCGTGTCAATCACCATTGACTTCAAAATACAAAATTATCTAGATAAATTATGCTCAAATACTAGGCTTTAAATTTAAGTTATATTTGTATATATCAATATGTTATAACTATACTCATGTGGCGTAAAAATACAGCCTACAACCCCAACCAGCCAGAGCCTGCAAACTAGATAATCTGGGTAAAGGGCAACATGAAAACCATACCATACCATACCTTCACGCATGTTATAGTTCATCATACACATCTTGCATGCTATATGTACCTTGCGTATTGAGTTCACCAGCAAGCCTAGGTGCTGCATCAGTAGTAATAAAATTCTTGTTATCTAATTTTATCATATGTTAAAAGATATGTAGCATGCTGCTAGCGCAATCGGAAGCACAAACAATTTGTTTAAATATCTCGGTCGCGCGAACGAGCAGACTTGTTCCAAAGTAAAGCAACTTGTCATCAACTTGTACACCATAGAGTATCAGACTACCTTCCCTTGTAAAGCATAATCCAATCTCTGGATCCTCCGCATTCGTGCCATCGTACTTAGCGCATTTTAGTTCCTTCCGCTGAGTGGCTATTCCTTGACGCAGAGCTTCTAGGTGTTGTTTTCTAGCAAACTCACATCGCATACGACAATCAGTAAACCAGAAGAATTCGTTTGGATTAGTCAGTTTTCCACACCAGAGGCATAACTGAACTTGTAATTCAGAGGGACTAACACATAGTTGTTGGGAGCCCATATATGCTAGCAATTTATCTTGGTGCAGAGTAAACAATATTGCTTTGCTTAAATATCTAATTGTACACTCCCGCGCTGCAAAAAGTGCAACTTTTTCGTGGGGATTAAAATCAAGCTCACCTCTGTTCGCATTTTAAAACAAAACACATGGCATCTTGTGATCATTATTCCACTCAAACTTTGCAGCAATATCCAAATGCCGGTCGCGCATCAGATTTACATCGATCATCTCAACCATATCAATTGGTTTTCCATCTATATCTAAGTCTTCAGCATCTCCTGATGCTTTATCTAAGTATTCAACATCTCCTGATGCTTTATTTTTTAAATAACGACTAGATTTTTTATTTGTAACAGGCTGATCGTCGATTCCAAACATTATAACTTCCTTTTAACTAGCTTTAACATGCCTTTATTGGTTTTAATACGATTGATAATAAAGATCCATCCATCTTTATTACCGTGTAAAAGTGACATTTTAAGATGGTTGAGCCGTAGGTTGACGGTTAGGGCCGTCGGTCAAAAGTGGATCCGTTTTTGCTGGATGAAATTACCATTGCTAAATTAGCGTGTCAAGCACCATTAACTACAAAGTTCAGAATTAGCTAGATAAATTAGGCTCAAATGCTAGACTTTAAATTTAAGTTATATTTATTATATATCAATCAGTTATAACTCTATAGAGTGGTTTTAGTGAACTTGGCTCAGCAGGCAGATATGTGGTTTTTATTGACAAAATGGCAAAAGCGCTACCAGTGGACAAAGAAATAAACATTAATAAATTTTATGTCTTACAAACTTTAGAGTTTATACTTTATGAAGCCTTTTCCAGTAACATTGGCGCGGCGCATAGCTATTTGATAACAAGAAAAATAGCTTTGCAAGTTAAGGTACTAGCTCAACAAGTAAAAAGGAAGTAACCATAAAATAATTAACATAGATGGCCTGATAAATCAAACATTGCGCAATATTATGATCCTCGAACTAGCGCCTGACAACACATTTTAAGATAACTTGTGGGTGAGGCTTCCAGAATACTCGCTACCTGATATATTAAATTTATAAGAAGTTAAGCATGTCGGATCTTAGCAATTATTTACTTAGAACTTTGCCACGGGCTAACGTTTGAAATAACACCTCAGCCCAGCATAATAAAAATGAGATTTCAAAATTCTGTTAAGTTACCCATCTTTAATGATAAACAGCCTCAGTTAAAATTATTTAAGTTAGCAAGGATCTATACCCATGTGGCGTAAAAATACAGCCTACAACCCCAACCATCCAGTGGCTGCAAACTAGATAATCAGAGTAAAGCGCAACATGAAAACAATACCATACCTTCACGCATGTTATAGTTGCTCATACGCTTCTTCCATACCAGATGTACTTATCATATTGTGTTCCAAATAATTGTTCTCTGATTTTATTATATGTTCAAAGAGATGTACCAGGCTCTTATCGCTAGATGATATTTTAACTGCAAGCTGTTTAAACATCTCGATCGCGCGATCGCGCCGACTTGTTCCAAAGTGAAGCAAATTGTTATCAACTTCTACACCATAGTATACTGAATCCCTACCCTGAGACACTACATATTCGTATTGTGAGAATCCGTCCGGATCCCTATATTTATCGTAAAAAGCCCATTTTAGTTTCCGCCGCGGAATGCCTATTCCTCTACAGACTCTCCAATCAGTATCATCTTTATCCCAAATAGTATGCTCATCCCAAAAACAAAATTCATCCGTTCTACCGTCTTCCCGCAGATTGCCCATTCCATTGCGCCGAGCTTCTAGGTATTTTGGTCTAGCAAACTCACATCGCCTACGACGATCAAAAAACCAGAATGGGCTCCATTTATTAGTCAGTATTGCGTGCAATTTCAGTAACCCATCTCGTAATTTATCGGCACTAATATCTAGGTTTTGAGTTTCTATATACACCATCAATTGATCTACATTACTAGAATAGAGTATTGCTTTGTCTACATATGCAACTGTACACTGCAGCGCTTCTACAAGTGCAACTTTTTCGTGGGGACTGAAATCAATCTCACCTTTGTGAGCATCTTCAAACATAATCGGTGCCAGCCTGTAATCCGTCTTAAAATACAACGGTGCAATAATTCTATTATGCCGCGGTGCACTACCAACTACACTTGCCAGCTCCATCATCTTAATTGGGTTTCCATGCTTATCTAATTCTCTTGCGTTTCTTGATGCTTTATTTTTATTTTTTACATAACGAAGAAATTTTTTATTTGTAGCAGATTGAGACTCGTTTTTAAACATTATAACTTTCCTTTTAATTCGCTTTAACATGCTTTTATTGGTAATAAAGATCCTCGATCTTTATTACCGTATAAAAGTGACATTTTAAAATGATTTAGCCGTAGGTTAACGGTTATCGGTCAAGAGTTGAACCATTTTTACTGTATGATGCTACCATAGCTAACTTAGCGTGTCAATCACCATTAACTACAAAGTTCAGAATTAGCTATATAAATTAGGCTCAAATGCTAGACTTTAAATTTAAGTTATATTTATTATATATAAATCAGTTATAACTCTATAGAGTGGTTTTAGTGAACTTGGCTCAGCAGGCAGATATGCGGTTTTTATTGACAAAATGGCAAAAGCGCGACCAGTTGACAAAGAAATAAACATTAATAAATTTTGTGTCTTACAAACTGTCTAGTTTATACTTTATAAAGCCTTTTCCAGTAACATTGGCGCATAGCTATTTGATAGCAAGAAAAATAGCTTTGCAAGTTAAGGTACTAGCTCAACAAGTAAAAAGGAAGTAACCATAAAATAATTAACATAGATGGCCTGATAAATCAAACATTGCGCAATATTATGATCCTCGAACTAGCGCCTGACAACACATTTTAAGATAACTTGTGGGTGAGTCTTCCAGAATACTCGCTACCTGATATATTAAATTTATAAGAAGTTAAACATGTCGGATCTGAGCAATTATTTACTTAGAACTTTGCCACGGGCTAACGTTGCAAATAACACCTCAGCCCAGCATAATAAAAATGAGATTTCAAAATTCTGTTAAGTTACCCAGGGCAAGATCACGAATATAAACCTGTATTATTGCTTCCCAATATGATCAAATAGGCTCCTTAATAAATAGGAGCCCCCATGTTATCAGCATTTAACGAACATTTTTCTTCAATCCCAGACCTTCGCCAACAGTCTAAAGTTGAGCATAAGCTGCATGATATTTTATTAACTCTCATTGTTGGCGTTATCTGTGGTGCTGATGGTTGGGAAGCCATAGAAGAAGTTGCTTACAATAGAAGAAAACTACTAGAGAAATACGGTTCATTTGAAAATTGGATCCCTGTTCATGACACTATTGCCCGGGTTATTTCAACAATCGCTCCTGAGCGTCTACAACACTGTTTTATCAGTTGGATGCAAGCTGCGCACATTGCTACACAAGGTGAAGTGATAGCAATTGATGGCAAAACAGTTAGAGGCTCATTTGATAAGAAATCGAAGAAAAATGCTATTCACATGGTAAGTGCATTTGCAGCAAATAATGGTGTTGTTTTAGGACAAATAAAAACAGAAGAAAAATCAAACGAGATCACCGCTATCCCTCAACTACTTGATTTACTAGACATTGAAGGAAGCATTGTGACAATTGATGCTATGGGATGCCAAAAGAAAATTGCAGAAAAAATAAAATCTAAAGGAGCTGATTATGTACTTGCGGTGAAAGGCAATCAGGGTCATTTGCATCAATCTATTAAAGACTTTTTTGCAATCTGCCAAGAAGACAAGTTTCATAATGTGGCTCATCAATTTCATGAAGAAGTTGATGCTGGTCATGGGCGAATAGAGTCAAGAAGGTACTGGATAAGTGAAGATTTAAGCAGTATTAAAGATTTAACATCACAATGGGATGGTTTAATTAGCGTTGGCATGGCTGAATCTGAGCGTCATATCAATGGAAAAATGAGTAGAGAGGTGCGTTATTTTATTTGTTCAATCAAAGAAGATGCTAAAATATTTGCTCAGGCTGTTAGAAAGCACTGGAGTATAGAAAATCAGTTGCACTGGGTACTAGATGTTAGTTTCAATGAAGATTTAAGCAGGATCAGGCGACGTAATGCTTCAGAAAATATGTCTGTATTGAGGCATTTGGTGCTTAATCTGTTGCGGCAAGAAACAAGTAGTAAAAAAGGATTAAAAGCTAAACGCTTTAAAGCTGCACTAGATACAACTTACACGGAAAAAATTCTAAAGCTCATTTTTTAAACACTCGTAATCTTACCCTGGTTAAGTTACCCATCTTTAATGAAAAACATCCTCAGTTCAAATTATTTAAGTTAGCAAGGATCTATACCCATGTGGCGTAAAAATGCAACGGTGGCTGCAAACTAGATAATCAGAGTAAAGCGCAACATGAAAACAATACCATACCTTCACGCATGTTATAGTTCATCATACACATCTTCCATACTATATATAAGTCCATCACCAGTAATAAAATTATTGTTCTCTAATTCTATCATATATTCAAAGAGCGGTACCATGCAGGGATGGCTATATGCTACTTGAAATACAAGTTGTTTAAAGATCTCGCCCGCGCGAACAAGCCGACTTGATCCAAAGTGAAGCAACTTGTCATCAACTTGTGCACCATAGCGTAATGGATTAACTTGCACTGCATATTCCTCTTCAGATTCATATTCATATTCATCTTCATCTTCATCTGCGTAGAATACTGAATCAACAGGCTCTGGATAGCGTAATCCAGTATATGGCTTCTCCGTGGTCATGCCATCGTACTTCGCGCATTTTAGTACCTTCCGCTGAGTGGCTATTCCTTTATTCTGAGCTTCTAGGTGTTGTTTTCTAGCAATCTTACATCGCGTACGACAATCAACAAAGGTGAATGTTCTTATTGGATCAGTCAATAATGAGTAAAGTTCGAATAACTGATTTCGTAGGTCCAGAAGAGTACCGGATGTTGATTGATAGTCTATAACTGCTGCTAATTTATCTATATCATTAGAAAACAACACTGCATAACCTAAATATTCAATTGTGCACTCCAGCGCTTTTGAAAGTACAATTTTTTCGTGACAATTGAAATCAGGCTCACCGTATAGGGTCGCATTTTGAAACAAAACACATATCATACCATGTTCAGGACCCTCCCACTTTTTAGCAAGATCCAAATGCCGCTCGTGACTACTAGTTACATTTGCCAGCTCCATCATCTTAATTGGGTTTCCATACTTATCTAATTCTTCTGCGTCTCCTGATGCTTTATTTTTTAAATAACGACTAGATTTTTTATTTGTAACAGGCTGATCGTCGATACCAAACATTATAACTTTCCTTTTAACTCGCTTTAACATGCTTTAACATGCTTTTATTGGTTTTAATGCTATTGGTAATAAAGATCCTCGATCTTTATTACAGTGTAAAAGTGACATTTTAAGATGGTTTAGCCCTAGGTTAACGGTTAGGGTGCTAGGTCAATAGTTAAACCATTTTTAGCGCAACAAAGCTACCATTGCTAAATTGGTATGTCAATCCCCATTGACTACAAAGTTCAGAATTAGCTAGATAAATTAGGCTCAAATGCTAGACTTTAAATTTAAGTTATATTTATTATATATCAATCAGTTATAACTATATAGAGTGGTTTTAGTGAACTTGGCTCAGCAGGCAGATATGTGGTTTTTATTGACAAAATGGCAAAAGCGCGACCAGTAGACAAAGAAATAAACATTAATAAATTTTGTGTCTTACAAACTTTCGAGTTTATACTTTATGAAGCCTTTTCCAGTAACATTGGCGCATAGCTATTTGATAGCAAGAAAAATAGCTTTGCAAGTTAAGGTACTAGCTCAACAAGTAAAAAGGAAGTAACCATAAAATAATTAACATAGATGGCCTGATAAATCAAACATTGCGCAATATTATGATCCTCAAACTAGCGCCTGACAACACATTTTAAGATAACTTGTGGGTGAGGCTTCCAGAATACTCGCTACCTGATATATTAAATTTATAAGAAGTCAAGCATGTCGGATATTAGCAATTATTTGTTTGCAACTTTGTCGCAGGATAACGTTGCAAATAACATCTCAGCCCAGCACAATAAAAATGAGATTTCAAAATTCTGTTAAGTTACCCATCTTTAATGAAAACATCCTCAGTTCAAATTATTTAAATTAACCAGGATCTATACCCATGCAACGTAGAAATGCAATATCAGCAAGCCTCATTGCCCTCGGACACCAGTTCTAAAAATTAAAGGTAAGTTATTATCGATTGATATTTTATAACAATGCAAACTTAAACAAGGGCCTTGCCCGTTGATCCGCCAACTCGGTTTTTATATCCAAGAAAGCAGCCTTGCGTTGCAACATTCGATGCGTACGTCCACATTACATCGGCTGCGCCTTACTTTGATTATCGAAAGCGTAACTGGCGTTGCATGTTTACGTCACATGGATATAAACTAAAATTTTACGCTATTGAAAAGCAAAAAGTTACAATGTACTCTTAATTATAAATACGAGTAAAGTAATGTTAAATATCGCGCCCCAAGCGCCAGCAAAATGCAAAAATAAGACTGACCTTTTAAGTGGAATTGCAGTTATCTTATTAATTAAAAAGAAGGAATCAACATGACTCGTGCAATAATGCTCATCCCAATGGGAACAAATGTTGGTGTAACATCAATCAGTTTAGGGATGGTTCACGCAATGGAGCGGCAAGGTGTCGCGGTTAACTTTTTCAAGCCAATTGCTCAACCTCGCCTTGGTTATACAGCCACTGAACGCTCAACAGCAACCGTGGTCAATGGCTCAACAGTTAACCCACCTGAACCATTTACAATGCCATATGCTAAGAGCCTTATTACATCTGGGCGCACTTCAGAGCTTCTTGAAAATATCGTAGAGCGTTTTAAAGAAGGCACACGTAATAATGATGTCATGATCGTAGAAGGACTTATCCCCGCCGATAAACAACTCTTTTCAAATGAAATTAACTACTCTATCGCAAAAGCACTCAATGCTGAAATCGTCTTTGTAACACATCCTAGTAATTACTCGTCACAACAGCTAAAAGAGAACATCGAAATTGCAATTTCTACCTTTGGTGGCAAAAAGAATAAAAACATTGTCGGTTGCATCATCAATAAAGTTGGTGCTCCGCTCAATGAGTCTGATAAACAATCTTCAGATATATCAGAAATGTTTGATATTGTGACTGACATGACAACTACTAACCTTGAAGCGCTACAAATATTCAGCAAAAGTCCACTTCCTATTCTTGGCTGTATTCCATGGAATGCTAATTTAAACTCACCTCGTGCACTTGATCTTGTCAATTATTTAAATGCTAAAATACTAAATGAAGGCGATATGAATCATCGTCGTTTAAACAATGTTACTTTTTGTGCGCGTACTATTCCTAATATGATTAAATATTTTAAACCAGGAGCCATGCTAGTGACCTCTGGCGATCGATCCGAAGTCATTATCGCTATTTGTTTAGCTGTGATGAATGGCATGAAGATTGGGTGTTTATTACTGACAGGTAGCTACTCACCAAGAAAAGAAGTAATGAAGCTTTGTGCACGCGCAATGGAATCTGGCTTACCCATTTTATTGGTTAAAAATAACACTTGGCAAACGGCGCAACGTTTGCAAAACTTCAACATGGAAATTCCAGTTGATGATATTGAGCGTATCGAAATAGTGCAAGAATACGTTGCAAGTCACATTGATAAGTATTGGTTAAATAAATTAACAGACAATTCGGCAATATCTCGCCGTTTATCACCACCTGCCTTCCGGTATCACTTAACTGAGCTAGCACGAAAAACAGTGCAACGTATCGTATTACCTGAAGGTGAAGAGCCACGTACAATTCAAGCGGCAGTAATTTGTGTAAACCGTGGCATAGCAATACCTATTTTACTTGGCAATCCGGACGAAATACAGCGCATTGCAGAACAGCACGGTATTAAACTCACAGATGATGTTGAGATAATTGAGCCATTGGGTGCCATTGAAAAATATGTCGAGCCAATGGTTACATTGCGCAAAGCAAAACATCTTACTCCGGTTGTTGCGCGTGAGCAACTACAAGATACCGTTGTGCTCGGTACTATGATGTTAGTAGAAAATGAAGTGGCTGGTCTTGTTTCAGGTGCGATACATACAACGGCAAATACTATTCGCCCGCCGCTACAGTTGGTTAAAACTGCGCCAGGCGTAAATTTAGTCTCTTCAATCTTCTTTATGTTATTACCTGATCAAGTATTAATTTACGGTGATTGTGCCATTAACCCAGATCCAAGCGCTGAGGATCTCGCAACAATTGCAATTCAATCCGCAGAATCAGCGATTGCATTTGGTATCGATCCTAAAGTCGCTATGATCAGTTATTCAACAGGTCATTCTGCCGAAGGAAACGATGTAGAAAAAGTGCGCAAAGCCACGCAAATAGCACAAAAGCGTCGCCCTGATTTACTCATTGATGGTCCGCTTCAATATGATGCTGCTGTCATGGAAAATGTGGCAAAAAGTAAAGCTCCTAACAGTAAAGTTGCCGGTCAAGCAACCGTGTTTATCTTTCCTGATTTAAATACAGGCAATACAACATACAAAGCGGTTCAACGTAGTGCTGATTTAATTAGCCTTGGCCCAATGCTGCAAGGCATGCGCAAGCCAATCAACGATTTATCTCGTGGCGCATTGGTTGATGATATTGTTTATACTATTGCGCTAACTGCAATTCAAGCAACACAGGCAGATGAAGCGCAAATCCCCAAAGAAGCCCTAAAACGCAAAAAAAAATCGCCTAAGCGCAATTAATAAATACGTCAAAAACTTCTAATAATCAACTTCATTGATGGTTTTGATATCTACGTTACTGCAAAATGTAGGGTACATAAGCCAATGCGAGCCTACATTGCTATCAATTATGGCTTCAAGGTGAAAAATCAGAAAGGTCAATTCTCGATGAGATAATGCATAAAATTACCATCTCGATGATTACCTACGTTACTCTCGAAAGGTGAATTAAAAAAACACTTTAATTTTTCCAGCATCATGCTAAGTCGACTTATTTTTGCACATGGCTATACCTTCGTTGGTTGGTCTAGATTACTCCACCAGCGCAGCGGCCTTACAAACTGCAAAGAAACAATAAAAAACACCAAAAAATAAAATAAAAATAATCTCACTTCGTTTACTCAGATATCCATAACACACAAAACAACCTAACCCACTACGGTGCCTAATTTGAATATAGGTAAATACATCGCAACGATAAGCCCCCCCACAACGACACCTAATACAACCATTATCATCGGCTCAAGCAAACTCGTCAGCGCATCCACGGCATCATCAACCTGTTGCTCATAAATATCGGCTACTTTACTGAGCATGCCATCAAGATCGCCTGACTCTTCACCTATCATCACCATTTGCGACACCATATCAGGAAAAATACACGTTGTTTTCATGGCAACATTCATTTGCATACCTGCCATCACTTCTGAGCGGATATTTGCAATAGCGGTGCGATAAACATAATTACCTGATGCGCCACCAGCTGAAATAAGCGCATCAACCAGAGGAATACCTGCCGCAAAAGTTGTTGATAAAGTGCGCGTAAAACGCGCAACAGCAGCTTTATTTAAAATAGTACTAATGACAGGAATTTTTAATACCAATTTATCGGTATTATCGCGTACCTTTTGAGAGTTTAAATGTGCTTTTTTAAAGCCGAACACCAGAGCCGCCACCAATGCGAATATGATATACCAATAATTTTGCACGATCTCAGAAATACCCAAAACAAACAAGGTAAATGCAGGTAATTCAGCACCAAAACCTTTAAAAATATCTTTAAATTGCGGAATAACAAATAATAATAATAGCAAGGTCACCGCTCCAGCAACAGCTAATACTGCCGCAGGATAAAACATTGCTTTTTTAATTTTTGATTTTAGCTGTTCTGATTTTTCTTTATAAATTGAAATGCGATCATAAATCGTTTCAAGAGCACCTGATTGCTCTCCTGCCGCCACTAAATCACAATAGAGATCATCAAAATACTTTGGATGTTGACGAAGGGTTTGCGACATCGGTGTACCTGATGCAACTTCAGTGGCAATACTAGTCATTAAAATACGCACTGAGGATTTTTCACTGCTTTTAGCAATAAGCTCTAAACTCTGAACAAGTGGGACACCTGCACTTAACATGGTCGCAATTTGTCTGGAAATAACAGCAATATCCATGGGCAGAATTTTATCGCCAAACGAAATAAGTGGTTTTGGTTTGTTTTGTATTTTAGTGACATTCACCCCTTGCGCTCGAAGCTCAGCCTTTACCTCAGCTAATAACTCCCCTTGAATTTCACCAGAGACTTTATCGCCTTTGCGGTTTATGCCCTTCCATTTAAAAACATTACTAACTGGAGCTTTAGATTTCTTAGATTTCGTCATTAAAGCCTCCTAAGATTTAATACCAATCACACTCAATAAGCTTATCAATCTTATCCTTAAAATGAGTACGCTATCGTTGAACGTTTTGTAAAAGCCGACCAGTATCAAATTGAGTCATTTTTCTTGCTAAATATTATCAATCTTTTTTACGTTACTCTAGTTACTTCTTTTAGACTAGTGACACCTTCAATTGCTTTTTCTAAGGCTGATTGTCTTAAATTAAACATGCCTTCTGCTTCTGCTACGTCGGCTATTTGTGTCGCATTACCATCGTTTAAGATAACATGTATAATCTTGCCTGACATAACTAACACCTCGTAAATACCAACACGCCCTTTGTATCCGTCACTGCATTTATCGCAACCAACGGGTTTATAAAGCTTAACTTTAGTTTGAATTTGTTGATAATTAAAACCAATTTTTTTTAACTCTGCATCACTATATTGTTCAGCTTCAACTTTACATTCATCGCAAAGCCTTCGCGCTAATCGCTGCGCAATAATTAATGAAACAGATGAGGCAATATTAAACGCTGGAACACCCATATTTAATAATCGCGTTAATGTTTCAGAGGCAGAATTGGTGTGCAATGTTGATAACACTAGGTGCCCTGTTTGGGCAGCTTTAATGCCTATTTCTGCAGTTTCTAAATCTCGAATTTCACCAACCATGACGATATCAGGATCTTGGCGTAAAAATGAACGCAACGCTGACGCAAAGGTAAGCCCAGCTTTTATGTTAATTTGAACTTGATTTATACCAGATAAGTTAATTTCAACTGGATCTTCTGCCGTTGAAATATTACGCTCAACGGTGTTTAAAATATTTAGCCCAGTATATAGTGAGACTGTTTTACCACTACCTGTTGGGCCTGTGATTAAAATCATACCTTGTGGTTTATCAAGCGCATCAAGATATTTTTCTTTTTGCTCGTCAGTATAACCTAATCGATTGATATCAAGACTTGATGCCGAGGAGTCTAAAATACGCATCACTACTTTTTCACCCCACATGGTGGGCAAGGTACTCACGCGTAGGTCGATACTGCGTTTATTTGATATTCTAAGTTTTATTCGTCCATCTTGAGGTAAACGCCGCTCTGCAATATCAAGTTTTGACATTACTTTTAAACGCGCGGAAAAACGATTGGCTAAATTAACCGGTGGCGAGGCAATTTCTTTTAAAATGCCATCAATTCGAAAACGAATACGGTACTTTTTTTCATAAGGCTCAAAATGTAAATCAGAAGCGCCTTTTTTTACTGCATCAACTAGCAAACCATTAATGTATTTTACAATTGGCGCGTCATCACTCACATTCTGTGATTCATCTAGCCTGGAGTCTGAGTCATCAATTTCGACCTCATCAAGATCCGTCATTTCACCCAGACTATCAACATCATCTTGTACAATTTCATCGATTGCTTTTTGCAGTACGGACTCTTCAACTAAAAGCGCTTCGGTATGTATTGAAAAACTAAAGCCAAATTGCTCAAGTGCGCCGCTATTGGTTGGATCTGAGATAGCAAGATAGAGGGTGTTATTTTTGACATAAATAGGCAGTGCGTGATGCATTTCAATGAGTTTATCGTTGCTATATTTTTGCGGAAGGTTATTAAGGTCAATATTCGTTAAGTCAAACCAGGGTATACCATATTCAGATTCACAAAATTCAGCCAATTTCTGGCTAGAAATAAAGTTATTCTCAACTAAATAGCTTACCAATGGCTTTTTTTCACTAATTGCTGCAGTGCTGAGTTGCTGTAATTTATCTGTTGGAAGTAAACCCGCAGCGGTCAAGCTAGAAGCAAGACCGCTGACGTTAATCGTTGCCATTAAATTATTTACAAAGCCCAGAATCTTGATCAGCTACACTATTAATTGTAGCAGGACATGTTCCAACCCATGACACAGTTCCTGTTGTTGTATTTCGCGTGCCAGTTAGGATGTATACTAGGTCAGGGTAACTTGTTGCTAAACTCCCTCCTGCTCTTGCAGCTACTGTAATGATAGGTGCCCCTTCAGTTGCGCCTGCATATGTAACCGTACCTACTTCACCAGTTGTACCACCTAGATTAGATGAATTAGTTGCAGCAGTTGTTGCCGCCGTACAATTAGCAGTAATTACAGATCCACCCACTTGAGAACACACCTCAACTGCTGATTTAACCGACCCTGCAGCAGACACTAAAGCTGAAAATTTAGCTTTATCTGTATACGATTTATAAGCAGGTAATGCTACTGCGGCAAGTATGCCAATAATTGCGATAACAATTAATAATTCGATCAATGTAAAACCTGATTGCATTTTTTTCATAATGTTACTCCGTCAACTTGATTAAAAAAATTAAAATTATTTTCGTGCCATCATTAAGTGTAGACTATTATTGTTATTTATACTAAAAATACGCTAAAAAGTAATTTAATATACATGCTACTGCAAAATATAAAATCAGCAAGGCTAATTGTACTCATATGTGAGGTATAAAATAAATACTTTAAATATTTATAACTGCCGATCGAGTTTACATATTTATCAATCAGTAACATTTTTAGATCTTGATGTAAGCCATCTTCTATTTGATGGCAGAGTCACCTTCGTGATATTGGCAGCTCCCCAAGTTACTTTACCCACACTAGATCAGTACAGGTAGCCCTGCATTGATGCAAACCATGCTTTCCTCACCTGAGTTCAGGTAAAACGTCTACGAAAGTCTATTGCCTGCATTATAAATAATTTACTGTACTTGGTATTATTTCATGCGCAAGCGAGATATATCTTGCTAAATGACAAGTGAGCCCAGACTATTTTACCTAAAATAGCACCTTAGCCAAAAAATAAACGCTTTAACCAGCTTGAATCAAGCTTTTTTTTACATTTTTTGAATTGCGCTGCATATCTTTTTGATCGTTTATCAACTCGTTTGGCAACTTTTATTAACCATGCTTTTTTTTTATAGCTTTTATTGCGGTAACCGCCCCACCCTTCATGATAATTTAAGTATTGTTTGTAGGCATCCCATTTTGAAACGCCGTTTAATTTATAAGTTTTAGCGGTAAACCAGCCCATGAAATCAATCGCATCTGCAAAATCATCACGATCATTCCAGTGACTGTCTGTTTCTCGTTTATAATCATTCCATGTCGCGTTTTTAGCTTGGGCATAACCATAAGCATCACTAGCCCGTCCGATTGGAATAAACCAAAAATATCGCATTGCAGGGGCTGCATTATGCCTAAAACTGCTTTCTTGATACATTATTGCCATTGGCACATGAATAGGCGTACCCCATTTTATATTCATGTCTTTTGCCGCTGTATACCAGCCTCTGTGCTCAAAAAATATATCACAAATATTTTCAGGATTTTTAGGGGGGGGCACTGCACAAGCCGTTAAAAAAAATACGTTAAAAAAAATAATTATTTTATAGATTTTTTTCATTTGGTAGCCTTCAATTTTGTTAAATTACTTTTTTTATAGCAAAATAGGCACTAATTTTTCAATCAACAGTTGTACCGTACACTTGCCTCTAAATTCATTAATATCAAGACGATAAACACAATGTAATGTTTTTAATGATGCATTTGGCCAAATCTTCAAATCAACATTAAAGGCGATTGCATCAACTGTTTTCCCTTCAAGCGACAATACTAATTTCAAGTGTTTTTGACCGAGTAGCTTTTGTTGTAAAATGCTAAATTTGCCATCAAAAAGCGGCGCATTAAATCCTTGTCCCCAAGGCCCTGCATCACGAAGCTCTTGCGCTATTTTTAATGAAAAATTAGACGCACTCAGCATACCATCAGATAAAACAATATTAGTTAATACTTCTTTTTCAATTTGTGATTCGAGTACGTTATTGAGCGTTTTATCAAATAATTTAAAATCTGCCGCGACAAGTGATAAGCCTGCCGCCATTGCATGCCCACCAAATTTTAAAATAGAGCCAGGGATTTTTTTATCAACTAAATCTAATATATCGCGAATATGAACGCCCGCAATAGAGCGAGCTGATCCTTTGATTTCTCCTTCTTTTGATTTTGCAAAAGCAAAGGTCGGACGATAATAACGATCTTTGATCCGCGAGGCAACTAAGCCTATGATACCTTGGTGCCAATCTGCTTGAAACAAGCAAATTGCATAGGGAATATTATCTTCATCAAGTGATAATGCATTGAGTGTTTTGAGAGCTTGCTGTTGCATTCCCTGCTCAATATCTCGTCGTGATTTATTAAGATCATCGAGCTCAAGGGCTAACAGATAGGCTTTGTGATTATCATCACAAAGTAATAACTCTACGCCATAACTCATTTCATCAAGTCGCCCTGCTGCATTGAGTCTTGGCCCTAATGCAAAGCCTAAATCACTGGCAACTAACTGTTTTTGATTTCGTTTAGCAACCTTGATTAATGCACTAATACCAGGCCGGCATTTACCAGCTCTTATTCTTGCAACTCCTTGAAAAACAAGTGTTCTATTGTTTTTGTCTAATACCACAACATCGGCCACTGTACCAAGTGCAACAATATCGAGCAATGACGCTAAGTTAGGCGGAGTTTGATTTTTAAAATAATTTTTGTTGATAAGAAATGAGCGCATGGCCAGCATAACATAAAAAGCGACCCCAACTCCTGCGAGGTTTTTGCTTGCAAAGTCGCACCCTTGTTGATTTGGATTGACTATGACATCGGCATTTGGCACTTGAGATCCAGGTAAATGGTGATCTGTCACCAGCACTTGCACCCCTTTAGTGTTCGCATGGGCAACTCCACTAACACTTGAAATCCCGTTATCAACCGTCATGATAACCTGCGCACCTTTTTTTATTGCTAATTCAACAACATCTGCAGTTAACCCATAGCCATAATCAAAGCGATTAGGCACTAAATAATCAATATTTGTAAAACCTAATGCTTTTAATGCAATGATACTTAATGCGGTGCTTGTTGCCCCATCTGCATCAAAATCTCCCACAACAACTAACCTCTTAGATGACAATAAAGCGCTATAGAGCAGTTCGCACGCTGCATCTATACCTTTTAATTGTTTGGGATCAAGTAATGTTTTTGTGCTGTTATCTAATTCACTATCCTTGATAATGCCACGATTTGCGTAGAGCTGTTTGAGCAAAGGCGAGCAGGTTATGCTCAGCCGCTCACTTGATTTTTGGGGTCTCTTTTTTATTTTAATTGTTAACATAACAGTCGCTTTATTAAAGAGCCCAGAGTCGTAACATTGAGAAGAGTACTACTTGAAATAGCCTAAAACCTAACCTACATCACTTCGCTTTTTTCTCCGATTCAATGACCATTAATAAATTTTGGGGTGGTAAATAGCCTGGTTTTAACGAGCCATCTTCTAAGATAATTGCAGGAGTACCTCTGATGCCCATAGCTACCCCAAGCTCATACTGCTCTTTAACGGTATTTTTACACGTTTTGTCCTTAACTCCTTTACCATTTTTTGAGTTATTCATCGCTAATTTACGATTTTTTGCGCACCAAATTGAGACCATATTGCCGTAAGTTTCAGAATTGATACCATTACGCGGGAAAGCAAGGTAACGAACAGTAATGCCTAAACGATTATAATCAGGTATTTCTAAATGTAATTTTTTACAGTACGCACAACTTGTATCTGTAAAAACTGTTATCACATGTTTCTGCTTTTTAGCTTTATAAATAATCATGTCTGATTTAAATGCTTCAATTTTTTTTAATCGCCATACGCGAAGCGCTTTTTCTGTCACATTTTCCATATCGTTATTTAAATCATAAACTCTCCCATTAATTAAATAACGACCATCCGCACTCACATAGTAAATACCATCGTTTGTTTGCACTTGGTAGAGCCCCTTAACAACGGATTTATTTATCGAGAAAACCTTCATTTTTAACATTTTCATTTTGCCAGTGATATTTTTTGTGATATCCACATCTGTTTTTGCAAATGTTAGCGATGAAGTGACCATAAAAAATATTGCGACGGCTTTAGTGAAAATAGACATATTCCAACCTTTAAATGTTTTATAAGAGCGGCATTATGCCACAATCAGAGTAAAGATCTAGCATAGTATTCAAGATTTTTAGTAATCATCCAACCTTATACACATGTGGGTATATACCCAATTTACCTCACTAATATTGCCTTTCGATATAGCATGGGTTTAAGGGGAACAAGTCGTTACAGCTATTGCTCTCTCCCATTGGCTCTGGTGCAGGTAAGATGTAATAACAAACTTATTGGCAAACTTATTGCCATCAATATTATTTTATTACCATCACTATTATTTTATTACCATTAATATTATTTGAAAACGACAGTTCTATTTTTATATACAAATACTTTATCACTCAGCAATTGCTGTAATGCACGACTTAGCACCGAACGCTCAACATCTCGTCCAGCTTTTGCTAGCTCTTCTGCATTATAAGCATGATCAATATGTGTAATGTCTTGTGAAATAATAGCACCCTCATCAAGATTATCATTTACAAAATGCGCTGTAGCACCAATCATCTTAACACCTCGATCAAACGCTTGTTGGTATGCTTTGGCTCCAATAAAAGCAGGTAAAAATGAATGGTGAATATTTATCAATTTATTTTTATATTGCTTAACAAAATGAGGAGTTAGAATACGCATGTATTTAGCAAGGATCACGTAATCTGGGCTATACTGGGCAATGATCTCAAGAATTTGCATTTCATGCTCTTCACGCGTGAGTTCATTTTGAAAAATAGAGCGAAACGGCACATCAAATTTAGACACTAATTCTTTTAGCGTATCATGGTTGCTAACAACAGCACAAACCTCAACGTCCATGCCGCCATAAATGCTTTTCATTAAAATATCACCGATACAATGCGCTTCTTTTGTGACTAAAACAACAACGCGTTTTTTACTACTTGAAATTAATTTCCGATCGGAGCCTTCTGGTAGGTTAATATCTAACTCAGCCAATAGCTTTTCATCATCGAAATCTCCTTCTATTACCGTTCTCATAAAAAAACGTCCATACGTTTTATCTACAAATTCATTATTTTTGATAATATTCAATTGCTGTTTTTGACAAATATTAGTGATTTTTGCAATAAGTCCTTTACAATCAGGACAATCCGTTAACAATATTTTTTTTTCCATGATTAAATCTCTTTTATTTATAGGCACATTTTTTATATTTTTTACCACTTACACAAAGACAAGGGCGCTTTTTTTAATGTCACTAAATCAGCGGATAAAACTTACCAGAGCAATAAAGCTATTGTTAATTTTTGGATGCAAAGCGTGATAACTTCTGCTGACAACAACGTTTTTCATCTTTAAAATACTACTATTGAAACTCAACAAAGGCGCAATCACCTGATCTTATAGCATCGATAATGTCTAAATTTTGGCGTTAGCTCTAAAAGAGACTCTATCGTCCGTTTATCACAAAAACAAGTCGGATAAGTGGTTGATAAACACTCGCCATTGTGGCAAATAAAAGATCTATAACGCAAAAGCATTAACTGCTCGCAAGGTGGCTGTTTCCTTGAAATTGTGGCATATCTACCAACATTGCTATTTTTTCTATTATATATCCATGCTCAAGATTGTTCTATTTTCATATATTGGCCATTTATTATAACAAGCACATTAAGTTAATTACAAATATTACCCAGAGAAATAGCTAACCCCATCTGACCTTGTTGATTTTCTAGTAATTAACATATACCCACCACCTGAAAATAATTTATCATATATACTTGGACATCAGAGCAAACAGCGATGAAGTCATTATTATTCACTTTATATACCCATGCTACTTCAAAATACAAAATCAGCAAGGCAAATTGTGCCGATATGCGAGGCATAAAATTGAAGTATAGTTATTCTATATAGATATTTTATAACAATGCAAATTGGTGCAAGGAGCCGCGCCCTAGTGGCGCTAACTCGGTTTTTATATGAAAGAAACCAGCCTTGCGTTGCAACATTCGATGCGTACGTCTCCATTACCTCATGCTGCGCCTTACTCTGATTATCGAGTGAGCGGCTGACGTTGCATTTTGATCGTCGCATGGGTATAAATGAAGCCACACAACCAAGATATTTGAACGCGCGTGCAAGGTCAATCACACCAATCAACGAAATTATAAAATTTTAACTAGAATGCCTCATTAATAATTAAAGTATTTATTTTAATTCACATCTTAAAGCATTTATCTTACTTATTTTCATATTGAAGCCACATGGCTATACCACAACAATTTATTTTGCTTGATATGCATCTTCATGTACACCTGCCGCACGTCCAGAAGGATCTGCATTTTTAAGAAAGCTTTCATCCCACGCCAATGCTTCAACCGTTGAGCAAGCCACTGATTTACCGTAAGGCACACATCTGGCGGCACTATCAAGTGAGAATTTATCTGCAAATATACAACGATAAAAATATGCTTCTTTGCTATCAGGGGTGTTAATTGGGAACTTAAACTTTGCACTGGCGAATTGCTGATCAGTTACCTGCGTTTCAATATGCTCTTTTAATGAATCTATCCAATTATAGCCAACACCGTCAGAAAATTGCTCTTTTTGACGCCATAATACTTCATTAAGCAATTTACCTTTAAAGGCTTCGCGCAGAATATTTTTCTCAATACGCCCATCCTTTATCATTTTAAGAGAAGGGTTAATACGCATTGCAACATCCATAAATTCTTTATCTAAGAATGGTACACGCGCTTCAATACCCCATGCTGCCATTGATTTATTCGCACGCAAACAATCAAACATGTGCAATTTGTTTAGCTTCCTGTTTAGCTCTTCATGCAACGCTTGTGCATTTGGCGCTTTGTGGAAATATAAATAACCAGCAAAGATTTCATCTGCACCTTCGCCTGAAAGCACCATTTTAATGCCCATTGCTTTGATTTTACGCGCCATTAAATACATAGGTGTTGATGCTCTGATCGTAGTTACGTCATAGGTTTCTAAATGGTAAATAACTTCACGCAGGGCATCGATACCATTTTGCACAGTAAAGATTATCGGGTGATGCACTGTGCCAATATCATCTGCTACTTTTTGAGCTGCAATGAGATCTGGCGATCCTTCAAGCCCTACAGAAAATGAATGCAGTTGTGGCCACCAAGCATTAGATTGGTTATCATTTTCAATACGCAGTGGCGCACATTTTTTTGTAATAGCAGAAATAATCGAAGAATCTAGACCACCTGAGAGCAATACACCATAAGGCACATCGCACATTAATTGCCGTTTTACAGCAGATTCAAGCGCCTGTGCAATCTCAGCTGCACTGCCAGCGTTATCTTTAACCTCCTCAAAGCTCATCCAATCCCGCGTATAGTATTTTGTTAACTCGCCTATTTCACTATCTAAAAAATGCCCTGGCGGAAATTCTTCTACTTTCGAACAAATTGGAACCAGCGCTTTCATTTCAGAAGCAACATAAAAGTTGCCATGCTCATCCCAGCCCATATAAAGTGGAATAATACCCATATGGTCACGGCCAATAAGGTATTTGTTTTTTTCTTCATCATATAAACAAAATGCGAAGATACCATTAAGATCATCTAAAAATGCATTGCCTTTTTCTTCATACAAAGCCAAAATAATTTCGCAATCGGATTGTGTTTTAAATTGATAACCACAACTGAGCTTTTTTTCAAGATCTTTGTGGTTATATATTTCTCCATTTACCGCTAAAATATGGGTGTTATTTTTATTGTATAACGGTTGCTCTCCAGTATTGATATCAACAATTGACAGCCGTTCATGCACGAGGATTGCTTTATCACAAGCATAAACACCCGACCAATCAGGCCCACGATGACGAAGCAGTTTAGACATTTCAATTGCCTGTTGACGTAATACTGCTACGTCGCTCTTAATATCTAGCACTCCAAAAATTGAACACATATATTTCCTTGCTTTAAAAATTAATTAAATTACTGACGACATGTTATTTGTTACTTATCCCAATCCAACGTAGAAATAAAAAATCAGCAAGGCAAATTAGCAGCGGACACCTGTCATAAAATTGAAGTATAGTTATTCTCGACCGATATTTTATAACGATGCAAACTTAAGCAAGGAGCAGCGCCCTTCTGCCCGCGAACTTGAAAACCAGCTTTACGCTCAACATTCGAGAGCACGTCCACATTACATCGGTTGCCCATTATCATCGATCATCGAGAGCGCATGACGTTGCATTTTATCAGCTTAATAAAAAAGTCTCACTTTATAAATCCTCTTTAGAAGGTTTATCAAGCTTGGGAAGACATAATTCATTACATACGTGCCGCGCAAAGCCAGCCCCCGCTTCTACATACATATTATAAACAGGAGTAACGCCCAGTAAGTTTAGATCTTTTTCATCCGATCTATAACGCGCTAATGCGGATACCTTGAAGTTACAAAATGTCTTTTTGGATGACTTAGGATGGTTATGTATATCACAATTTTGTATTATATTCAATTGTTCTGCAGCAAATAGATTACCATTATGATTAGGCATTGCTAATAAAATAAACTTCACCTTTTCAGTCAGTTGCAATTTGAGCCAAAAATCAGAATCAAGCGCATCGCCTATAATAACGTGGCGTCCTTTTTTTCTGTGCACTAATGCGGTTTCAGGATCGTAATCAACACCCATCACCTTATCGCCATAGACTAATTTTAATGAGTCATAAGCACTTGATCCAACACGCCCCATGCCAAGCACTAATATTTGCGCATCACCAATCATTAACGGCCGATCATCTTTATGTAAGTGTTTAAATTGAAAGCGCTTAAGTGCATGAAAATGACGATTATAGATGCCATCTACATATTTATTTAAAAAAGTTGCAATGATAAAACTCAGCGATACCGCTAATGCTGTAATGGTTAACCAATTCGGCGATAGCCAACCTTGTGATGTGCCAAGTGCTGCAACAATTAGACCGAATTCACTGTAGTTTGCCAATGAAAAAGACGCAAATAATGATGTCCGTGAACGCAATTTAAACGCGTTAAGGGTAAAAAAATAAATCACTACTTTTCCAAGTAAAGCTATTGATAGCAAGCAAGCTATAAGCAGATGACTAGCTGTTGGCCTATCTGACAATCCAATGCTTAGAAAAAAACAAACTAAAAATAACTCTTTCATATTAAACAATTCTTTGGCCATTTTTTTAGCACTCGGATGACCTGCAACGAGCATTCCAGCTATTAGCGCTCCTAAATCTGCTTTTATGCCTAGCGATTGAAACAAACCAGCTCCGATCACTAACGCTAAGAAAAAACCATATAAAAAAAGTAACTCCCCTTTCCTTGCATTATCAAGCAACTTATATAATAGCGGCCTAATTAATGGAAGCCCTAAAAGCAAAAATGACCATACTGATGGAATTTTGTCAACTGAAATCGTTAAAAATAATACCGCGAAGACATCTTGCATAATCAAAATACCAATCGCAATTCTCCCATACAATGAATTTGTTTCATTTTTTTCTTCAAGCACTTTTACCGCAAACACCGTACTTGAAAAACTCAGAGAAAAAGCAAGTAATAATAAATTATGGTTGTTTAATTCATTGACATATTGCAATCCAGATAATTTTAAAATAAAAAGTATTGCGCTAAAAAATAAGATACTTACCACCATATGTATGCTAGCGCCGCCCCATACTTCTTTTTTAAATAAAGTACGAATATTAAGCTTTAATCCTATTGAAAAAAGTAATAATGTCACACCTAAAGAAGCGGCTACATCTAATGGTCTTGAAGTTTGAAAACCTGCCAAATTGAGCGCAAATCCTGCGAACAAAAAACCCAGCATCGGAGGCAGACCTACAAAGTTGGCTATCATCCCTAAAGAAAATGCAGTACCAGTAAATAAAAGTATTGTAATGCTCATTAAGATTCAAAACGTCCTTGATTTATGTACACAGATAAGAATATAAATTTTGTAGGGTATAAAATAGCATTTACATAAGTTTTTTGCAATTAAGCTTATTTTATAGCCAATACCAAAGTCCATCTCTTAAAATTAGAAGCAAAAATAGCCAAATTAAGTAAATGATACTTTTTGTTCCTCGGTAAGCGGTGCAAATAATGTAACAATATATACCCATGTTACTACAAAATAGTAAGATCGTTATCAATAGTGCTACAACAGATTAGGATCTCGTCATTTTTTAGGTAGGCAAGCGGTGAGGTGATATAATTTACTTTACCAAAAGTAACCTTTTTACGACAAGCACCACAGTAACCTTTTCGGCATTGATATTCAACAGCAATACCATGCGATTCTAAGTTTTCAAGGATCGTGTTATCTGGATTGAACACAAACTCAACCCCATTAAAGCTAAGTATTTTTGTCATGGCACTCAATTATAATTAAAGTTAGTTAGCTGCTATAAAAGTCAGCAATCTTGGATTTGCTCTTTCAACGCCCTCGTTAGCGCAGTATAATGATTAATTATACCCATCTTACTATAGTTTAAAATCACTTAAATCATCTGTGTCAATTTTGCTATTAATTTGCCCCACTAAATAAGAACTAATTTCTACCTCTTGAGGAGCAACTTGTACGTTGTCACTCACTAGCCAATGGTTTATCCACGGAATTGGATTGGTCTTTACTTCAAATGGTGCCTCATAACCAATAGCCTGCAGGCGCTGATTTGAAATGAACTCAATATATTGACATAAAATATCTTCATTTAAACCTATCATAGAGCCATCTTTAAATAGATATTTTGCCCAGTCTTTTTCTTGCTCAGCAGCTTTCAAGAAGATCTCTTGAGCTTGACTATGGCATTCAATAGCAATTTCAGCCATTTCTAAATCATCTTTACCATCAGCCCATAAATTTAAAATTTGCTGTGTTGAATTTAAATGTAATGCTTCATCACGCGCAATTAATTTTATAATTTTTGCATTACCTTCGAGTAAATCTCGCTCTGCAAAGGCAAATGAACATGCAAAAGAAACATAAAAACGGATCGCTTCTAATGCATTAATTGAACAAAGGCACAAATAAAGTTTTTTCTTGATAATATGCAGTGTTAATACTTCTTGCTCTCCACTGATATTGATATATGGAATTTCTTTTTGCTCCAGACCGTGTAACTGAAAATATTGAACGGCATGAATTAAGGCGTCATAATAACTGGCAATATCAGAGGCTCGTTTTTGAATTTCTGCGTTGATCACAATATCTTCAAATACTTCACTAGGATCTGTATAAAGATTGCGTAAAATATGCGTATAACTACGACTGTGAATTGTTTCCGAAAATGACCATGTTTCAATCCAAGTTTCAAGCTCAGGCAACGAAACAATAGGTAACAAGGCCATATTGGGGCTACGCCCTTGAATAGAATCAAGTAAAGTTTGGTATTTTAAATTTGAAATGAAAATATGACGTTCATGATCAGGTAAATTTATAAAATCAATGCGATCTTTGCTAACATCAATTTCTTCAGGTCGCCAAAAAAAGCTTAATTGTTTCTCTATTAGCTTCTCAAACACCGCAAACTTCTGAATGTCGAAACGGGCAACATTGACAGGTTTTCCAAAAAACATCGGCTCCTTTGTTGCATCATTATTTAATTTTGAAAAAGTAGTGTAAGACATTAAGTTTCCTTTTTTGATCTTGGTAAATAATATTTTACATCGTATGCAGTTTATAGTGGATTTGCAAATTTAAACAGCACAATATTTATACCCTTAAATTTTACATGCCCCACCAGCACAATCATCTCCTTTAGTAAACACATTTTCATCATCAGCTCCATCTCGCGTGTTATGATAATACAATGTTTTGATCCCCATTTTATAAGCAACCAATAAATCTTTGAGCAAAGTTGTCATTGGCACTTTTCCATCTTCAAACTGATTAGGATCATAATTAGTATTTGCCGATATAGCTTGATCAACAAATTTTTGCATAATGCCGACTAACTCTAAATAACCTTGGTTATTATCAATATCCCACAATAATTCATAGTTATCTTTGTATTTATCATATTCAGGTACAACTTGTTTTAACATGCCATCTTTACTCGCTTTAATACTAATAAAACCACGAGGAGGCTCAATACCATTAGTTGCATTTGAGATTTGCGATGAGGTCTCAGAGGGCATTAACGCTGATAATGTGGAGTTACGCAAACCATGTTTCACAATATCAGCACGCAACACTTCCCAATCGAAGTGATACTCTTCATCGGTTATATTATCTACCGTTTTTTTATAGGTATCAATTGGTAAAATGCCTTGCGCGTAACGTGTTTCATAAAATTTAGGGCACGCACCTAGCTCCATCGCTAACTTATTTGAGGCTTTTAACAAATAATATTGAATAGCTTCAAATGTTTTATGGGTTAAATTATTGGCACTACCATCTGAATATTTAACACCATTTTTAACCAGATAATAAGCATAGTTAATCACGCCTATGCCTAATGTTCGACGAGCCATACTACTCTTTTCAGCGGCTTTAATAGGATAATCTTGGTAATCAAGTAAGCTATCAAGCGCACGAACAGCCAATTCAGAAAGCGCTTCTAGCTCATCAAGCGAATCAATTTTACCTAAGTTCAGCGCGGAAAGTGTACACAGTGCAATTTCACCTGTTGCATCATTAATATGTGTTAACGGTTTTGTTGGCAGAGCGATTTCTAAACACAAATTACTTTGCCGGATAGGTGCAACTTTGCTATCAAACGGACTGTGGGTGTTACAGTGATCAACATTTTGAATATAAATACGCCCTGTACTTGCACGCTCTTGCATTAACAAAGAAAAAAGGTCAACTGCCGAAAGAGTAGATTTACGAATAGATTCATCTTGCTCGTATTTCACATACAGTGCATCAAATTTATCTTGATCTTCAAAAAATGCATCATATAACCCTGGCACATCTGAAGGGCTAAACAGAGTGATCTCTTGTTGATCAATTAAACGCTGATAAAATAAACGCGCTAACTGTACGCCATAATCTAAATGGCGAACACGGTTAGTTTCAATACCACGGTTATTTTTTAGGACAAGCAAAGATTCAACTTCTAAATGCCAGATCGGATAAAACACAGTTGCAGCGCCGCCTCGCACCCCACCTTGTGAGCAAGATTTAACCGCAGTTTGAAAGTGTTTATAGAAAGGAATACAACCGGTATGAAACGCTTCACCGCCTCGAATAGGGCTACCTAACGCACGAATTCGCCCTGCATTAATACCAATCCCTGCACGTTGAGAAACATATTTAACAATTGAGCTTGCGGCTGCATTAATAGAGTCTAGGCTATCATCTGCTTCAATTAAAACACATGAACTAAATTGCCGCGTTGGTGTTCTCACACCAGACATGATGGGGGTCGGTAAAGATATTTTAAATTGTGATGTGGCATCATAAAAGCGTTTTATATAATCAAGGCGCACTGATTTGTCGTATTGCGCAAACAAACAAGCCGCTACCATGAGATACAAAAATTGCGCACTTTCATATATATCACCCGTCACGCGATTTTGGATTAAATATTTTCCTTCAAGTTGTTTTATACCCGCGTATGAAAAGTTTAAATCTCGGTTATGAACAATTATATTGTCCATTTCTTCAAATTCTTGTTTTGTATAATCGATTAGTAAATGGTTATCATATTTCCCTTTCGAACACATTTTACTGACATGCTCAAAAACACTCGGTGGTGTAAAACGTTGGTATGCTTTTTTTCTTAAATGAAAGACAGTTAAGTGTGCAGACAAATATTGATAATCAGGTGACTCTTCTGAAATTAAGTCAGCCGCTGCTTTAATAATGGTTTCATGAATATGATCAGTTCGTATTCCATCATAAAATTGAATGTGAGAATTTAACTCTACTTGCGAGACAGATACATTGTTTAATCCTTCTGCAGCCCACGTAATCACTCGATGTATTTTATCAAGGTCTATATGTTCTCTTTTTCCATTCCGCTTTGTTACAAAAAGGTTATTATTCATGCTAACACCCTGAATTAGTGAAGTTTATTATTCACTGAGTCTCTCATTAAAGAGATACACAGAAGCACTATATGCAGTACTTTATTTTTAAATTTAACACAATATAAAGTATTAAATACTTTTCCTCAAGTGAGAGGCTGTGCTAAAGATGTGAATAATTTGTGGATAAAATGCGTATAATTTAAGTGCGTTTGTACTCACTAACAATTTGAGTTTGATGCTTGTTGCTATAATAAAATCTCAATTTTTTTTTTTTAATAATTTAAAATAATTTAAAATAATTTAAAATAATTTAAAATAATTATAATTTTTGAAATATTAGTTTTAAAAATAAATCTTCACCAAACACTTTCAATGAAAAATTTATACTGTTAATTAAGTATTCAGTGAGTACTACAATTTTAAAATAAACGTCTCTTTATGAAATTACATATCAACGATAAATGCAATGTGATGTGATGTTGGCATTCACAAAAAATAGTTCCACCATAACAACGCTAGTACAACTGCATATATGATATGCTTAGATTTAGGTTGATATTTAACTTATACTCATATCAATGCGATTAATGGTATTAATTCGAATTGGCAGACATTATTTTAATAATAGTAGCATCTGTCGTTGACATTCCTTCGCAAACCATCTTGCCAATATTACGAATAGTTTGCTCTACATCAACAGCGACAATGCCCTGATCTGACGCGTGAATATTATTTAGTGCCAACATCATTGCCCGAACAGATGCCCCAGATGATGTACTGACCTTCATTGCGCAAGATGATTTAGCACCATCACAAACCATACCTGCGCTATCGCTCAATACATTTTGAATAGCGAAACACGATTGTTCAAAGCTTCCCCCTGCCAAATACACCATGGCGATTGAGGCCGCTGCACTGGTGACAGTATTACCACAAAACGCAGATAATACTGGATAGAATGATTTAATATAAACAGCGCTTAAATGGCTCATGATCAACGCACGCGCTAATTGTTCTTGCGTAGCTTTATAATGTTTTGCTGCGACACTGACAGGAATTGTTGCTGCGATACCTTGGTTTCCACTGCCAAAATTACTCATTGCAGGTAAGGTGGCGCCGCCCATTCGAGCATCCGACGCCGCAGCAGTTTGCATAATAACTTGTGCCATTAGACCATCACCAATGATACCATTTTTCATCTCTTTATGCATCGTACGCCCAACCATAAGCCCATAGTTTTTTGTCATTCCCTCTTTTGTAAGTTCACTATTTAACTTATCAGCTTCAAGGATGAAGGAAATATCATCAAAAGATACTTTTGTTGCAAATTCATAGATATTTTTAATACTTAAATTTGCACCTTCACAAATACTACTTGTCGATATTTGGGCGCTACTATCAATGGCAAATATTTGTTGGTTATCAAGTTTTTTTTCAATGACGCGCGTATGTCCTCCACTGATCGTTACTTCGCCTACATGCCCATCTCTGACAGCTTTAACACGGCAAAATATAAATTCATCAGTTTGCGAGTGGGAAATAGTAATATGACCTTGTTCAAGCATTTCCTTTGCTTGTTTGACCTCAGTTTGGTTGATATTTTTTAATACTTCCAATCCAGCCTGTGCATCGCCAGCAATTGCGCCGGCTGCAACAGCAATGCCTAATCCAATCTCCCCAGTGCCAGGCACAAAAACACCCATTGCATTTTTATAAAGATTAGCAGAAACAAAAACCTGGATCGTATCTGGTATCCCTCCCAGTAAATCACTTACAATTGCAGCTGCATATGCGCCTGCAATCGGCTCAGTACAGCCCAATGCAGGTTTTACAACCTCTCGTAAAATGTCAATGTAGTGTTGCCACTGTTGTTGCAGAATAGATTTTTTCATTTTTTTCCAAAATAAATTAAAGGTGATGGCAGATTCCATCATAAATTGCATTACCATTATGCAACGAGCGCGTGGGAGTTCCTACTCAATATGCCAAAAGAGATCCTCAAGTAATTTAAAATTACTTGCGCGGCCTCTGCTCGAATGTCAGTGCAAGTAGCAACATTTAACCGGTCATGGAGCATCATTACTTAGCATTTGTTGCGAAAATTAATCAAAAGAGGCTAATTCTTTTTGCTTACCATTTTGCAAGGGTTGATATTGCAATCTTGTCAACAAAAACTAAGCTTATTTCTCGATGGCAACTTGTACTAATCTAGGTCATTATAAAATTTTTGGATAACCACTCGTTACTTTATCTTTAGAGATTAACCAATCGTTTAGGTGCAATCAAACCATCATCATTCATTTGCCCAACACCAATAAATATTTTTTGCTCGCCCAATGTAATTCTCACCAAGGTATTATCAGGCGCATTAAAAACTTGCACAGCTTGCCCATGCAAAACATAGTCCCCCATTGCCTTGGTTATATTCACCTCAGGGTAATTTTGAACGGCGCTATCCATTGCAAGTAACAGCGGATCTAACAAATCATAAGGGCTAATATTTTCACGTTTAGCTTGTTCTATTAATGTTTCTAATTGTTCAATCGTCACCATTTTTTCATAAGGATAATCAGCAACTTGCGTTCTACGAAGCATGCAAACATGTGCTCCACAGCCTAATAATTCACCTAGATCATCCACAATTGTGCGAATATAAGTACCTTTACTCACATGGATATCTAAATCAACTTCATCACCTTCAAAACGCAATTGCTTAATTTCATAAACGCTAATCTCCCGAGAAGGTCTATCAATAGTGATACCTTCACGAGCATATTTGTAAAAGGGTTTGCCTTGATGCTTTAATGCACAATACATTGATGGTACTTGCATAATATCACCACGAAAAGTATCAAGCGCACTATCGAGTTCTACTTGCGTCACTGATACATCTTTCTCACAAACAACATCACCTTGTGAGTCACTTGTCGTGGTACGAATACCAAGTTTAGCGGTGACCATGTAGCGTTTATCTGCGTTGAGTAAAAACTGCGAAAATTTAGTAGCTTCACCTAAACATAAAGGCAACATGCCTGTTGCAAGTGGATCTAACGCACCAGTATGACCGGCTTTCTGGGCAAAGAATATTTTTTTTACACGTTGCAGGGCTTGATTGGAGCTGATTTCCGTTGGTTTATCTAATAAAACAATACCGCTTATCGCGCGGCCTTTTCTTTTTCTTGGCATTATGATACTTCATCGGTTTTTTCGGCGCGATCTGTTGCATCAAATTTAGCTTTATCGTCACGGACTGCGCTACTGACCAGTTCAGAAATACGTAAACCTTCGGTTAATGTTTCATCAAAACAAAAACGTACTTCTGGCACAATGCGCAAACGCATCGCTTTGCCTAACAGACGACGAATGTAACCAGCTGCCGAGTTTAGTCCTTCTAGTGATTCTTCATTTGTTTGATCGCCAATCGTCAAAAAGGTCACAAAGACCTTCGCATAAGCAAGATCTCTGGTGATATCAACACCTGCAATAGTCACCATACCAATACGCGGATCTTTTACTTCTTGCTGTAAAATACGTGCTAACTCTTTTTGGACTTGCTGTGATACACGCGAAGTACGGCTATATTCTTTTGCCATTTTATTTTCCTATTTTACATATATGCCCAGACATTAATTTTGTCATTCTTACTCGCTAAAATAGCTAATATCAGCGTTGCACTCAACCTCAATAGCCAGCCATTACGCCATCAGCTACCTTGAGCTTGACTATTTTTCGACAAAAGATGCAAATACTTGCAAAGCGTCATGGCGTAACTCTACAACAATATTTTATAACCGCCAAGACAACTCAAGTCATCTTGCGCTGCATACCCTAGGTTTTTTGTTGAATCAATGCCAAGGCCGCTCAACAGTTTGCAAGGTATTAATTTTTAATTCTTGGCAAATATAAATACAACGCCATGTGCTAATCATCAGCTCCCAGCAACTAATTTTTACGTCACATGGATAGCAAATATATTTCAAAAATGATTAAAGTGTGCGCTTAATTTCAATAATTTCATATACTTCTATTTGGTCGCCTACATGTATATCATTGTAGTTTTTAACACCGATACCACACTCCATACCGTTACGCACTGCTTCTGCATCTTCTTTAAATCTGCGTAGGGATTCAAGTACACCTTCGTAAATAACAATATTTTCGCGAAGCACTCGAATTGGATTGTTACGTTTAATTTTGCCTTCTGTTACCATACAACCCGCAATAGAACCAATTTTTGGGGATTTAAATACTTCACGTACATCTGCAACACCAATAATTTCTTGTTTAAATTCAGAAGATAATAAACCACCCAGCGCACTACGAACTTCATCAATCAAGTCATAGATAATGCCATAGTAATGTAAGTCAACTCCTTCATTATCAATTAATTTACGCGCAGGAGCATCTGCACGAACATTAAAGCCAATCACAATTGCACCCGAGGCAGAAGCAAGTGAGGCGTCAGTTTCTGTAATACCACCAACACCATGAACAATAATATTCACCTTCACTTCGTCTGTTGATAGTTTGTTTAATGCCTCAATAATAGCTTCAAGAGAGCCTTGTACATCCGCTTTCAGAACGATATTAAGCTCTGACACTTCTCCTGCTTCCATATTACTAAACATATTATCAAGTTTAGCTTTTTGTTGCCGCGCGAGTTTAATATCGCGGAATTTGCCCTGACGGTACAAAGCAACTTCACGCGCTTTTTTCTCATCACGAACAACTGTCGCTTCATCACCTGCTTGAGGCACACCAGAAAGGCCTAAAATCTCAACAGGGATAGACGGCCCTGCACTTTCCATTGGGCGACCATTTTCATCACGCATGGCACGAATTCGACCATATTCAAGACCACAAAGTACAATATTACCTTGCCTAAGTTCACCGTGTTTAACCAGCACAGTCGCCACTGGACCTCGACCTTTATCAAGACGAGATTCAATAACAACACCCGATGCAGCACCGGTTGCAACCGCTTCGAGATCAAGCATTTCAGCCTGTAATAAGATGCTATCAAGCAAATCATCAATACCATCACCAAATTTTGCAGAAACATAACTAAAGATATTATCGCCACCCCATTCCTCTGAAATAATATCGTGTTGCGAAAGCTCTGTTTTAATGCGATCTAAATCTGCACCTTCTTTATCAATTTTGTTAACAGCAACCATCAACGGAATGCCAGATGCTTTAGCATGCTGAATCGCTTCAATTGTTTGTGGCATCACACCATCATCAGCTGCCACAACTAAAATGACAATATCTGTAGCTTTAGCACCACGACGGCGCATTGATGTGAAAGCCGCGTGTCCTGGTGTATCTAAGAAGGTTATTATGCCTTTGTCAGTTTTTACATGGTAAGCCCCAATGTGCTGCGTAATACCGCCAGCTTCGCCATCGGCTACTTTCGCTTTACGAATATAATCAAGTAATGATGTTTTACCATGATCAACATGCCCCATAATCGTGACCACAGGTGCGCGAGATGTTTTATCTCCATCTTCCTTCGCTTCAGCTAATAGCATTTCTTCTAACTCATTTTCTTTTGTTAGAATCACTTTATGGCCCATTTCTTCAGCAACAATTGAAGCTGTATCTTGATCAATGACTTGGTTAATGGTTGCCATAGCGCCCATTTTCATCATTTCTTTAATCACTTCAACCGCTTTAACCGCCATTTTATTAGCAAGCTCAGCAACAGTGATTGTTTCACCAATTTTAATTTCACGCTCAACAGGAGCTGCAGGTTTTTCAAATGCTTGCAGTAGTGTAGACGGTGCTGCTGCGCGAGATTTCTTAGCACGTTTACCACGCCTGCTTTGGGATTCATAAGCTGGTTGTGCCTGCGACTCTGCTACTTTCTTTTTCTTCTTACGCCGTGAAGGACCTTCTGCTTTTGAATCTAACGCATCTTCGGCTGCTTGAGCTTCTTTTGAAGAGGTTATGTGATAATCAACACCTTCATTTGCTTTTTTACGAGAAGCTTCTTCTGCCGCCCAACGCTCCGCATTTTCTTCGGCGAGTTTTTTCGATTGGGCAGCTTGTGCTGCCGCGTCTTCTTCGGCCTTAGCTTCAGCGGCTATTTCTGCATTTTTTAGGATTTGTTCAGCCTCTTTGTCTATTTTAATTTGCTCTGGCGATTTTTCTTCATTGACCACTTGTTGATTTGCTTTATTTATCGCAGCGGCTTTTTTGGCTTTTTCAGCAGCAAGTTTTTTCTTCTCAGCTTTCTCCGCTTGTATTTTCTCGGCCGCTATTTTTTTTTCAGCTAGCTCTGATTCCAGCTTAAGCTTTTCTGCCTCAATGATGGCTAATTCTTCAACGTTCTCCGTGTTAATTGTTGTCTCAGTACGCTTCATGTAAGAACGTTTTTTGCGTACTTCAACATTCACAGAATTTGTTTGACCTTTAATTTTAAGCTTTGATTTTACTTTGCGCTGCAATGTCATTTTTTTCTTCAATTCACCACCATGTTGATTTTGAAGAAATATTGTTAACATTTGTTTTTCTTTTAGGGTCACACTATCGCCAGCAATTTTTTTTATATCCGCTGCTGCAAACTGCTCAATTAAAAAGTCTATCGATTTATTCAAATCCGTTGCTAGTTGTGTTAATAAAATGTCTGACATGTTTTTCTCCTCTACGATACTTATTCAGCTGCATCGCTAAACCAGCAAATATTACGAGCAGCCATAATTAGTGCTCCTGATCTTTCTTCATTTAACTCTTCAATTTCCAATAAATCATCAACAGCCTGCTCAGCAAGATTTTCTAAAGTGATGATTCCTTTACTTGCAAAAACATATGCAAGGTGAGCTTCTAATCCTTCAAGGGCTAATAAATCCTCTGAAGGCTCAGCTTTACCAATTTTTTCTTCCTGCACTAAGGCGCGTGTTGTTAAAATATCTTTCGCTCGTTCTCGAAGGTTAATAACCATCTCTTCATCTAAGCCTTCAATTTCAAGTAACTCGCCTTTAGGTACATACGCTATTTCCTCTATTGAAGTAAATCCTTCTTCAATTAACACGCTTGCAAATTCTTCATCTATTGCAAGTTCCTCGGTAAAGGTACATATAATAGCGTCTGATTCTGCTTGATGCTTAGCTTGCAACTCAGCAACCGTCATCACATTTAATTCCCAACCAGTTAATTGAGAAGCTAAACGAATATTTTGTCCATTACGACCGATGGCTTGCGCTAAATTGTCTTCTTCAACAGCAATATCCATGCTGTGCGACTCCTCATCAACAACAATAGAAACAACTTCTGCAGGTGACATCGCATTGATAGCAAATTGGGCGGTATTTTCATCCCAAAGGATAATATCTACACGCTCACCATTTAATTCTCGCGTGACTGCTTGAACGCGTGCACCACGCATTCCAACGCAGGCTCCAACGGGATCAATACGTTGATCGTTTGATTTCACCGCAATTTTAGCACGCGAGCCAGGATCGCGCGCAGCTCCCATCAAATCAATCATTTCTTCTGAAATTTCAGGCACTTCTAAACGAAACAGTTCAATCAGCATTTTGGGCTGAGTGCGCGTCATAAATAATTGCGCTCCACGCGCTTCAGGACGAATTTCAAACAATAAACCGCGCAAACGATCGCCTGGGCGAAAATTCTCACCTGGGATCATTTCATCACGGAAAATAATCGCTTCTGCATTTTCACCAAGGTCAAGCAAAATACTATCGCGGTTCATGCGCTTAACCACACCCGTAATAAGCTCTCCTTCTTGATCTCTATATTGGTCAATCACTTGAGCTCGTTCAGCTTCACGCACTTTAGCCACAATAACTTGCTTCGCTGTTTGTGTTGCAATACGGTCAAATTGCACTGAATCTATTTCATCTTCAATATAGTCGCCCACTTCAATATCAGGATCCTCATATTTAGCCGCCTCATATGTCATTTCAGCGCAGTTATTTTCCATGACAGCGTCTTTATCTAGCACTAACCAGCGGCGAAATGTTTCAAAATCACCTGTTTTACGGTCAATAGCAACGCGCACTTCAATTTCTTGAGGAAATTTTTTCTTTGTGGCAATTGCAAGCGCTGTTTCTAATGCTTCGAAAATAGCGTCTTCTGGTAGCCCTTTTTCATTGGATACCGCTTCTACAACATATAAAATCTCTTTACTGTTCATTTACATCACCTTATTTAACTAAATTTAGGGATTATATTCGCTTTTTGTATGTTACTCAGTGCAAAGTGCTCTAAGCTACCATTTACATTAAGACAAATTATTTCACCGTTGACACTGTCAATAATGCCTTGCCATTTGCGTCTATTTTGACTAGGCATACTAAGTTGAACTTTTACATTTTCGCCAATAAAAAATTCATATTGTTGCGCATTAAACAGCGGCCGCTCTAATCCTGGCGATGAAACTTCAAGGGTATACTCATTATTAATTGGATCTTCAACATCCAGCAGCGCACTAATTTGACGACTGACCACAGCGCAGTCGTCAACGACAATACCGTGTTCCTTATCAATGTAAACACGTAACGTTGAGTGCTTACCCGCACGCATATATTCAATGCCCACCAAATCATAACCAAGATCTTCTACACTTGGTGCAAGCATCTGCGTCAATCGTTGTTCTAAACTTGCCACATTCATCTCCTTTTAGGTATAAAAAAAAGGGATTGCAACCCTAGTTTAAAAATAACAACATTGCCTAACTGCTTGTTATTATTGAAGTTTTTGTTTTGTAATGAAACAAAAAAGCCCCAATAAATTGGAGCTTTTCTTTGATCCGCCGACCTGCCATTAGGCATTAAACAGGACAATACTATCAATATTATCGAATGTGTACTAAATCCTACATTGATAATTTGCTGTAAAAATAAGATTTAAACCTACGGGCTTTGCTGTCTTTCGCCCTTTGTGTTTTTCTTATAAAGCGACAATCTCACACCAATCTTACACCAATCGTTTATAACACTATAGATTGGTTGCGAGAGTAGGATTCGAACCTACGACCTTCGGGTTATGAGCCCGACGAGCTACCAAACTGCTCCATCTCGCGTTCATTCATTTTACTTCTAAAAAATTTATTATAATAAACTAAAACGTTTATTTATCTAAAGTAGGCGCATTATAACGAATGATTTTTTAAAAGCAACCATTACAACGCGTAATTATCAACAAACCTTTGTTTGCTTAATATTTATCCACAAAATTTATTGAAAATTTATTTTTTATGACAGTATGCTATAGTTGAGCTCGAAAAGTTTATTTGATTTTTAATGGAAGTAATAAATAATGATCGACTCAACAACGTTAAAATTATCCGTACACGGAATGAATTGTACAAGTTGCGCAGTCGGACTACAAACTGCTCTTAATCAGATCAACGGGATCAGCTCTGAGGTAAATTTTGCGATAAGCGCGGCAATGTTGACGTTTGATTGCAAGGAAGATCACACAGATACCCTCAAACAGGTTTTAGCCGTTTTAGAAAAAAAGGGCTATCAAACAGACACCCAACGCATGTCTTTTTCGGCAGAAGGTTGGAATTGCACAAGTTGCGCTGCCAAAACGATCAAAGCGATATCATTCCATCCTTTTGTTTATAATGGCCAATCTAATCTCGCCACACAAGTCGTGCAAATACAAACTATTCAAGGTGCACTTAACCCACAAGCAATCAAAGACATTATAAAACTCTCTCCTTACCCGCTAACGCGCTTAGAAAAAAACAATGTAAAAGCGCAACAACAAGCAAAAGCTGCCAACGAAAAACGCCAACACAAAAAACAGTTAAACATATTAAGCTCATCAATCGTGCTCAGTATGCCATTTTTAATCAGTATGATTGCGATGGCATTGACGGGCGATCATACTTTATTACCAAACTGGCTTGCATTTACACTTGCCACACCTGTGCAATTTATCATTGGCGCTCGATTTTATAAAGGTGCATGGCAAAGTTTAAAAAGCAAAACAGCCAACATGGACGTGCTTGTGTCACTCGGAACCAGCGCTGCTTATTTTTATAGCTTATATTTGCAGATTTTAAATACAGGTCACGCCCTCTATTTTGAATCTAGTACCTTAGTGATAACCTTAGTAACACTCGGGAAGTACTTAGAACATCGCGCCAAACAAAGCACAACAAGTGCCATCAATGCATTAATGGCGCTGCAACCTGATACGGCAAAAGTTAAAAAAGGAACAGAGTATATTGATATGAATATTGAGGACGTTCAAATCGATGACTTAGTACTGGTTGCTATTGGTGAGAAAGTCCCTGTTGATGGTGTCATCATCGAAGGTGAAAGTTATCTTGATGAATCACTGATCACAGGTGAGAGCAAGCCTCTTTTTAAAAATAGCAAAAGCCAACTGATTGCTGGCAGTATTAATGGCGAAGGGGTTTTATTAATCAAAACAACGGGCGTTGCCGATGCAACAATTTTAAGCAAAATCATTACGCTGGTTGAAAACACACAAATGAGCAAAGCCCCTTTTATGCAATTAGTCGATAAAATTAGCGCCATTTTTGTGCCGATTGTACTTGTGATAGCCACGCTCACCTTTACGATTTGGTATTTACGCGAGGGCAATTTTGATCAAGCATTAATGAGCGCCATTGCGGTTTTAGTCATCGCCTGCCCTTGCGCACTTGGCCTGGCAACGCCAACCGCTGTGGTTGTAGGTACTGGCCTTGCGGCAAAACAAGGTATTTTAATCAAAGATATTAAAACCCTACAACAAGCACATAAATTACAAACCGTTATCTTTGACAAAACTGGCACGCTGACCATCGGACAAGATGAAATCAACACAATTGTAAGCCTTGATCAACAACAAGATAAACTCTTAAGTAAACTCAATGCGCTCCAATCAGGCAGTACCCACCCCATTGCGCAAAGCATCAAAGCATATTGCCTAACAGAGCATATAGCGCCATTGCAAGCAACCAAAATAACAGCAGTCAATGGAGAAGGTCTACACGGAACAGTCGATGGAAAACACCTTATTGCAGGTAACTTAACGCTAATGCGCCGCTTTGATATTACCATCAGTGACATGATATTAAAAGACACCGCTTTGCTTGCTCAAACGTTAGTTTATATAGCTCAAAATAGCACCTTGATAGGCTATATTACCATTAGCAACACTTTGCGCCAAGGCAGTAAAACCGCGATCAAGCAGCTTAAAAAACGCGGCATAAAAACCGTTATTTTAAGCGGTGATAAACAAAATGCGGTTCAAGATATTAGTCAGCAACTAAATATTGATGAAAGCTATTTTGCCCTTAAACCAGAGCAAAAACTTGAGAAATTAAAAGACATACAAAAAACATCTTGTAGCGCAATGGTCGGCGATGGTGTAAATGATGCACCAGCGCTAGCTCAAGCAGATGTCAGTATTGCAATGGGCACTGGCAGTGATGTAGCCAAAGAATGTGCATCAATCACCTTGATGAGAAACGATCCACGCTTAGTACCACTCGCCATTGATATTTCAAAAGCAACCTGGATTAAAATTCAGCAAAACTTATTTTGGGCATTTATCTTCAACATTATCGCCATTCCAGTGGCCGCAATGGGATATTTAAGCCCCGCAATTGCAGGTGGGGCAATGGCGATGTCGAGCATTACCGTATTGAGTAATTCATTGCTACTAAAAGGCTATACATCCATTAAGGAAGATCAATAACAGGAAATAAAAATGAAAAAAGAGCGCACCGTAATACCCCAAACTTTAAATCCAAAACTCAAAAAGAAAAAAATAAAAATAAAAATTGATCCACAAAAATTACTAGACCCAATAGCAACACTCGACGATCTAGATGATATAGATGATATAGATGAGCTAGATAAATTGAAAACTCCATCGAGAATAAAGAGCCACGCAAGCAGTACACCACAAATATACTCGTCAATAAAAAAAATGAGAAAAATAGATGAAAATAACTTTACTATGATGACAATCAAATATGAGGCATATAAACAAAGAAAACCGACGCTTTATAGCCAGTGGCAGAGAGATAATTTAAAAAAATATATAATTAAAACGCCGAATAACAAACTTCAACAGCAGCCCACCATGGATACTTTCAAACAGGAGGGATTTACTGATACCGAAAAAATTGCACTCATGACTGCTGTGAAAGATTGCGTTATAAATTCAACACACGCGTATAATGCTACTTTTTGCCGCTTCGAAGGGTATTTTACTGAATTCATCTTATACTTCGGAACATTTAACAAGCAAACCGTCAACGATGTAATAGTTGGCATACAAAAAATGCATGAAATTCTAAGTGATCCATATCAAATCATAAGCTTTATTGATATGCGTCATCAAAAACCAAAAAATGGGATAACTAGTTCGGTATTAACACCAGCACCTGGTTTATCAACTTGCTATGGACAAGACCCAACTCAGTATGTTGCTCATTCACCAAATTTTGGCACTGGACTGCATATATTGATTGGCGAGCACATGATGCAGCCTTATCAAACCATAGAAAAAAGAGCATTAATTATCTACCATGAATTGACGCATAAAATATTATATACCCACGATACTGCACATGTTCGTTTCAATAGCAATTTGCATTCACATATATCTATATTTGGTGAGGAAGAAACAAAAAAGTTCGCGAGAAATTACCCTGAACAAACTATTATTATTGCCGATTGCTGGGCAAACTTTGTGTCTTCTATTGGACAATCACATAACAAGACACTTAAAAAAGAGGAACCTTGTACAATATTTTAATAGCCTTTAGGCTCCTGTCACCTCAAGATGCAACGGCCACGAGGACAGTTGTCCACGAGGGAAAAGTAAAAAATATACCTAGCCCTAGATTGATAACTTAATTAAAATTTAAATGGTGCGGACGGGGGGACTTGAACCCCCACGACCTAAATCATTAGCCCCTCAAGCTAACGCGTCTACCAATTCCGCCACGTCCGCATATTAAATTTCAACTGTTCATTTTCATAAGTTATCTTGCTAATCTTAAGTGGAATTAGCTAACTTAGCATTTAGAGCGCAGCCACCTCAAGGCGCGTTTCTGCCAAGTACATCATATCCATTACGCCATATCTACATTTTTTTATTCAGGGATATCTGACGATGTATTTTTTTTATTTGTTGAGGTGTCTTTTTTAATTGTTGAGGTATCTTTTTTAATTGCCGAGGTGTCTTTTTTAATTGTTGAGGTATCTTTTTTAATTGCCGAGGTATCTTTTTTAATTGTTGAGGTACCTTTTTTAATTGTTGCGGCTTTATTTGTTTGCGGGATACTTAAATCAGAAAAACTACCAATCCCTGATTTTTTTTGCGATGATAAATTACCTAGTGCTAAACTGATTAAAAAAAATAAAATCGCCAAAACCGCCGTTGTGCGTGTCATAAAATTACCAGCGCCACTCGCACCAAATACAGTGTTTGATGCGCCAGAGCCAAATGAAGCACCCATGCCAGCACCTTTACCTTGTTGTATTAAAACAAAGCCAATTAAGACTACGGATACTACTAAATAAACAATGATCAGCGTTTCATACATAAAGCATACCTACAAAAATAAAAATTAATTTTCTCAAATGTCTTAGCGGTGCAAATATTACCAAAATTAGTGAAAATCACAAGGAAATTAGCTTACTATTTCCTGCTTTCTTCACTTTTTATTGATTAAACTGGCATTTATTTAATTTCTCGATAATTTTCCTGGCAATTCAACATTTTATTTTGTCGGCAATTGCTTGGGCATAATTTTTTACCAGCTCTTCTTTTTCATTTGCCTCCACCATCACTCTAAACACGCTCTCTGTACCTGACTTGCGCAATAAGACCCGTCCTTCATTTTTAAGCAAATCTTCAACTCTTTTAACTTCATTTAATACATCTTTATCATGCATTGGGTCGATTTTATTATTACAACGGACGTTGATTAGCACTTGTGGGTATTTTTTCATGCCTTGGCGCAATTCATATAGCGTCATTTTAGTACTGCAAATAGCCCGCATTACCTGCAAACCTGCAACAATTCCATCACCGGTATTAATATGATCAGCAGAAATAACATGTCCTGAATTTTCAGCGCCAAGACACCATTTGTTTTTCAGCATAAGTTCCACTACATGGCGATCACCAACATCTGAACGTTCAAAAGGAATACCCAGTATCTTAAGCGATTGCTCTAAACCTAGGTTTGACATCTTCGTGCCGATAACACCACCATGTAATTCTCCAGCTCTGAGTTTGTTACGCGCAATGATGAAAAGTATTTCATCCCCGTCTAAGATATAACCGGTATGATCGACCATCATGACACGATCACCATCACCATCAAAAGCAATACCAAAATCAGCTTTTTCTTTCACCACACGCAAAGAAATAGCGTCCATGCTCGTGCTGCCACAATCTAAGTTAATGTTCATGCCATTCGGATTCGCGCCCATCGTAACGACGCTCGCGCCAAGCTCGGCTAACACCAGCGGCGCGATATGATAGGTTGCACCATTAGCACAATCAACCACGATTTTCAAACCTACCAAATCATATTTTGATGGGAATGTACTTTTACAAAACTCAATATAACGCCCTGCTGCATCATCGATTCGGTAAGCTTTACCAAGTTTTGATGATTCAACACAAATAAGCGGTGTATCAATAAGTTTTTCTATTTCAAGCTCAACGCTTTCCGCGATTTTTAAGCCTTTAAAAGAAAAAAATTTGATACCATTATCATAAAAAGGATTATGTGAGGCACTGATCATAATACCAGCTGCTGCTCTAAATGTGCGCGTCAAATAGGCAACCGCAGGTGTCGGCATAGGACCCATGAGTGTTGGACGTAATCCAGCGGCCGCTAAGCCCGCTTGTAGTGCCGCTTCAAGCATATACCCTGAAACTCGCGGATCTTTACCGATTAAAATTGTTCTTTTATTTGCTTTCCCGAGTACTTTACCAGCTGCCCAACCTAATTTTAAAGCAAATTCTGGGGTAATATGAGACTCGCCAACTTTTCCGCGAATACCATCTGTTCCAAAATATTTTTTTTCCATTTGTTCCTCTTTATTCTATTTATGCTCGTCACTATTCCAAGTTACAGTGACTACCTTTCAAGTGATTAATGAATTGGATCATCCATTTAATATACCCATGCTACCCCGAAATGCAATATCAGCAAGACAAATTGTGCCGATATGCGAGGCATAAAATTGAAGGGAAGTTATTATCGTGAGGTATTTTATAACGATACAAACTTAAACAAGGAGTAGCGCCCTTCGGTCCACCAACTCGGTTTTTATATGCAAGGAAGCAGCCAAAGCTTGCCATTCGATGCGATAATAACCATTACCTCATATTGCGCCTTATCATCGATCATCGAGTCCATGCCGACGTTGCATTTTGATAGTTACATGGGTATAAAACCTTTAGCGATGAAGTGACACATTGCATGCGCTTGATATTATTTTTTAATAGCTTGTAATACACGCATCACGTCAACGGTTTCTTTAACATCATGCACACGAATTATTTGCGATCCTTCTTGCATTGCAATCATTGCACCTGCAAGGCTCCCAGCTAATCGTTCGTTTATATCACGATTGAGTAATTTTCCAAACATGGATTTACGAGAAACACCCGTTAAAATCGGATATTTGAGAGCAACAAACGATTTGATTTGAGCTAACAGCGTTAAGTTATCTTCAAGTGATTTTCCAAAGCCAAAACCGAGATCTAAAATGATATTCCTTTTTTGTATTCCTGCCTCTAAACATACATCAATCCGCTTAACTAAAAAGTCTTTTACCACTTCGATCACATTTTGGGCAGTGCTGTGAGACTGTATGTCCCGTGAGACGTCTTGCATATGCATTAAGCAAACAGGTACATTTGTTTTTACTGCGATGGCTAATGATCCCTCATCTCTTAATGCCCGTACATCATTAATAATATCTACCCCAGCTAAAACAGCTTCTTTCATTACCATAGCTTTACTCGTGTCTATGGATAACCAACAATCAATATTCGCAGATATTTTTTCAATAATAGGCATTACCCGCGTTAATTCTTGATCTAAACTGATAGCCTGTGCTCCTGGTCTTGTTGACTCCCCACCTATATCAATGATGCTTGCACCTTCTTCTACCATTTTCAACGCTTGCTTTAGGGCATTATCAACTTGTTGGAAATTGCCACCGTCTGAAAATGAATCTGGCGTGACATTTAAAATACCCATGATTTTAGGCTCACTTAAATCGAGTTGTTTTTTTCCGCTGATTAAACGCATATTTTTTCTTCCGTATTAACAAAAAAACCTAAGCAAGCTTAAGTTTTTTATTAAATGATATCCAAATTAATATCGCGAGGCGCTAATTCATGGAGGGAGTAACTCATTTTAAGTAGTCAAATTGCTAACTTAATTTAATGCTATTGCTATTAAGAAAGTATTTATTGTCACTTTTTATCATCTGGTGTTGCATTTTTTTCGACTGATGTATCGGGCTTAACAGATGTATCGTCAATATCCACAGACCCCTCTTTATCGTTTGTATCATCAGCCTCTGATGCATCCTTCTTAGCAGATGTCTCTGCTCCATCTTTATCATCTTTATCATCTTTATCATCTTTATCATCGGTTGTATCTTGTTGAGTTTGTTTGTCATCTTCAGACCAACTCGACGGCTCTCTTACTTCAACTCGAGCCATTAAATCATCTACTTGTTCACTATTAATAGTTTCATATTTCATCAATGCATTTTTCATTTCATGAAGAATATCAATATTCTCTGTGAGTAATTTTTCAGCACGGCTGTAGTTTTTATCGATAAAAGAACGTACTTCATCATCAATAATTTTGCCAGTTTCGTGTGATACTACATTTGAGCGTAATGTGTTTTTATCCACAGTTAACTGGATCGGACCTAATTTTTTAGAAAATCCCCATTCAGTCACCATTGCCCTTGCAATTGCCGAGGCTTGTTTAATATCTTGCGCCGCCCCTGTTGATACTTTATCACTGCCATAAATTAACTCTTCAGCAATTCGTCCTCCGTAAGCCACTGAAATACTACTTTCAAGCTCTTGACGATTTTGACTGATTTGATCACCTTCTGGTAAAAACTGTGTAACACCAAGTGCCCGGCCACGAGGAATAATGGTGACTTTATGAATGGGATGATGCTGCGGGACTAATTTAGCAACAATAGCGTGCCCAGCTTCATGATAAGCGGTTGCTTCTTTATCTTTTTCAAGTAATACCAAACTACGCCGCTCTGCACCCATTAGAATTTTATCACGCGCGTGTTCAAAGTCATCTTTACTAACCTTACGTTTATTTTCACGGGCGGCAAATAATGCAGCTTCATTAACAAGGTTTGCTAAATCAGCACCTGAAAAGCCAGGGGTGCCGCGCGCAATAATACTTGTTTTAACGTCATCAGATAAAGGTACTTTACGCATATGGACAGATAAGATCTGCTCCCGCCCGCGTACATCAGGCAATGATACAACAACTTGACGATCAAAACGCCCAGGGCGTAATAAAGCCGCATCGAGTACATCAGGCCTGTTGGTTGCCGCAATCACGATAATACCTTCATTACCTTCAAATCCATCCATTTCAACCAGTAATTGGTTTAATGTTTGTTCACGTTCATCATTACCACCACCAACACCAGATCCACGTTGACGACCCACAGCATCAATTTCATCAATAAAGATAATACAAGGCGCTGATTTTTTAGCTTGTTCGAACATATCTCGTACCCGAGATGCGCCAACACCGACAAACATTTCAACAAAATCTGAACCAGAAATAGCGAAAAAAGGTACTTTTGCTTCACCTGCAATCGCTTTTGCAAGGAGTGTTTTACCTGTCCCTGGTGGTCCGACAAGCAAAGTACCTGTTGGAATTCTTGCCCCCAATTTTTGAAATTTAGTTGACTCTTTTAAGTAATCTACAAGCTCTTTCACCTCGTCTTTTGCTTCATCACACCCTGCTACATCGGCAAACATTGTCTTGATTTGGTCTTCGCCTATCAATTTAGCTTTGCTTCTGCCAATTGACATTGGCCCTCCTTTGCCGCCACCTTGCATATTACGCATGAAGAAAACCCACACACCAATTAACAATAACATCGGAAACCAGGAAACAAAGATAGAGGTTAAGAAACTTGTTTTTTCTGGCGCAGTGCCTTCAACTTTTACTTTATTTTTTATTAAATCATTAATAAGATCAAGATCTGGTGCTGGAATATAAGTCACGAATTTATTTTGATCGGTTTGCGTGCCAGTAATCACTTTCCCATCAATCTTAACTTTCTGAATTTGGCCTCCATTCACATCGTTAACAAATGTCGTGTAGTCCAGGGTTGTTTGTTTGGACTTTCCCTTTCCAAAACCTTCAAAAAGTGACATCAATACAACTGCAATGACTACCCATAAGATCAAATTTTTTGCCATATCATTCAATGTGATAAACCTCTGTTATAATTAAATTTTTTTTACTAAACATTACGCAAAGAGTAATGAGTCCATTCGAGACGAAAAGTTAGCGCACGTTAGTTCGTAAAATTAAATGCCTATTTACTTTCATTGATATTAATATTTGAATATAACCTGCAGGTTACTACAGATTAATAATTCTCGCTAGCCATAAAATTATAAAATGATACATTAAATTACCCGTGAAAACCGGTTGCAACAATAAACACTTCTCTGGAACGCGATCGAGATGATTTTGGTTTGCGTATTTTAACCACCTTGAATAAGGTTTTAACATCTCGCATAAAAGCTTCAAAATCAACGCCCATAAACACTTTTACAACAAAACTACCGTCTTTAATAAGCGCAAAGCGACACATATCAAGGGCTAATGCGACTAAATGCATCGATTTGGGTTGATCTATCGCAGCATTTCCACTAATATTAGGAGCCATATCAGATAAAAGCACATCGACATTCTTGCCATTAATGCGCTTTAGCAACGCCGATAAGACAAGATCTTCGCGAAAATCTCCCTGTAAAAAATCAACGCCTACAATGGGATCCATCGCTAAAATATCACACGCAATAACTGTCCCATGACAGCCCACGGTATCAACCGCCCATTGCGACCAACTACCTGGCGCCGCGCCTAAATCAACAATGGTCATACCACGACGAATTACTTTATCTTGCGCGTTAATTTCTTCTAATTTAAAAACCGCCCTGGAACGTAATCCTCGCTTATTTGCCTCTTTAACATACTCATCATTAATATGCTCTTGCATCCAGCGTTTAGAACTCGATGAGTTGTTTTTTTTAGCTGAGGCCGATGAAACCATCCGCGAATTTACTTTTTTCTTCACGATGATCTCCTCATTTTTTTATGGATCCTAAACGCACTGATCCCCATGTTATTTCAAGGTTAATAATAAGTAAGGCAAATTCTTGCGAACGCCCAGTATAAAATGGACCTTTCAGTGATTAACTGCGTGAATCTCTTATCGACACAGTTGCAAGTATTGATTCACAACTGGTATACAGATACAATGCTTGGTTTAAATCTACTCAAAATTAAAAAAATTCTATGACTTTATCAAATAAACAAAAAAAACACCTCAAGCGCCTTGCACATGGTTTGAAACCAGTTGTTTTGTTAGGGCAAAATGGACTAACTCAAGGCGTACTTGCTGAAATAGACATAGCGCTTGATCACCACGAACTTATCAAAGTGAAGATTGCAACGAATGATCGTGAAATGGCACAACGTATCATTGACACAATTATAAGCGAAACAAAGGCGATTAATGTCAACAAAATTGGTCATATACTCGTACTCTTTCGCCAAACCGAACACAAGAAAATCGACTTACCACGAAAATAATAGCGCTTATCTCCAAGTGGCTTCAAACTTCAAAATGCCTTGCCCTAGTTATCGAGCAAGTACCTGACTAAGCATTTTGATTTTGAGGTTACGTAGTGGTGACACTAAGCCGTATAATCCACGCGGATAATATCATATTCAATATCGCCACCAGGTGTCACAATCTTAATTTCATCGTTGAGCATTTTACCAATCAACCCACGAGCAATAGGGGAACTCACCGAAATCAAGTTTAATTTAATATCCGCTTCATCATCGCCCACTATTTTATAAGAAACTTCCTCATCAGTATCAATGTTGACAATAGTAATAGTTGATCCAAAAATAACTTTACCGTTGTTGACAAGTTTAGTTACATCTATAATTTGAACGTTTGATAATTTCGCTTCAATATTTTGAATTCGCCCTTCACAAAATCCTTGCTGTTCACGAGCCGCATGATACTCTGCATTTTCTTTTAAGTCACCATGTTCACGCGCCTCAGCGATCGCTTTTACAATTTCAGGCCGTATGACATTTTTTAAATTTCCTAACTCTTTGCGTAAATTATCCGCACCAGAAATTGTCATTGGATATTGAACCATTAAATAAACCTTATATTCAATTTTAAAAAGGTTAGTATAATACGCAAATTTACTTTAAAAGTCACTCCCATTATGATGAGGATCTTCACACATTAAAAAGAGCATTGACATTTTTTTCAATTTGTAGCCTTATTACCTCGTGACTTTCATTTCTAAGATCATACAATACCGCTAAAATAGGTAAAATATTGAGCGGTGTATTGACGCTTTCTGCTTGATTAAATAAAGGCATGCCAGGTGCATCTGTTTCAAGAACAATTGCCGATAAAGGTATTTGGCTCACAGTTTTACGCGTTTTGACTGAACAAGGGTCGGTGATCACGCCGCCTATACCGAGCTTAAAGCCTAATTTTATAAATTCCTTTGCAATCTCGATACTGCCTGAAAAAGCATGGTAAACACCCCCCTCTTTAAAATTTAATGCTTTTAAAATTTCCAATACGCGCTGTTGTCTTTTCACAATATGCAAAATAACGGGTAACTTAGCTTGAATAGCAAGCTTTAATTGAGCTCTAAAAACTAACTCTTGACGTTGTTCTTTTTCACCAGAACATTTATGTAAGCCAATTTCCCCAATCGCAATACATTTTACAACGCGTGAGTTTAATTTATCTGATAATAAACACAGATCTTGATCAGTAAAATCATTTAAAAATTGCGGATGAATACCAAGCGCATAATAAATTGCTTGGTATTCAAGGCTAAGTCTTTCAATTTTTTGCCATGTGTTAGGAGCCGTTGCTGGAATAATAAAACGTTTTATACCCAGGTGCTGAGCTTGCGTTAACAACGATGCTAATGATTGATCAAAACAAGGGAAGTTTAAGTGGCAATGCGTATCTGTCAGCATACATTCTCGTCCTTGAAAAATATTTTACTCAATCGCAACGCTTTAATTTAACACTTTAAACCTAAATTAAGATATCCTAAAACTGCGGCGGCTTGCTTAAATACTTTTAATGTTCGCGCGTTTTTCGGAAATTAATTGCTGGGTAACGTTCAATAGCAAGGTTTAAATTTACCATTGTCGGCGCCACATAAGTTAAATTGTCACTGCCATCGAGCGCCAAGTTATTGTGAGTTTTTTTCTCAAATTCAGCCATTTTAAGCGCATCTTCACTATCAACCCACCGCGCACTTGAAATGCTTATCCCTTCATAAATTGCATCTACTTTATATTCTGATTTTAAGCGTTGGACTACCACTTCGAACTGCAGCACTCCAACAGCACCAACAAGTAAGTCATTGCTACGAAGGGGACGAAAAACTTGTACTGCGCCCTCTTCTGAGAGTTGCATTAAACCTTTTAATAATTGCTTTTGTTTTAATGGCTCTTGCAAACGAATACGACGAAACATTTCCGGGGCAAAATTTGGAATACCTGTAAATTTCAATTCTTCTTTTGCCGTAAACGCATCACCAATCTGAATTGAGCCGTGATTATGCAAACCAATAATATCTCCTGGATATGCAGCTTCTGTCGCACTACGATCTCCCGCCATAAAAGTGACTGCATCGGAAATTTTGACCATTTTATTAATTCGCACATGATGCATCTTCATGCCTTTTTCATATTTACCCGAGCAAACACGCATAAAAGCAATACGATCGCGATGTTTCGGATCCATATTAGCCTGAATTTTGAAAATAAAGCCCGAAAACTCTTCTTCAAGCGGTTCAACAACACGCTGTTTGGCAATACGTGAAAGTGGTTTGGGAGCCCACTCAATAAGTCCATCGAGCATATGATCCACACCAAAGTTACCTAATGCCGTACCAAAGTAAACGGGTGTTAATTGACCGTTTAAAAATAACTCAGCATCAAACTCATTCGACGCGCCCATTACAAGCTGTATTTCTTCACGTAAATTTTCTATCAATAAAGGCAATACTTCATCAAGCTCAGGATTATCTAATCCTTTGATAATACGAGAATCTTGAATTTCATGCCCATGTCCTGACTTATATAAAATCACTTCATTACGCAATAAATGATAAATACCTTTAAACTCTTTACCCATACCAATAGGCCACGTTATTGGTGCGCAAGCAATATTTAAAACGTGTTCAACTTCGTCCATTAACTCAATTGGATCGCGAATATCGCGATCACATTTGTTCATAAAAGTAAGAATTGGCGTATCCCGCAAGCGCGTGACTTCCATTAATTTAATCGTGCGCTCTTCAACACCTTTTGCCGAATCAATGACCATTAAACAAGAATCTACAGCCGTTAACGTACGGTAAGTATCTTCTGAGAAGTCTGCGTGTCCTGGCGTATCAAGTAAATTAACGATGGCATCATTATAAGGGAATTGCATCACTGACGTGGTGATAGAAATACCACGATCTTTTTCCATTTCCATCCAATCTGATTTAGCATGTTGCCCTGATTTTTTCCCCTTGACTGTCCCTGCTTTTTGCAAGGCATTGCCAAAAAGTAATACTTTTTCAGTAATAGTGGTTTTGCCAGCATCAGGGTGAGAAATAATTGCAAATGTGCGTCTACAATTGACGGCTTCTAAAAACTCTGTGTCTATCATTATATAAATTCTCGTAAGTGATGCTATTGTATTTAATATTATAATTTTAATGCAAGGGTACCATACTATGTGGATGTTACCTCAAAATGCTTGCTCAGGCAGCAACTAAGATGCAAAGCAAAGCTCATTTGATCTAGCAACGATTAGCGCTCCTTATATACCATTTTTGATTATTAAGCTATGCTCTGAGCCAGCATCTGCCAACAACCAACGTGCGATGCCAATTTGCATTGTTATAAAATATCGATCGATAATAACTAGACTTCAATTTTAGGCCACGCACCTCGGCACAATTTGCTACCCTGATATTGCATTTCGGGATAGCATGGGTATAGAATCCATTAGCCAAGAGGTTATGCCCAGCAGAGCAAAGAAACTTACCCCTTTGCATGCCTATAAAACCTTGATGGAGAATAACTATCCAAAAGAGTTAACCAAGTGCCTGCTTGAAGTCATTTATGAGATCTATGGTTTCTTCAATACCAACAGAGCAGCGCACCATCGTTTCACTAATGCCCATTTTTCGACGTATATCTAAGCCAGATTCAGCATATATTGTTGGAGCAACAGGCAATGCAAGTGTTCTATTATCACCTAAATGTGTCGCCATAATAACAATATTAAGCTTATTTAACAGCGCATGACAATCTTCTGATTCAATTAAATCAAAGCTCAAAATCGCCCCAAATTTTTTGAATAATTTTTTAGCACGTTCGTGCTGAGGGTGTGATTTAAGGCCAGGGTAATATACTTTAGCCACTTTGGGATGTGCATCTAAAAAAACGGCGAGTGCCATTGCATTCTCGCATTGGCGATCCATACGCAGCGCCATTGTATCACTACCCACTGAAATTAAATGCGCCATTTGCGAACTTAAGCATCCCCCCATATCACGCAAGCCCTTTTTACTGATCTGCTTTAACCCCCACATTTTTGCATCACCCTGCCTGTAAGAGTCAAAAATATTAGGATAGTTTTGCCAATCAAATAACCCCGTATCTGTAACCGCCCCACCCAGTGCATTACCATGCCCTGCAACATATTTAGAAAGCGATGTCACAATCAAGCTTGCGCCAACTTTTGATGCATCAAATAAATAACTTGATGTGAGCGTATTATCAATCACGTAAACTAATTTTTGCAATGCGCAAAAATCACCTATTTCTTGCAATGCGGCAATTTGTGTTACTGGGTTTGCAATTGTTTCTACAAATACCATACGTGTATTGCTTTGCGTGCTCTCTTTAACTTCTGCTATATTGGTTGCATCGACTAACGTGATTTCAACACCATTGTATTGTAATGTGCTGATCACACTATTTGTACTACCAAACAAAAAACGACTACAAATCAGATGATCACCTGATTTTAATAATGTTAAAAATGTAGCCGAAACTGCAGCCATGCCTGATGCAAACACAAGTGATGAAATACCATTGTCGATTGTCTTTATTTTTTGTTGCAGCGCCGCAATAGTTGGCGTAGATTGCCTTGCGTATGCATACCCAGGCTCGCCTTCAAAAACATCAATCAGCCCTTGCACATCATTAAAACCATACGCAACTGAGTTATGGATCGGGGCATGTACTGCGCCATATTCTAAATTTAGCAAACGATCAGAATGTACTATTTTTGTTGTAAACCCATTGGATGACATAATTAACCCTTACATAGTTTATTTAATTGAACGATAGCAATGGTACTTCAAAATGCCAAGTTGACAAGGTGAATTTTAGCAAATACGGGCCATAAAATAGACTTCTCGATGATAAACGTAGTTAATCAACTCGGGATCAACCATCAAAAAGTGGATAATCATAAACTAGACCCATGTGACTTCGAAATGCAAAATCAGCAAGGCAAATTGTGTCGATATTTGATGCCTAAAATTGAAGTATAGTTATTATCGTGAGGTATTTTATACCCATGATCTTCAAGATTATTTAATATGGGTATATACCCATGTTACTTCGAAATGCAAAATCAGCAAGGCAAATTGTGCCGATATTTGATGCCTAAAATTGAAGTATAGTTATGATCGTGAGGTATTTTATAACAATGCAAACTTAAGCAAGGAGCAGCGCCAGTTGGTGCGCTAACTCGGTTTTTATATGAAAGAAAGCAGCCTTGCGTTGCAACATTCGATGCGTACGTCCCCATTACCTCATGCTGCTCCTTACCCTGATTATCGAGATCGCGGCCACCGTTGCATTTTTACGTTGCATGGGTATAAGCTTCGATCATCACAAACGATAAGCGTTGTTAATCATTGTTAGGTTAAATATGACCTTTTTGACGAAAAAATAAACGCCAATGCTCAGAAAATCATTTACTCATTATCTTCACTAATTCGACTAGATATCGCGCCTTGTTGATTTTTATATTTAGAATTCTTACGTGTATTGTAAGGCCGTGCAGCAGGCGCTGATAAAACTTCAAAATTTAACGCGCCTATTATCATACCAGGTCTTAATGCCAATGGTAATTTCCCGCTGTTATAAAATTCCAATACTATCTTCCCTGACCACCCAGGATCAATTCTATGGGCCGTTGCATGCACCATTAGCCCCAAACGAGCCAATGATGAACGTCCATCAAGCCAAGCCACAATATCAGGTGGAATCGTGACATCTTCGAGTGTCACCGCTAATGCCAATTCACCAGGGTGCAAATAAAAAGCCTCACCTTCTTTGATGATGATCTCTTTACTCATCACATTTTCAAGCGATGCATTTACTTCTTCTCGCGGTCCTGAAAGATCAATGAATGGGGTAGTGTGCTCTTTGAAAACACGAAAACTATTACCTAAACTAATATCAACACTGACCCCTGAAATTGCAGATACCGGGGGGCGCGGTGTAATAACTAATTTTCCATCATCTAAGAATTTTTCAATATCAGTATCACATAAACGCACAAATTTCTCCAAATAAATAATTTGCTATAGCATTACATTAGCATTGCTTAAAATATCACCTAAAAAAAATAAGCCAATGCAAAGCGATAATTGCTCAATATACTCATGTGACATAAAAATGCAACGATGGCTGCAAACTCAATAATCATAATTAAAGGCGTAGCTAATGTAATGGTAACTATCGCATCAAACGTTAAGCTTTGGCTGACTTACTTTCACATACACACCGAGTAGATACCAAATACGCTGCCTGTTGCGCCAATTTGCATCGTTATAAAATATCGATCAATAATGACTAACTAAGCATTAAAGTATTTATTTTAATGCTCCCGCAGGTGATTAACTGCGTTTATCATCGAAAGGGGAATTTTAAGCATTAAAGCTACCAATCTACCAATCTACCAATCTACCAATTTGCCAATCTGATATTGAATTTCTGAGTAGCTGGGTATAGTTGCTCGCTTAACACAACTGCCAACGAGAAATTATCCCTTTAACCTATAGCTTAACAAATTATTTACTATCATTAGCATGCTCAGTGTCTCTCACCTTAATTCTGCATAAGTAACTTACTACGCAGGCGATTTTTTTACCTCTCGGCATTAAAATAACTCACAATACCCCGCTATTCACTTGTTAATTTTCCTTGCGGACTTTACATTTTGAAGTAACTTGGGGGCAATGTGGCAATGCATACTGACAATCAGTGAAATCAATGACTAGCAGCTGATGTTATGAGGTAAAGTTCAAACAAAAAAAGGCAAGCAAAAGCCTACCTAATAAAATATTATGCGCGGTTACTGCACATCACAAGCAATATTAAAGTGCTATGATGTTTTCTGCTTGAGGACCTTTTTGACCTTGCGTTACAGTAAATTGTACTTTTTGCCCTTCAGCAAGTGTTTTAAAACCAGTGCTTGCAATTGCAGAAAAATGTGCGAATACGTCAGGACCGTTTTCTTGTTCGATAAAACCAAATCCTTTAGCTTCGTTGAACCATTTAACTGTACCAGTAGTAGTAGACATATTTGTGTATCCTAAATTTTATTATGAGTTATTAAACCTGTTAACTTTTTGATTAACCCGGCAGTTTGCTAAAAGATATTGCTATTACTTATGAAATATAGGAGCGGTACTGACATACTGATCTTTGTGCATAAATGAAAACATACTTTCAAGCTATCAGCAAGTATATAGTTCTTTTTAGAACTGTCAACATAACTTTACTTATTTTAAGTTTGATGACGATATTTTTCTTAAACTGCGATCTATGGCACGTTTCCATGCTGATTACTGTCCTTTTTGAAGTAAATTGAGGCGATAATTCTCTCACCTAATTGGCAAATAGGGTAACATCTACCACAAATATAATAACAAAATATGATGCCATTGGTTGAAAATATGATAGATCCACGCTCGTTTTTCGCTTGTGGAAAATTAAAAAATAAAGCTCAAGTTATGAGGTATAGGTATAATATAAAATTAGCTGGTATACCCATGAGACCTTAAAGCACTAGAGATTAAACAATACGCTGTTGTTTTTTTAATTTAGCAAGGCGCGTCTCTTCTGCCATTTCTTTATTTTTTTTTATCCGACTATCACACGGCTCCGGGCAATCACATTCTTTATCAATACCAAGAGATGCGAGTCCACCACAACTTCCTGTGATGCTTTTTTTATTAAAAAAATAACCAATTGCCATGGCAACCATGAACAATAAAAAAAAGACAAATGTTGCAATAAAATAAATCATTTTCGCTCTTTTACAAAATACTGTTTAAAGTTATCAGTGTAGTGCTCAATATACTTACCACCTTCTTTGGTTATTAAAAAAACAGCTAATTTATATTTTTTTGCAAAATCAAAGCCAGCCTTAGGCCCTAACACTGTGATTGCAGTTGCATAACCATCTGCCATTTTACAATTGGAATAAACCACTGACACTGAAACTAAATTATGGGTAATGGGACTGCCTGTTTTCGGATCAATGATATGAGAATAACGAATGCCATTTTTTTCAAAATAATTTCGATAATTACCCGATGTTGCAATCGCATTATTACCAATATCGATAACACGCTCTACACTTTCAGATGCGGAGGATGGAGTTTCAACACCTACTTTCCAGCGCTTATGCTCTAGTTTGTGGCCATTTGTGCGTAATTCTCCACCAATATCAACAAGGTAATTTTTAATACCAAGCGATGCAAGGTACTCTGAGACAACATCAACAGCATAACCTTTTGCAATCGAAGATAAATCAATATAGAGGCTAGGTATTGCTTTGTGGATCATATTTCCTTGAATGCTAACATATTGACTGCCAACACTTTTCAGTTTTTTTGCGATTAACGCTGCAGACGGTGCCTTATTAATACGTTTATCTGGTCCAAATCCCCATAAATTAACCAGCGGGCCTATCGTGATATCATAAGCCCCATGAGATTGTTGATAAATTTTAAGTGCTGATTTAATAACATCGCGCGTTGCATTTGAAACGACAACCCCACTACGACTTCTGTTGATCTGTGATAATTCAGAATTTTTTCGAAACGTTGACATTTGATCATTGACCAATTCAAGTTTTTTATTAATAGTGGTTTGCAGCGATTTAATTGAGAGATGTGTATTTGCTAACTGCGCTACATTAAGAACATAGGTCACTTGATAATAAGTACCCATAGTGGAGCCATGCATTTTGAAAAGTTTTGCTGCAGGTTTGCTACACGATGAAACAAAAATGGTTAGTGCAATAAAGCCTAACCATTTATATTTAGAAATTAACTTAATCATCATGATCAGCCAAAATCATCAAGCATGATACTGTCATCTTCAACACCTAAATCTTTGAGCATTGCAATCACAGATAGATTCATGATTGGTGGCCCACACATGTAGAACTCACAGTCTTCTGGTGCTTCGTGATCTTTAAGATATTCTTCAAACAACACACTGTGTATGAATCCTGTATAGCCTTTCCAGTCATCTTCGGCTTGAGGATCACTCAAGGCAACATGCCATTCAAAATTTTCATTATCTTTAGCAATGCCATCAAAATCTTCTACGTAAAACATTTCACGTTTTGATCGAGCTCCATACCAAAAACTAACTTTACGCTTTGTTTTCAAACGTTTAAATTGATCAAAAATATGTGACCGCATCGGAGCCATACCCGCACCACCGCCGATAAATACCATCTCATTTTCACTTTCTTTAGCAAAAAAATCACCAAACGGTCCTGAAATAGTGACTTTATCTCCTGCTTTTAGATTAAATATATAAGATGACATTTTACCACAAGGTAATGTCAAATCATTCGGTGGCGGTGTGGCAATACGCACGTTTAGCAAAATAATTCCTTCTTCCCCTGGATAGTTTGCCATCGAGTACGCTCTAATAGTTTCATCTTTAACTTTTGATTCTAAATCAAAGAAATTAAAGTGCTCCCAATCGCCTCGATATTCGGCTTCAATATCAAAGTCTTTGTATTTTATATCATATGCTGGCGCTTGAATTTGAATGTAGCCACCAGCTTTAAACGGAACTGTTTCACCATCAGGAATTCGTAATTTAAGCTCTTTAATGAAAGTTGCTGTATTATCATTGGAAATAACAGTACATTCCCATTTTTTCACGCCGAATATGTCTTCAGGTAAGTCAATGCTCATATCTTCTTTTACATTCACCTGGCATGATAAGCGTTCACCTGCTTTAGCGTCACGTTTGTTGATATGATCAAGCTCTGTGGGCAGGATATCTCCCCCACCGGATTTCACTTTTACACGACATTGTCCACATGTACCACCGCCACCACATGCCGAAGAAACAAATATACCCGATGCGGCTAATGCCCCAAGTAACTTACCACCAGCTGCTGTTACAATGCTTTTATCTGCATCTCCATTAATCGAGATCATGATATCACCAGAGCTTACCAATTTTGCCTTTGCTGCTAAAATAATAACAACTAACACGAGTACAATGACGGTAAACATGGCAACGCCGAGAAATATTTCCATCGACTTTTTCCTTGTTTTGATGAGGTGAATATCACCTCTTAAATAAATGAAGGTTAATTAATTGTGCTTTAAAGTTTAATACCTGAGAATGACATAAAACCAATGGCCATTAATCCTGCTGAAATAAAGGTAATGCCTAAGCCTCGCAGTCCATCTGGCACATCAGAATATTTCATTTTTTCACGGATACCAGCTAAGGCTACAATTGCAAGAGTCCAGCCAATACCACTACCAACGCCATACACCACTGATTCTGCAAGTGTATACTCACGTTGCACCATAAATGCTACGCCACCAAAAATAGCACAGTTTACAGTGATAAGCGGTAAGAAGATCCCCAGTGCTTGATATAACGCTGGGAAATACTGATCTAAAATCATCTCTAAAATTTGCACGAGTGCTGCTATCACACCGATAAAAGTAATAAAACCTAAAAAGCTTAAATCTGCATGTGGGAAACCTGCCCATGCAAGTGCCCCAGGGGCGAGCAACGAGAAGTAAATAATTTGGTTTAGTGGCACAGAAATACCTAACACCACAATCACAGCAACACCAAGCCCCATCGATGTTTTAACTTTCTTTGATACCGCAAGAAAAGTACACATTCCAAGGAAAAAAGCAAGCGCCATATTTTCAATAAAAATAGATTTAACGAATAAACTGATATAATGTTCCATTGAATTACTCCTTTGGCTCTACTTGTTCAGGCTTGACTGTGCGCAGCACCCAAATGATCCCACCAATAATAAAAAATGCACTTGGAGGAAGCAGTAATAAACCATTAGCCTGATACCAACCACCATTTGAGGTGAGGGGGAAAATGACAAAACCAAATAAAGAGCCTGAACCGAATAACTCTCTGATAACACCGACAGTCATTAAGATAAAGCCATAGCCTAAGCCGTTACCAACACCATCAATAAAGCTTGCAATCGGCGGATTTTTCATTGCATACGCTTCTGCACGACCCATTACAATACAGTTGGTAATAATCAATCCAACATAAACCGTTAAACCTTTTGATACGCCATAAGCATATGCCTTTAGTACTTGGTCAACAACGATTACAAGTGACGCTATGATAGCCATCTGCACAATAATACGCACACTATTTGGAATAATATTACGAATAATGGATATAAAAAAGTTTGAAAACGCAGTGACAACAAGCACCGCTAATGTCATGACTAGGGCGGTTTTTAAATTTGATGTAACCGCTAACGCCGAACAAACACCAAGTATTTGCAATCCAATAGGATTGTTATCAAACACTGGAGATAAAGCAATATCTTTCAATTCACCTAATTTAGTCATTATTTTAGCACTCCTGCTCGAACATTTGAAAGAAAAGGACCAAAGCCATTTTTGCCTAACCAAAATAAAAATGTATTCTCTACACCATCACTGGTTAGTGTTGCACCTGCCAAGCCATCTACTTCATGCACTGCATTTTTAGGTGCATGGCCTTTGATCACTTTAATAGCTATGTCACCTTTTTTATTAAATAGCTTCTTACCAACCCATAACGCAGTCCAGCGTGGGTTCTCTACTTCACCGCCAAGCCCTGGGGTTTCAGCTTGATCATAATAGGTTATCCCCAACACGGTATTTCCATCTGGCTTGAGGGCAACAAATGCATACATTGTTGACCACAGCCCTGCACCATGCACGGGCAAAATAATACGCTGTAATTTATGCTGATTATCATAAACTAAGTAAATCTTCGCGACATTTGCTCGACGTCCAATTTTAGCAACATCTTGCTTAGCAGTGAGCTTAATACTTTTTGCTGGTAATTTAGCAGCTTTACGTTGCTCGTACGTTGCAATATCATCGCCTTTAACAAACTTACCTGTTTTTAAATCAACAAGTTTTGCTTTAATATTTGTGGCAAAAATATCTTTCATTGTTCGATCAGAAGATATACCCGCCACGGCAAGAATATTTTTCTGGGTATCAGCTATTTTGTTTGCTTTTTGCAAACTTCTAAGCCCAACAGCTGATCCAGATACAATAATAGAGCAAACAAGACATACAATGAGCACTATTAGCATTGTGCCGAAGAATGTATCTTTTTTATTAGACATTGCGTGCCAACCTCCGTTTAATATTTCCTTGTACTACAACGTAGTCAAATAAGGGTGCAAATAAATTTGCAAATAAAATTGCAAGCATCATTCCTTCAGGAAAAGCTGGATTAACAACACGAATTAACACCACCATTATACCGATTAACATACCATAGCCCCACTTACCTTTATCGGTAAATGCCGCCGATACAGGATCTGTTGCCATGAAAATCATACCAAAAGCAAAGCCACCCATCACAAGGTGCCAATACCAAGGTAGCGCAAACATGGGATTTGTCGTGCTACCTATCATGTTAAATAACATCGACATAGCAACCATACCAATCATGACACCAGCGATGATCCGCCAAGATGCAATGCCCGTCGCAACAATGAAGACACCGCCGATTAAAATAGCAAGCGTTGATACTTCACCTATACTACCCTGCATGTTACCCAAAAAAGCATTCATCCAAGTAAGACCTGATTGAGCAACCGCATGTAATCCACCTTGTGCCGCAATACTTAATGATGTTGCCCCAGAGAAGCCATCAACAGCCGTCCAAATTGAATCACCTGTAATACTCAGCGGATAGGCGAAAAACAAAAACGCACGGCCTGCAAGTGCCGGGTTTAAAAAGTTACGCCCTGTACCACCAAAAATCTCTTTAGCCACAACAACACCAAAGGTAATACCTAAAGCCACTTGCCACAAGGGCATTGTTATTGGCACGATCAGCGCAAACAAAATAGACGTAACAAAGAACCCCTCATTCACCTCATGTTTGCGTACTGTTGCAAATAACACTTCCCAAAAACCACCAACAATAAATGAAACAGCGTAAATCGGGATGAAGTAAATGGCACCAAAAACGATATTGTCGGTAACCCCTGCACCACGCCCCAAAGTCACGCCAAACAGATGCAAGATGACTAAATGCCAATCATTTATTGCACTATGGCCTGCCACAATCGCAGCATTCGCTTGAATACCTGTAAAATACAGCCCTGCAAATAATGCTGGGAATGTCGATGCCCAAACAAAAATCATCATACGTTTTAGATCAAGCCCGTCACGGACGTGTGTTAAACCTTTTGCAACTAACCCTGGTGTATAAAAAAAGGTCGCCGTTGCTTCAAACAGAGCATAACCTTTCTCAAGATGACCTCCAGGCTTAAAATGCGGCTCCAAATCTTCAAGTATTTTCTTAAGATTTATCATTAGCCTTCCTTCTCTATTTTAATGAGGTTTTCTCGTAAAATTGATCCATAATCATACTTACCAGGGCACACGTAGGTACAAAGTGCTAAATCTTCTTCATCTAGCTCTAAACAACCCAAACTTTGTGCGCCATCAGTGTCGCCGACAATTAAATCTCGTAATAATAATGTGGGAAGAATATCCAATGGCATCACCCGCTCGTATTGACCTATGGGTACCATTGCACGATCACTCCCACCAGTAGATGTAGTTAAAGCAAACTTTTTAGCGCGATTAAATACTGACAAGAAAACATTTGCCACCGAGTGTTTTTCTAGACCAGGAGCCGCCCAACCAAATAATTCTTTTTCATGACCTTCAAGCAATGCAGAAACTTGGTTATGGAAACGCCCTAAGTAGGCTAGTCCACCCTTCGCCCTAACACCACATAAAACAGATCCAGAAATAATGCGGTTATCACCTTCTTTTAATTCATTTTTTGTTAATTCAGCAATCGAAGCGCCAATTCTCGTACGAATGAGACGCGGTGTTTTAACCACAGGACCTGCCAGTGAAATAATTTTATCAGTATAAAGTTCGCCAGTTGTGAAGAGCTGACCATAGCCGATGACATCTTGGTAGTTAATCGTCCAAACTTGCTTAGTTATAGACACAGGATCGATAAAATGAATATGTGTTCCAGCCAACCCAGCAGGGTGCAAACCAGAAAACAATTTTTCTTCAACACTGATAATTGGTGATTTTATAAAACTTGCATTACCTTTACAGACATAAACCTTACCTTGTGTTAACTGCGATAAAATTGCAAGTCCATCAACAAACGCTTGTTCATTTTCAGTAATAATTAATTCTACATTTGCAGATAATGGATTTGTGTCTATTGCCGTAACAAAAATAGAAAAAGGGATTGCATTTATTGCCGGCGCTTTACTAAATGGCCGAGTACGAAGAGCTGTCCATGCGCCAGAATCAATTAAGTTTTTAACAATTACATCACGTTCAATGCTTCCGAGTTGGCTGCTCTCAAATTTAGGAAATGAAATAGATTCATTGCCTTTGATTGAAATAACAACCGATTTCAAAACACGTTTCGCACCACGATTAATTTCTTTTACTATACCCGCAGCTGGCGCGGTAAAATTAATTCCTTCATTCTTTTTATCACTAAAAAGAAGCTGACCTTTCTTTACTATGTCGCCAACTTTAACAGCCATTGACGGGCGCATTCCAACATATTCCTCGCCTAGTATAGCAACTTCAGAAATTGCAGGACCATCCTGAATCACTTGCTCTGGAGCGCCACAAATCGGGAGATCCAGTCCTTTTTTTATAGTAATCATATTTTTAGCACTATATATTACGTGAAGATAAATGAGATACCATCTGGTATAACAAACAATTGCCATTAAGCATCAAACGCGATGTTAAAATGAGCAGATTAAAGATTTTTCGCTATATATACCCATGCAACGTAAAAATGCAACGCCCGCCGCGAACTCGATAATCAGAGTAAGGCGCAGCATGAGGTAATGAGCACGTACTTTTCGAATGTTGCAATTCCTTTCATATAAAAACCGAGTTAGCTCCACAACTGGCAAGGCTCCTTGCACCAATTTGCATTGTTATAAAATATCTATATAGAATAACTATACTTCAATTTTATGCCTCGCATATCGGCACAATTTGCCTTGCTGATTTTGCATTTCGATCGTCACATAGGTATATCTATATAGCTTCAAAATGGACCGCTAGCCACTCGATAATGAGTAAGGTGCTGCATGCGGTAATTGACATTCACCTTCCGATTATTGTAACGCAAGCTTCTTTTTCGAGGCGCAACTTAACAACGCAATTTGAAGTACTTTGAATACAATAACACTTCACCGACTAAAACAGCCAATTTAGTGCCAAGGATTTAATCCTCGTCTCACTTTTTAGGAAAACATTAACAACACACGCATATTACTTGACATTCGCGAATAGTTTTACTCGCTATATTTATAATAGTCAACTAATTTTGGCAACGTATGCGAATTCAAGCATATATAGCTATCTTTTTACGCTAATTTATCAAGCGACGAAGGACAGCAGAGCAAAGCGCGATATATCGTCTATCAATGATTAACTAGGTTAATAATTTGCCGATCTAGCTTTACTCATTGAGGCCTCATGAAATATACCCATCTTACCACGAAATGTAATATCAGGGTCGCAAATTGGCCGCGTATTTGATGCCTAAAATTGCAGTATAGTTATTATAGTGGGAGATTTAATAACAATACAAATTGGTACAATGAGCCTCGCAAGTTGGTGCGCGAACTCGGTTTTTATATGATCAGGCGCAGCCAAAGCTTGCCATTCGATACGCACGTCCCCATTGCCTTATGTTGCGCCTTATCATCGATCATCGAGTCCATGCCGACGTTGCATTTTTCCGTCACATGGGTATAGATATTACGCGAGTTAAGATCTAAGCAGGCATTTTTAAGAATCTCACGGACAATTGACCAGAAAATAGCAAACTATTGCAGTGAAATTTAGGCGAAAAAATATCTGCCTTGGGAGTATTACTTACTCTAGCACTAGCTATTCCCACCACCTAAGCATCTGCTAGAGATTGGCGCAGTATTGTTTTTTGAAACCCACTGCGCCTCTGTATAAGTATGTAATGCAAGGGCGTGCACCCCATTTTCTAATTCATTTTTTAATAAAGTATTAACTAATCGATGCCTTGAAATCAAAGCTACCCCTTCAAAATCATCACTCACCAAGGTTACTTTAAAATGCGTTTGGGAATTGACTGGTACCGCGTGCTGATTACTTTCATTAGCGACTTCTAGGTAGATCACTGAAAATTTATTTTTAATCTTTTTTTCAATTATTGATTGTATATTCACATTTTTTCCTTGGTTCGTGTATTGTTAACGTCAATGTCAAACGAATGGATAATGTATTTGTGTATTTATGTATTTATGTATTTCACTTAAAAAGTAGCATTAAGTTGTTTATGCTTAAAAATTCACTGCTTGCAAGCTCAATTGTAGCAGCTAATCAAGTATAATCGATACATTTATACTCATGTGACTGCAAAGAGCTTATGTGATGCTTCCATTTTTTCATAAAGCATAGAACTTATACTCTGCAGGAGACTTGGTGGTGATAGCAATAGCAATAGCAATAGCAAAGAGGAGGTAAACATTGAAAGAGCAAAATCCACAGTTAAATGTTGGCCTAAGCAAATCATTTAAATGCTCTTATTTGCCCAACCGACAAGAGCGCATTATTGTTTTAATTGACTCAGAGATAAATGCACCGTATTTTTATCCAGTTTTACTCGCCAATGGATTTCGCCGTAATGGCGATCAACTCTACCGTCCACACTGTGAACATTGTCAAGCTTGCAAATCATTACGCATCCCCGTTAAACGCTTTAAACCATCAAAAAGTCAAAGGCGCGTCATCAACAAAAACAAACATCTTTCTTGCCATATTAGTAAACTACCAAAAAAAAGTTACTACAAGCTGTATGAGCGCTATATTAACACCATTCATCAAGATGGCCAGATGTTCCCAGCAACGCAGGAACAATATGATTCCTTTTTGTTTTCAGTCTGGAATATCCCACTATTTTTAGAAATTTATGATGGAAAAAAGTTAGTCTCAGTGACTGTTATTGATCAAATATTTTCTAAAAATACTCGCTCTTGGAGTGCCTCTTATTGTTTTTATGATCCCGATCAGCAAAAAAATTCCATTGGCAAGTATTCTATTTTATCTCAAATAACACTCTCTCTTCAACACGGAATTGACTGGTTATATTTAGGTTATCAAATTGATGATTGCCAAAAAATGAATTACAAAACTAAATTTAAACCTAGTCAGTGCTTTATCGATGATGAATGGAAAAATAATAAATAAGCTCAATTTAATATAAGCAATACTTCACAATACGATTAATATCACTTAATTATAAAAAAAAAGCGCTCCTTAAACGCAGAACTGAGGGTAAATAAAAAATTATGTGTATTTTCTCGCTGAAAAATCGAACAACCCTTTACGCTTGACATTAATTCTGGCATTATGCGCGAACCAAAATACTCAATACTATAAACCTCAAGTCACTACTTTGATGGTAGGATGATATAAAACCAAGGATTTAGCTGAAAATGGCAAAAGAAGACAATATTGAAATGCAAGGCACTATCACAGACACATTACCTAACACAATGTTTCGTGTAGAGCTTGAAAATGGACATAACGTGACCGCACACATCTCGGGAAAGATGCGTAAAAATTACATTCGCATTCTAACAGGCGACAAAGTAACGGTGCAATTAACCCCTTATGATCTGTCAAAGGGTCGGATCGTCTTCCGGGCGCGCTAGTTTTCGCTTATGAATCGCATTTTATAAATATGTGATTACTTAACCTGAACTCGGTTTACTTAGCAATATACCCAGTAAAAATAAGTTTAATCAAAACGACTGGCGTGACAATACGCTCAATGTGATATGTCATAAAATGTAAATTCAGCAGGGTTCGATGTGACTTGGAATATACCCAAGACTCGAAAATATACGTGTTTAATTAAGACTTTTTTATTATTTGTTGCGGCGGATCAATGTTTAACCAATTGATTTATAAAAGTTATTTATTTAAAAAAACAGACAAAATAATAAAGTTCCATTTAATATCTGTCAGTATATAAATTAGTTGGCTATACCAGTTAGTTCTATATACAACTAACTGCTAAAAAAACAACCTTAAAACAGAAAGTCTTGTGCTATTAACTTAGCACAATAATTTCTGCGGGAACTACTTTGAATGGCTTAAACTTACTTTTGTGGACGCTAACTCTTGCTCATATTCAAATTTTATTTCATCTTTTTTCTTATCCAATGAAATGAAAACGCTGCCGCCATTTTGTAATGAGCCAAATAAAATTTCATTGGCCAATGGCTTTTTAAGCTTTTCTTGAATAAGCCGTGCCATCGGCCTTGCGCCCATTGTTTTGTCATAGCCTTTCTCAGCTAACCAAGCTTTTGCACTAGCTGAAACTTCAATCGAAATTTGTTTTTTATCTAACTGCGCTTGTAATTGCGCGATAAATTTATCAACCACTTTATGAGTGACCTTTTTATCAAGGTGATCAAACCAAATAGTGTTATCTAAACGATTTCTAAATTCAGGTGAAAATAGTTTATTAATTTCATCCATCACTTTATAAGAATCTTCTTGATCTTTAAAACCCATCGTTTGTTGTGTTGTTTCTCGTACGCCTGCATTGGTCGTCATCACTATAATGATATTTCTAAAATCTGCTTTACGGCCATTGTTATCAGTTAACGTACCATGATCCATCACTTGCAGAAGAATATTATAAATATCGCTATGCGCTTTTTCTATTTCATCAAGCAATAATACCGCATAAGGATGTTTAACAACGCAATCGGTTAATAGCCCAGCTTGCTCATAGCCGACGTAACCTGGAGGAGCACCTAGCAAACGCGAAACAGTATGTTTTTCCATGTATTCAGACATGTCAAAACGTAATAGCTCAACCCCCAACGCCTTAGCAAGTTGAATTGTAACCTCGGTTTTACCTACTCCGGTCGGTCCTGCAAATAAAAAAGATCCGATAGGTTTATGCTCTTCAGATAGTCCTGAACGATTGAGATGTATCGCTTGTGTCAATGTGTTAATGGCATTATCTTGTCCAAATACGGTGATTTTTAAATGTTTGGACAATTTACTAAGTTGATCTTTATCGCTGGTAGATACTGATTGTTGAGGAACTCTTGCTATTTTAGCAATGACAGTTTCAATATCGAGAACATTGATTGTTTTTTTGCGTTTATTCTCTGGTAACAAACGCATTTGCGATCCTGCTTCATCAATAACATCAATCGCTTTATCTGGAAGATGCCTATCATTAATGTATTTAGCACTTAACTCTGCTGCCGCTTTGAGTGCCTTATTAGTATAACGAATATTATGATGCTTTTCGTAACGAGTACGCAGACCCAATAAAATGTCTCCTGTTTCTTTAATCGATGGCTCAAGGACATCAATTTTTTGAAAGCGACGAGACAATGCATGCTCTTTTTCAAAAATTTGCCCATACTCTTTATAGGTCGTCGAGCCCATACAGCGCAGTTGCCCATTATTTAATAATGGTTTTAATAAATTAGCCGCATCAAGTTGTCCACCAGTTGCCGCGCCTGCCCCAATAATAGTATGAATTTCATCAATAAATAAAATACTATTTTTTTCTTCAGCAAGTTCTTCTAACACTTTCTTGAAACGCTCTTCAAACTCACCGCGATATTTCGTGCCTGCTAACAATGCGCCCATATCTAGGCTGTAAATAACATCATTTTCAATCACATCAGGCACCGTTTTGTTAATAATTCGATAAGCAAGGCCTTCAGCAATTGCCGTTTTTCCAACCCCAGCTTCACCAACTAACAATGGATTATTCTTACGGCGACGACATAAAATTTGAATACAACGTTGGACTTCTTTCTCTCGCCCAATCAAAGGATCTATTTTTCCATCAATAACCAGATCATTAAGGTTAATTAAAAAAGACAGTTCAGAGGCTTTATCTTCTTCTTGCTCTTTATCTTTACTCTCAACTACCTCGACAGTATAATTTGACTCTTTTTTTATTCCATGAGAAATATAATTAACAACATCGAAGCGTGTTAATTTGGCACTTTTAAGTAAATAAACAGCCTGAGATTCTTCCTCACTAAAGATGGCAACTAATACGTTATTCGCAGAAACTTGACTGTTTCCGTATGACTGAACATGAAAAATAGCACGTTGCAAAGTTCTCTCAAAGGCAACGGTTGGCTGAATATCTAATGTGCTATCTTTAACTTCTTCAACTGCTGGGATCTTGTCTAAGAAACTAGTGATTTCAACGTGCAAACTAACCACATCGACCGAACATTCAACAAGTAATTTTTTAACTCCCTTATTTTCAAGCAGTGATAACAAAAGATGCTCCACAGTGATAAATTCATGGGCTTTTTCAAATGCATATCTAAACGCCAAATCCAGACTATTTTCCAATGCTTTATCTAACATATTATCAGCCTTAAAAAGAGAAAGTAATTATTAAACTTGTTTCTTGTTAATATTGTATTTACTTTATCTTTATTGTTAAATTATGATGACTACTCTTTCTCCATGCTACAGAGTAACGGGTGTTCATTTTTCTTTGCGTAGTCCATCACTTGCATTACTTTTGTTTCTGCTATTTCGGCTGGAAATGTGCCACAAATGCCAATGTTGTTATAGTGAACATTGAGCATAATTATATTTGCAGCTTCACTGCTTAGTCGAAAAATTCGCTGTAAAACATCAATAACGAAATCCATTGGAGTGTAATCATCGTTATGCAATAAAACATTATAATTAGCTGGTGGTGTTAATTTTGTTTCCACTCGTTCAATTACTAAAGATTTAGTGCCTGTTGACGGATAATCTTGTTCACTCATATTTTATTCTAGCCTCATTTTTTCAACTTGCGAGAAAACACATGTTAGAATATTTTTACTGATCAAACGAAAATGTGCAAGCAAAGTTTGCTTTATTTTAACCAAAAGCCGTGTATTTAGGCTGTATTGAGCATATCAAAATGCGCTATCAATGCACAAACCAAGATTCCAAGCAAGACGCAACATTTATTAAAAGTTATTCACTGATAAACTGTGAAGCGCTCCTTGTTATTTTTTATAAAAACCCATATTTATTACCAAGAGACGAGCATACAATCATTTAACGTTTAATAAATTCGCACAATAATGACCTAATAACGCTTAAATAAAAATTAAAATATTTATTTTTATGAAATTTTTTTTCAATCACTCTCAATGAGCGCAAATAATTTATTCGCAGCAAGATAATATCTAATCTCACTAGGCAACATTCTCTTTGCAAAGCTCAACATAAAAATTTAACTATTTATATGTCCATGTTACCTCAAAATGCAACGTCGGCTGCGAACTCGATAATCAGAGTAAGGCGCAACATGAGGTAATGGTTATTATCGCATCGAATGTTGAGTGCAAGGCTGCTTCCTTTCATATAAAAACCGAGTTAGCGCACCAAATGGCGCTACTCCTTACTTAAGTTTGCATTGTTATAAAATGTTATAAAATATCAATCGATAATAACTTCCCTTCAATTTTATGCATCAAATATCGGCACAATTTGCCTTGCTGATATTGCATTTATGGGCAGCATGGGTATATATCCGTGACCTAGTAATATCTAAACCCAGCTTGCGCTAATACTTAATATCTTTTAAGCTCAAAGCTTACCGCCCCACGTGTTAAATTAAAATTTCCATTGATTAGATGTTTGCACAAGCGCGTTGTATCGGTCAGACTCTGTTTTGTATATGAAAGGAAGCCTGCGGGCGTTTACGTTTTAGGCTGGAGTAGCCATTACCTCAGTTGCGCTTTTATTTGGACTTAGCTCGCCTAGTTGCGCTGCGTATTTTGCATGATAACGGGTATATTTATTGTCCTTTATTTTCGAAGGTGAGCAGCCCTCGCTTTCAAACCAATACCCAAACAACTAAGGAAAGTTAATACCCATATTGCAACATACATAGTCAAATAACCCTCCATCATTGCAATCACTATGTACACGTCAGACCACATAAATAAAAAGCGATTTAACCACACTTTTTTAATCAAATGATAAATTTACAAGATCTTTTAAGAAAAATATTTTACTATGATAACGTATAAGGTTAGACCTTGCAATTTTACCTAAGCTTGGTTTAAGAAGCGCTTTTATTGATACGCTGACAATATAACAGCCAGTCATGGCCAGCGCTGAAATTTTTGTAATTATCAAGGTAAATTAACGCAGATAGGTGCAAAAAAATAGCGTTTTTGGGAAGTGGTGATTAAGCAAAGCGCAGGTAATTTTATACTTTGATATACCCATGCGACGATCAAAATGCAACATCGGCTAGGATCAGATGTTCAGAGTTAAGGCGCAACATTAGGTAATGGTGACGTGCGCATCAAACGTTGCAGAGCAAGGCAAGTTTTCGAGTTGGCTCCACTCAGGGCGCTGCTTCTTGTTTGAGTTTGCATCGTTATAAAATATCGATCGATAATAACTATACTTCAATTTTAGGCATCTAATCTGGGCACAATTTGCCTTGCTGATTTTTCATTTCGGAGTAACATGGGTAGCAAGCGGCGTTTATTCTATACACATTACCATTTAAGATGAGGCATTCAAAAGCTGGGAAGTCAAACAAATGTGAGGCAAACCATTATCATCGTCTAGGCTGGTTTTTTGCAGCTTACACGAGCCACTGAATAAATCATCTTTATGGATAACAGCAATAGATCCTCTTGCAATACTTTTTAACACAACACCGCTCGAAACGGATGCAATGATGCATAAAGAGCTGATTAAAATGGATACCTTCTTATGAAAAAAAATATTTTAAAAAAAACACTCCTCCTCACCTCAATACTCGCAACCACAGCACAAGTTTCAGCTGGTGGATTTCAATTAAACGCTCAATCAGCAACTGGCCTTGGCCGGGCTTTTGCAGGCGATGCGGTGATTGCCGACAATGCATCGGTGATGGCGCGTAACGCCGCCGCCATGACATTGTTCGATAAAACCGCCATATCATTAGGTGTTACAGCCGTTAATTCCAAAATTAAAATAAGTGATGCAACTTATACCTTTGATACTTTTGGAACACCATCTACTAAAAATGCAGATTTTGATAATGCTGGAGGGTTTGCTGCTATCCCGAATATACACCTCATTGTCCCGATGAAGAATAATCTCTCTTTAGGATTTGATGCTTATACTAACTTTGGCGCAAAAACAAAATTTGATAATAACTATGCTCCCAGTGAATACGGCGGCTCTACAGAGATAAAAACGACAAATTTTGGCCTAGCTGCTGCTTATCGCATTAATCAACAATGGAGCATCGGCGGTGGGTTAGATATTATTTATGGCACAGGAAACTTACAACGCATAGCCCCTGCAAATTTAGCCCACACAAAAATAATCGATATTGATGCCAAAGGTTGGGGACTCGGCTTTAACCTTGGCAGTGTTTATGAGCTTAATAAAAATAATCGCTTTGGACTCGCGTATCATTACAGCCCTAAAATCACAGCAACTGGTGACTTTAGCGGTGTGAGCCCTGCAATGGTCAATGCCGACGAGCTTTATATTCCCCTACCCTCACTGCTGGAGCTCTCAGGATATCATAAAATAACAAACACAAAATTTGCGCTTCACTATAGCGTAGAATGGATAGGCTGGTCTGCATTTGATAGCCTCAATACCAATAAAGGCCAGGTGAAAAACTACCAATGGAAAGATACTTACCACTTGGCAATCGGTAGTACTTACTATTTAAATAATAATTGGACCTTGCGCTCTGGCTACATGTACGACCTGGGAGCGCAAGATGAGCTCACGTCTGTTTCTGTACCAGACTCGGATCGCCAATGGTTATCAGCTGGCGTTACTTATCACCTAAACCAAAAATCAACCATCGACTTTGGCGCCACCTACTTACTTGGTCAAGATACTAAAGTCAATGAAGAGACGAACTTTATACCTAGCATCGCCGATAGTAAAATTAGTGGCACAACAAATACCGATGCTATTTTACTGGGGATGCAATATAGCATGAACTTCTAAGTCACGGGCTGCGGCTGATAGCACTTCAGCAGTCAACATCCTCATAGCAATGTCACTTAATTTGTTATCATATTAAGCGGCATTGCCATATTATTAACAAACGCTGCTTGATAAAAAATTTACCTAAAAAGTAATTCACAACATTACAGCGCTCTAAACGAATGCAATGATGCATAAATAGCGGATTAAAATGGAGGTCTTCTCATGACAAAAAATATTTTAAAAAAAACACTAATCCTCACCTCAATATTTGCCGCCACAGCGCAAGTTTCAGCGGGAGGATTTCAACTAAACGCTCAATCAGCAACTGGCCTTGGCCGGGCTTTTGCAGGCGATGCGGTGATTGCCGACAATGCATCGGTCATGGCAAGTAACGCCGCCGCCATGACATTGTTCGATAAAACCGCCATATCATTAGGTGTTACAACCGTTGATTCCAAAATAAAAATAAGTGATGCAACTTATACCATTGATATTTTCAAGATAGACAAAACTACACCTGCAGATGTTAATAATGCTGGTGGGTTTTCTGCTATCCCGAATATACACCTCATTGTCCCAATGAATAATAAGCTCTCTTTAGGATTTGATGCTTATACTAACTTTGGGGCAAAAACAAAATTTGATGATAACTATCCTGCCGATGAATACGGAGGCTTAACAGACCTAAAAACGACAAATTTTGGCCTAGCTACGGCTTATCGCATTAATCAACAATGGAGCATTGGCGGTGGGCTAGATATTATCTATGCCACAGGAAAATTACAACGCACAGCCTTCATAAACGAATCAGGTGTGGAAGGAAAGGTGCCATTAATAGATATTGATGCCAAAGGTTGGGGAATAGGCTTTAACCTTGGCAGTGTTTATGAGCTTAATAAAAATAATCGCTTTGGACTCGCATATCATTACAGCCCTAAAATCACAGCAACTGGTAATTTTAAGGGTTTTAGCCCTGCAATGATAAATGCAGACGAGCTTTATATTCCCCTACCCTCAATTCTGGAGTTGTCAGGGTATCATAAAATAGAAAGCACAAAATTTGCGCTTCACTATAGCGTGGAATGGACAGGCTGGTCTGCGTTTGATAGCCTCAATACCGATAAAGGCCAGGTGAAAGACTACCAATGGAAAGATACTTACCACTTCGCAATCGGTAGTACTTACTATTTAAATAATAATTGGACCTTGCGCTCTGGATACATGTACGACTTGGGAGCGCAAGATAAACTCACATCTATTTCGGTACCAGACTCGGATCGCCAATGGTTATCAGCTGGCGTGACTTATCACCTAAACCAAAAATCAACCATCGACTTTGGCGCCACCTACTTACTGGGTCAAGATACTAAAGTCAATGAAGAGACGATCTTTATACCAGGCTACATGAATAGTAAAATTAGTGGCACAACACATACCGATGCTATTTTACTGGGGCTACAATATAGCATGAGCTTCTAAGTCACGGACTGCGGCTGAACATACTTCGTCAGTCAACATCCTCATAGCAATGTCACTTAATTTGTTATAATATTAAGCGGCATTGCCATATTATTAACAAGCGACGCTTGATAAAAAATCTAAAAAGTAATTCACAACATTACAACGCTCTAAACCCATACCACCCATAAATGCAATATTAGATCGACAAATTGGCAGCTCCACCTGGCATAAAATTGCTCTATCTATGATTAACTGCGTAATCATTTTGCCTGCCCTAGTTATACGCCAGTACCTGAGCAAGCATCCTAAGATAACTGCTTAATAACAATAAGTTATTTCAAGCAGGTGAACATATTGCCCCACTTCTTGATGAAACACTATACTGCATACAACTTATTCAATATAGCATCTTCAATACTAACTACTGATTCAGCTATTGTGCACTTTATTTAGATAACATACTGATATAAAACATAATTTTCTTTATGAAACTGTATGTTTAGAAAACTAACAGCTATCAATTAGTTACTTATTAGCTGATGCATCATTATACACATTTAATAACTACTTATTTTGACTTTGAAATCATTCATGTCTATCCTAAAAAGACAGGCATTTTATGAACATTTTTTTATGCTTCATACTTGACTGCTTGACTGATTTTTAATAATTATTGGAAAGTTATGATAAAATTATTTATAAAAATGTTCATCGTCTTAACACTTGCTCTGTCTATTGAGCCAACTGCAAACAGTAAAGAAGTGTCTACCTATCCAATTAAAGATCTGATCCATTATTACGACACTATCAATTACACCCCAAAGGCATGGCAAGCAAAAAACTATCAAACACCACGTCTAATATTTGCTTCGATTGGTAAAAATTGGACAAAAGAATCAAGAAGCATTACCGTAAAAGAAAAAAAATCAGTGTTTTTCCGTTTAATGTTACCGCTTATTTTAATGTCAAATGAACAGATCCTCGTTGAGCGAAACCTCATAATGCACAGCGATTTATCCAACAGTAAAGTCATTGAGCTGGCAATCAAATATAAAGTTATCAAGAATTCGGTTGATGCATTAACAGCGCAACAAAAAAAACAGCTCCTAGAAAAAGTAGATATTATCCCACCGACTTTAGCGCTTGCCCAAGCAGCAGAAGAAAGTGGCTGGGGAACCTCACGGTTTGCCTTACAGGGCAATGCTTTTTTTGGACTATGGAACTTTATGGATCAGGGACTAAAACCTGACCAACAACTCAAAAAGCATGGAAATTACCGCGTGTCTAGCTATAAGAGCCCGCTTCAATCTACAAAAAGCTATATGTTTAACCTAAATATTGGCCACGCATACCAAGAATTACGCATCCTACGCGCTGATTTACGCAAAAACAATCAATCTATCACCGGCATTAAATTATCAAACGAATTACTCCACTATTCAGAGCGCGGCGCTGCATATCCCAAGAGTTTACAACACATCATTCAATACAATAACCTAGAAGGTTTAGATTACGCGGTTTTAATTCCAAAATAATCAGCACCAAATTTAATAACAAGACAGATCATTTGAGTTATCTATTACCGATCTAACTATACCCGTGACCTTTCAAGATTTAAAGCCAGCTTGCCGCACCACTGGTTAAATTAAAACTTCTATTGGGTATATGTGTCATTCAATCGCTTTGTAACGGCTAGACTTGGTTTTTATATGAAAGGAGCCTGAGCGGGATCAACGTTTGACACGGAAGTATTACCTCAATTGCTCCTTGATTTGGCCTTAGAACATCGAGCAGATCCGCGCATTTTGCATGATAACTGGTATAGGAGGTTAATTTGTCGACTACTCGATATTTATTTTAACCTTTTAGGTATTTTTTCCAAAAAATAATTAAATAGGCAACTGCTTTTTTTATCAAAAATAAATACCACCACTGATGAAAATATTGCGACTAAAATAGCCCCTAATATATCAAGCGGGAAATGGACACCACAAAAAACTCGCGCGACACCACCGATAAAAGCAAATACACATAAAACACTCCCAAGGGCTCTTGTGGTTTTATTAAATAATAACATCAATGCAATGCAAAAAAGAAACACTCCATGATTAGAAGGAAATGAACTATTGTTAACATGTTGAATTAGCTGCGTGCCTAAGTGCTCAGCAAATGGCCTGGGGTGGTAATACAAAATAGCGATAATATGGTTAGTTACCATGCCCACTATAACCGAAAGACCGGCATTAAAAGCTGGCTTTTTTCTATCGCGCTGCCTATTGAACCATAAGAACAGCAATATCAGTATGAAAACATACGGAGCTACTTTGGCCGCAATTATAAACAGGCTATCCAATAAACTATTTTTACCTGCATATTGATTTATAAATAAAAAAGTTGCTACGTTAAATTCTTCCATCAAAAGTAACTCTCACTCCATTAAATACCTAACATCTAATCGCAATGAACATGAAAATTAGGTGGAAACAGATCCTGTTTGCAGAAAACATGACCTAATATTGATTGATTTTACAGCCATACTATTTCACACTGTATGCCAGCTCACACTGCGTGCTAGGCGCTAGCGACTTTCAACGAAAGCGCCTTTAAATCCGCCAAAATGCAGGTTAGACCAAGCATTTATGCAATTCTTGTAGTGACTTAACCAGCGCATTTTTTGCAGTTGGATCAGCATAATGCGCTTGCGCTGTCGCAAATGCACCATCGAGTGTTGTTGTATAATTCACTTTATAACGCAATGCCGCACGGCGAAGTTGACGAGAATCCTCAATGGCAACGCGCCCTTCTGTGGTGTTAACCATGTAAGTGTATTCGCCATTTTTAGTACGATCTAGCACATGCGGGCGACCTTCACTTACCTTGTTCACCGTGCGCACATAAATACCTGCCGCGCGTAATACAGCGGAAGTCCCGGCCGTTGCATCAATCGCATAGCCTTGATCGATTAATTTGAACGCAAGTTTGGTGATACGTGCTTTATCACTTTTCCTTACCGATAGTAAAACTCGCCCAATAACAGGCATGTCTTTAATAGACGCAAGTTCACCTTTCGCGTAGGCTTCAGCAAAGGTTAAGCCCACCCCCATCACCTCACCTGTTGAACGCATTTCAGGGCCTAAAATTGGATCTGAACCTGGAAATTTATTAAATGGTAGCACCACTTCTTTGACTGAGTAATAAGGTGGAATAACTTCTTTTGTCACGCCAAGCTCTTGGAGTGTTTTACCCGCCATCACACTCGCCGCAATTTTAGCAATCGGCATGCCAGTAGCTTTTGAAACAAACGGCACAGTCCGCGCCGCACGCGGGTTCACTTCGATCATATACACTTGATTGTTTTTTACAGCAAGTTGCGTGTTCATTAAACCAACAACGCCCAATTCTAGCGCGAGCAATTTGATGTAACCACGCATTTCATCTTGAATTTTAGCGCTTAATGTGTAGGCAGGCAACGAACATGCTGAATCTCCAGAGTGGACACCTGCTTGTTCAATATGCTCCATAATGCCACAGATAACAACATCTGTGCCATCACAGATTGCGTCAATATCAACTTCCACTGCATCATCAAGAAACTTATCGAGTAAAACTGGCGTTTCATTTGACACGCTCACCGCCGCGTTAAAATAGCGACGTAGATCAGCTTCATCGTAAACGATCTCCATTGCGCGGCCACCTAATACATAAGACGGTCTAACAACTATTGGATAACCAATTAGTTTTGCCGATTCAATGCCTTGTTGAAGTGTTTTTACCGAATCATTTGCAGGTTGTTTCAAACCTAAACGCTCAACAAGCACTTGAAAACGTTGTCGATCTTCTGCTCTATCAATAGCTTCAGATGGTGTACCTATGATAGGCACGCCTGCGGCTTCTAAGGAACGCGCGAGTTTAAGCGGTGTTTGGCCTCCATATTGCACGATAACCCCTTTAGGCTGCTCAAGATGGACAATTTCAAGCACGTCTTCAAGGGTGATAGGGTCAAAATAAAGTCTATCCGACGTATCATAATCCGTTGAAACGGTTTCAGGGTTACAGTTAACCATGATCGTTTCATAACCATCCTCGCGCATTGCCATTGCCGCATGTACACAGCAATAATCAAACTCAATGCCTTGACCAATACGATTTGGGCCGCTACCTACGATCATGATTTTTTCTTTATTTGTCGGTGCTGCTTCACATTCATCTTCGTAAGTAGAGTACATGTAAGCCGTGCTTGATGAAAATTCAGCGCTGCAGGTATCAACGCGTTTATAAACAGGGTGCAACGCTAATTTTTCACGCAGTTTACGCACCGCTATTTCTGAAATGCCAATAATGCTAGCAATGCGACTATCAGCAAAACCTTTACGTTTTAGGTGTTTCAGCGCGACTTTATCAAGCGAACGCAATCCTCCTTCTGCGAGTTTTTTCTCTTCTAAAATAAGATCTTCTATTTGGACTAGGAACCAAGGGTCAATCATAGTAATTGCAGAGATTTCCTCAAGCGTCATGCCAAAACGAAATGCATCTCCAATATACCAAATACGCTCAGCACCTGCATCGCGAAGTTCATATAAAATCTTCTTTTTGACATTCGGATCTTTAAGATCAACCATAGGCGTAAAACCATCAACGCCAACTTCTAATGCGCGCAATGCTTTTTGCAGTGACTCTTGTTGGGTGCGCCCAATCGCCATAACTTCGCCCACAGATTTCATTTGTGTGGTCAGACGATCATTTGAATTGGCAAATTTCTCAAAGTTAAAACGCGGAATTTTTGTAACCACATAATCAATTGTTGGTTCAAACGACGCTGGTGTTTTACCACCTGTAATATCGTTTTGTAATTCATCAAGCGTGTAACCAATCGCTAATTTTGCGGCAATTTTTGCAATCGGGAAACCCGTGGCCTTTGATGCCAGTGCCGATGAGCGTGATACACGAGGATTCATTTCAATGAGTACCATGCGCCCATCTTCAGGGTTGACCCCAAACTGGACATTTGCCCCACCTGTTTCAACACCGATTTCGCGCAGTACTGCGAATGACGCATTGCGCATTAATTGATATTCTTTATCTGTCAGCGTTTGCGCAGGGGCAACGGTAATTGAATCGCCCGTATGAATGCCCATTGGATCAACATTTTCAATCGTACACACAATAATACAATTATCATTTTTGTCACGAACCACTTCCATTTCGAATTCTTTCCAGCCAATCAGGGATTCGTCAATTAATACCTCTGTCGTTGGCGAAAGTTCAAGTCCGTTTGCACAAATATCATCGAACTCTTCTTTGTTATAAGCAATACCGCCACCTGTCCCGCCCATTGTAAAAGAAGGACGAATAATACATGGGAACCCAACCATATCTAATACGCCATAGGCTTCTTCCATCGTATGCACAACACCCGCGCGAGGACATTCAAGCCCAATCTTTTTCATCGCAATGTCAAAACGATTACGATCTTCGGCTTTATTAATAGCATCTGAGGTTGCGCCAATCATTTCAACATTGTATTTAGCGAGCACTCCTTTTGCTTCAAGCTCCAACGCACAGTTAAGCGCTGTTTGCCCTCCCATTGTCGGTAACAGTGCATTGGGGCGCTCTTTAGCGATAATTTTTTCTACAATTTTCCAATGAATTGGCTCAATATAGGTTGCATGCGCCATGTCCGGATCGGTCATTATTGTGGCAGGGTTGGAGTTAATTAAAACAACGCGGTAGCCTTCTTCTTTAAGGGCTTTACATGCTTGCGCCCCTGAATAATCAAATTCACACGCTTGACCAATAATAATTGGTCCTGCCCCGAGAATAAGGATCGTCTCTAAGTCATTTCGTTTTGGCATTTGGTTATTTCCATTGTTTCTTTATTTTTTGAGGTTTGGCGAGTATATGCTTCAATCAATTCAATGAAGTGATCAAACAACACAGACGCATCATGTGGTCCTGGACTTGCTTCTGGATGACCTTGGAAGCTAAAAGCTGGTTTGTCTTTTCGATGAATGCCTTGTAACGAGCCATCAAATAATGAAACATGTGTTGCCCGAAGATTATCAGGTAATGATGATTCATCTGTCGCAAAGCCATGGTTTTGACTGGTTATCATCACAGCATTCGTGGCTAAATCTTTTACTGGATGGTTCGCCCCGTGATGCCCAAACTTCATTTTTAACGTTTTTGCGCCACTCGCTAATGCAAGCAGTTGATGCCCTAAACAAATACCAAAAACGGGGATCTCTGTTTTTAAAATGTCTTGAATAGCCTCTATTGCATAAGTGCAAGCCGCAGGATCGCCTGGACCATTGGAAAGGAAAATACCATCGGGATTGAGTGCAAGCGCATCTATTGCCGATGTTTGTGCTGGCACCACTGTCACGCGGCAACCTCGATCAACAAGCAAGCGTAAAATATTTCGTTTAACACCATAATCAAAAGCAACCACATGATATTTTGCGTTGCTAATTGGTTTTGGAAAACCTCCTGTTAATGTCCAACTCCCGATGGTCCATGCAAAACTATTTTTGGTGGTGACTTGCTTGGCTAAATCCATATTTTTTAATCCAGGGAATGCTCTAGCCGCTACAAGAGCTTTTTTGACATCAAGGTTTTCACCAGCAATAACAATCCCAGATTGCGCACCTTTCTCACGTAAAATACGTGTCAATTTTCGCGTATCAATATCGGCAATAGCAACAATATTATGCGCCTTTAGATAATCACTCAATGATAGCTGGCTGCGAAAATTATTTGCGGTTAATGAGAGATCTCGAATAACTAAGCCACACGCATGAATCGCTGTGGACTCTTCATCTTCACTATTGGTGCCTGTATTGCCGATATGGGGATACGTTAATGTAACAATTTGCTGTGCATAAGAGGGATCTGTCAAAATTTCTTGGTAACCCGTCATTGATGTGTTAAAAACAACTTCGCCAACGCAGCTGCCTTGTGCGCCAATCGCAATACCTTCAAAAATAGTTCCATCTTCCAACACCAAAATGGCAAAATGGCTCAAAATAATTTCCTCAAACATAAAAAATAAAGGGAGCCCTATTCTATACCCATACTACCTCAAAGTGCAACGCCAGAGCGGTAAATTATACGTAAAAGTAACATAAAATTGACGCGTTAAATTCTCATTCCATCAATAGTGAAAATTTTTATGAAATCCTGCATGTTTGGCTCACAGTAATTTTTATCAATGACCAAGATCCATGCTATTTCAATGGGATGCTGGTGCAAATAGCTAGCAACGAACTAGATCTTGCATCTATCATAGTAACGGGTATATACTAATTTTTTAAATTCTCACGCTCATTATTTTTTAAGAAGAAACATTTATGCAAGCACTACAATCATCAATTGCAAAGTCTGTTTGGGCTTATTTTACGATCATTTGTTCTATCCCTCACCCATCAAAACATGAAGATAAACTTCGCCACTGGATCTTAGCATGGGCAAAGAAAAAAAATATTTCTTGCGTGAAAGATCCTGTCGGAAATTTAATCCTAAACAAATCAGCATCAAGCGGATATGAGCATAAAACTCCTGTTATTTTGCAAGCACATTTGGATATGGTGCCACAAAAAAATAATAACGTTGACCATGATTTTCAGACAGATCCAATCCAACCCACAATAAAAGGCGATTGGCTGCACGCAAAAGAGACAACACTTGGTGCTGATAATGGCATCGGCATGGCATCATGCTTAGCTGTGCTTGCAGATACGACGCTAGCACATGGCCCTTTAGAGGTGTTATTAACCACCTGCGAAGAAGCTGGTATGGTAGGCGCATTTGGTTTAAAAACTGGCGCACTTAAAGGAAAAATATTACTGAACACTGATTCAGAAGATGAAGGAGAACTTTACGTTGGTTGCGCAGGTGGCATTGATATTGATTCATCAATTTCATTTAATACCATAAATGTTGACCCAACGCATGTTGCCTTTGAAATTACGATTACAGGTTTAAAAGGTGGTCACTCTGGCTGTGATATTCATTTAGGCCGGGCGAATGCAATTAAAGTGATTGCCAACACTTTAACAAAAATAGCTACAATTTCTTTCAAACTGGTGAGTATTCATGGCGGAAGTTTACGTAATGCAATCCCGCGTGAAGCAAGTGCAAAAATTGTCTGTAGCCAAGTGGATAAAAATATCCTTAAGGATTTAATTAATAAATTAAACATTGATCTCACCAATAAATATAGCACCAGCGAAGAAAATCTGAAGCTCACTATGACAAGCACCAATTTACCAAGGTATGTTTTAACCGATAGTTCCCAAAAAAATATTATAAAGTGTTTAAATGAGTGTAAAAATGGTGTTTATACCATGGACGATAATTTTACTGATGTAGTGCAAACATCTAGCAACATCGGTGTTTTAAAGCAGGACAATCAAAAAAAAGAATTTAAAATCCAGGTATTACTGCGCTCACAACTAGCAACCGAAAAAGACACTATAAGTTTAAAAATACGCGATCATTTTGCAAAGTTCCATGCTAAGGTTGTGCTAGATGGAGAATACCCAGGCTGGGAGCCTAATATTGACTCAGCTATTTATAAAGTGATGGAAGCGCAATATAAAAAACTATTTGATAAAACACCGAAAACAATGGTGATACATGCTGGCCTTGAATGTGGATTGTTTAGTAATAAGTACCCTGAGTGGGATATGATTTCATTCGGACCTACCATTATGTTCCCGCATAGTCCTGATGAAAAAGTCAACATTCCAACGGTTGACAAATACTGGCAACTATTAATTGCCACATTGGCGGCCATTGAATAGCCTTTAAATCTTAATACTTAACCACCATTTTTTTGCAAATGATTAACGGTGTTAATCATTTAGAGACGAGTTGCCCCATCTTTTTATGATTAACGTGCTAGCTCCTGATAAATCATCTGTTAAAATAAATTTTCACTTAAATCAAAGAGTTCTTGACGAAAAGGGCGTTTCATTTTTTCAATACATTCAATAATATTGTGATGTACCATCTTGCTATGGCTAGCACCGATACAACGAGCACTTTCCCCCTTTATAAGTAATTTAACCGCAAAATCACCCATGCGACTAGCTAACACACGATCAAACGCCACTGGCGATCCGCCTCGTTGAATATGGCCTAGTACAGTCGCGCGCGTTTCTCGACCAGTCTTTGCTTCAATATGTTTTGCAAGTTCAGCGACATCCGTCATGTGTTCTGTAATCACTACGATGGCATGTTTTTTACCATTCATTTCACCGCGTTGTAATGTTTGTAATAACTGCTCTTCATCAAAACCTATTTCAGGCACAATGACATGCTCACATCCTCCTGCAATCGATGCCCATAAAGTCAGGTCACCACAGTAACGCCCCATAAGTTCAACAATTGAGATCCTATTATGAGAAGAAGAAGTGTCACGTAACCTATCAATTGCATCGACCACTGTGTTTAAGCAAGTCATAAAACCTATGGTGTAATCCGTACCCGCAATATCATTATCAATCGTACCTGGCACACCAATACATGGAAATCCCATCTCGCTCAATTTTTGAGCTCCCATATAAGAGCCATCACCACCAATCACGATTAATCCATCAATACCATGCGCGACAAGGTTTTTAATTGCTTTTTCGCGTATCTCTAATCGTTTAAATTCGGGAAATCTAGCAGAGCCAAGGAAGGTTCCACCACGATTGATGATATCCGCGCCATCTCGTCCCGTTAATCTACGGATATTATTTGCATACAAGCCTGCATATCCATCATAAATCCCAAAAATTTCTATATTATTCAAAAGGCAAGTTCTAATGATTGCGCGTATTGCTGAATTCATTCCTGGCGCATCACCACCACTTGTTAGCACTCCGATTTTTTTTATCACAAGCATCCTCCATCACTTAATTATAATATTCGCAAGACTACAGCATAAAATAATTACAGCAACTATTATATATTCATGCTCCGTAAAAATGCAACGTCGGCCGCGATCTCGATAATCAGAGTAAGGCGCAGCATGAGCTAATAGGCACGTACGCATCGAATGTTGCAACGCAAGGCTGCTTGCTTTCATATAAATACCGAGCCCGGCACCAACGGGCGCGGCTCCTTGCACTAATTTACATTGTTATAAAATATCAATCGATAGTAACTATACTTCAATTTTATACCTCGCATATCGGCACAATTTGCCTTGCTGATTTTGCATTTCGAAATAACATGGGTATATATTCATGCGCCGTAAAAATGCAACCTCAACTGCAATCTCGGTGATCATAGTTAAAGCGCAACTAATGTAATAGTTACTCCATTGCCAAGAATAAGCTATCTTGCCTTGGGGCATAAGCATCTTGTAGTAAATTTGCTATAACTTTGCGCTACAAGGCAGACAAATTCTTTTACGCGAATAGACATACCAAAATCCCCTTAGCAAACTTATTTTAATTACGTTATTAGCCCAAAAGATCTGATGCAACACGGTACGATGGATCTTCAACAAGATTCATTTCAACCAACACACCCGCTTTATGTAGTAGTTTCCGACAATCTCTGCTTAAATGTCTTATATGCAACTTCTTACCTTCGCGGATATAACGATCACTTAATGTGCTGATTGCCTCAATCGCAGATTGATCCAGCACACGCGAAGCTGCAAAATCCACAATGACATGATGAGGATCCCCACTAATGTTAAATATTTCTAAAAAATGAGTGACAGATCCAAAAAATAACGGCCCATTTATTTTATAGGATTTTTGCTTTGCTTCTGCATCAAATGAGCTCACGGCATGAATATCACTCGCATGCTCCCAAGCAAAAATTAATGCTGACACTATTACACCAACTAATACAGCCAACGCTAAGTCAGCCATCACAGTCACTACAGTCACAAGTATAATCACAAAGGCATCTTTTTTAGGTACCCTGCTCATCATTTTAAATGATGCCCATTCGAAGGTACCTAAAACAACCATAAACATCACGCCAACTAACGCCGCAATTGGTACCATTTCAATGAGATTTGATGCAAACAGGATAAAAGATAATAAGACCAATGACGCAGTAATACCAGATAAACGCCCTCGTCCACCTGAATTAATATTTATCATTGATTGACCGATCATCGCACAACCGCCCATACCACCAAACACGCCATTAACCATATTAGAGGCACCTTGAGCAATACACTCTTTATTTGCGCGACCACGAGTGCCTGTCATTTCATCAACAAGTGTAAGTGTTAGTAACGATTCAATTAGCCCAACAGCCGCTAAAATGGCAGAATAAGGCGCAATAATTAGTAACGTTTTTAAATTAAATGGCACAGCTGGTATTGCGAACGTAGGCAATCCTCCAGCAATGGTCGCGTTAGCATTGCCAGTCATAGAGCGTAAAAAATCAACTACTGTGCGAACGCCAAGAGAGGGTATGAAATAAACAAGTAAAGTGATAACCGCAATGGCTATCAATGTTGAAGGCACAGCAGTTGTTAGTTTTGGTAAAAAATGAATGATAAGCATGGTCAATAAAATAAGCCCTATCATAATAAACATAGGAGTCCCTGTTAACCAAACGAGTTTTCCTGCTGCATCTTTAGTTTTAAATTGTCCAAGTTGTGCTAAAAAGATAACAATAGCTAGACCATTTACAAAGCCAATCATCACCGAATGTGGCACCATTCTGATAAATTTGCCTAGATGAAACACGCCAAATAAAAACTGAAAAAAGCCAGCAAGTAATACCGCAGCGAACAGATATTGCACACCATGCTGGGTAACAATCGCGACCATTACAACAGCCATCGCCCCAGTTGCGCCTGAAATCATACCTGGTCGCCCACCAAAAATAGAAGTTATCAACCCAACCATAAAGGCTGCATATAAACCCACAAGTGGATCAACACCCGCGACAAAGGCAAACGCAACCGCTTCTGGTACAAGCGCAAACGCGACAGTCAGCCCTGAAAGAATATCAGTTTTCACACTCTTTTTATTTAATTTGTTTAATTCAAACACGGTTTTTTTCTCTTTTAAATAAAATATTTATACTTATTTTTAGCCACATGTTACCTTGCTAGGCTTATTAACCACGAGAAAGATCATGAGGATCATACTGGGAATAGTTAATGATCTATTCCTCGATGGATGAAAATGCTTTATTGTGTTATTTGACCGATTGCAAAGCCAATACCACTTTAGTAGCGCATATCAACTACATTATCCTATTTTATGCCCTAGCTCATTGTTATTTGTTGACTTAACTGGCACACTACAAGTGTTCAGCTACACACCACTGCAAATAAAATATTTTCCAAGCCTAAGCTTGCCAAGCAAAAGCACAAGGTAGCTAATAACATAGTACATGGCATTTTATACTATGTATTAACTTAATGGAATTAATTAAGCCAAGAGAACAATTAACGTAAACAAGATCAAAATAACACAAAAAAATTTACTTGTGTACTTAGCATGCATCACATTATCACAATATATTTTCATTAAATTTATGCTATTTATGCTATTAATGCTATTAATGCTATTAATGCTATTAATGCATTCTTAACAAAAATTTATTTTTATCCTATAAAAGGAAATACACCATGAAACTTAAATACAAATTACAAGTCGCAGTTTTTTTTATGAGCATGCTCATGCTAACTGCCTGTGGTGGTGGTGGTGAAACAAAAACAGCAACAAACCCAAACTCAAGCCCAAATCCAAACTCAAACCCAAATCCAAACTCAATCCCAAATCCAAACTCAAACCCAAACCCAAACCCAAACTCAAACCAAAACCCACAATCAACCGCGAGTAATGCTCAATGCCGCCCATTAGGTTTATTTAAAGAGGAAGGAATGAATGTTCCTTATTGTGACGTTTATGATACTAACGGTCGTGAAAAAATGGGCACAGATCACCCAAGACGTATTATTGGTTATTTTACTTCATGGCGAAATGGATCAAATGGCCAACCTACATTTTTAGCCTCTGACATTCCATGGCATAGCATCACGCATGTTAATTACGCATTTGCACATATCGATGCTGACCACAAGGTATCAATTGGAGATGTCACTGATATAAATAATCCAGCGGTTGGCATGACTTGGCCTGGTGAAAAAAATAAAATAGATCCTACATTACCCTATAAAGGTCACTTTAATCTGTTACATACTTATGCTAAAAAAAATGGTGTGAAACTATTACTTTCAATTGGCGGCTGGGCTGAAACTGGCGGCCACTTTGGAAAAAATGGCCGTGTAGCCGACGGTGGTTTCTATAACTTAACCATCAATAAAGATACCGGAAAAATTAACTATACTGCAATTAATACCTTTGCAACATCAGCGGCTCTCTTCTTAAAAAAATATCATTTTGATGGCATTGATATCGATTATGAGTATCCATCGTCAATGTCCGATTCAGGAAGCCCTGAAGATTGGGCAATAGCAAATAAACAGCGCGGGCATATCTGGGCAGGTTACTTAGCCTTAATGAAAGCCTTGCGTATTGCGCTTGATAAACAAGCAATTGTCGATCACCATTATTATTTATTATCAATTGCTTCCCCTGCCTCTGGCTACTTGCTACGTGGCTTTAATGGCTTCCAAGCACTTCAATATTTAGACTATGTAAACATTATGTCGTATGACTTACATGGCGCGTGGAATAACTTTGTTGGCCACAATGCCCCACTTTATGACACAGGTAAAGATGCAGAAATTGCAAACGCTAAAATTTATAATGGTACTGATGCGCAATATTATAATGGACAAGGTTATCTAAATATTGACTGGGTATATAAATATTTTCGTACTGCACTCGCAGGAGGGCGCATTAATATTGGGCTACCTTATTATACACGCGGCTCACAAGCGGTTACCGGTGGTGAGCATGGCTTAAATGGTTTATCTACATTACCAGATCAAACCAAATGTTATTTAGGTACTGGTGGAAATTTAGGACCTAACGCATTAAGCCCTAAAGCAGGAGCTCCCTGTGGTTATGGCGCACAAGGAATTGATAACCTGTGGTTTGATCTTGGCAAACATGGTAACGAAATGTTTGCTGGTGTGAACCCGCTATGGCACGCGAATAACTTACGCGATCATTTACCTATGCCGTATCTTGCCGCTTATGGTCATGATCCATCAAAGACAGAAAATAAATACACGGGTGAATACAAAGAATATTATGATAGTGTCGCACAGTCCTCTTGGTTATGGAACCAAACGAAAGGCGTATTTTTATCAACTGAAAATCTCAAATCTTTCCAAGCTAAAGTACAATATGCAATTGATCAAGGGGCAGGCGGTATCATGCTTTGGGAGATGGCTGGTGATTACTCAACACCTGCTAAAAATCGCTTAGGCTATTATTACTTTGGTAGCACACTCACAGATAAAGCTTATGAAATGTTCAAAGACGCGTCGCCCTATGGTGTTAAAGCAGGTGATGTCAACTTCACTGTCCCTAATGATAATCTTGATGTGGCTGTTGATCTTGTTGGTTACTTGCCCAAAGGGGAAGATAACTACCCAATTCAAATTGCACTTAAACTGACCAATAACTCTAGCGTTGATCTAACGGGCGCTAAAATTGCATTTAATGTCACCCCAGCGGTGCCAATGAATACGGGTATTGCAAAGACACTAAAACCCTATGCAGTACCAAACGGCCCTGGCATTGTTAATTTAGTAGATATCTACTCAGGAGTCTTGTGGTCGGTTGAACACCTTGCTACATCAGGAGACACAATGGGCAATGTCGGTGGTTTATCTAATGATTTCCACCGCTTTGCCGCAAAACTCAGCACAACCTCATGGGTAAAAGCTGATTGGGGGCCTGGTAAAACCATTTCAATTGCACTACGCATATTCATGCCAATGCCAGTACCCACTAACTTTACTTTTACAGTAAATGGTAAAACATATGGGCGCAAGTCCGAGCTACATTGATGACTTATGTTGCCCAGTCCTCAAATAGGAAACGAGGATACGGCAAACATCAAGATCTAAAATAGTAACTTATTTATTTATTTATAAATATACATCGCTCGACACCCGCTAATGTATGATGTTAAATGAAAAGGAGCTTATCGCTCCTTTTTTAATTATTAAGCTCAATTCACCTTAAATTAGATTCAACTCTTTTGAATGTCTCAAGTGAATCAGCACTCAGCGGCTTGCCTAATTTAGAGAATAACAAAATTGCAATCCATGAAAATACAAACCCTGGTAAAATCTCATAGAGATCAAATATCCCACCAGAGAGCGGTTTCCAAATAAGCACGGTGCCAGTGCCGACAACAATACCTACAATCGCCCCTGTGATGTTGATGTTTTTATTATAAAGAGAAAGGATAATAAGTGGACCAAATGCTGCTCCAAATCCAGCCCAAGCATAAGAGACTAATGAAAGTACTGATGAATCTGGATCTTTAGAGAGACTAAATGCAATTAATGCAATTAATATAACGCCTCCACGTCCCATCCATACCAGCTCTTTATCAGAGGCTTCTTTGCGTAATAGCGCATGGTAAATATCTCTGCTGAGAGCCGAAGCTGATACTAATAATTGTGAAGAAATGGTGCTCATAATAGCGGCAAGAATTGCTGCTAACAAGAAACCTGCAATCCATGGATTAAAAAGAAGTTGACTCAATACAATAAAAACTTTTTCAGGATCAGCTAATGCCACTCCATTTGAATGTACATAAGCCAAACCAAAGAAACCAACAGAAACTGCACCAACAATTGAAATAATCATCCATCCCATGCCAATACGTCTCGCTATCGGCATATTTTCAGCTTTTCTAATTGACATGAAACGTACTAAAATATGCGACTGACCAAAATAACCAAGTCCCCATGCAAACAAAGACACAATACTCAATGTTTTTGCGCCTGCAAAGATCTTCAAGTGATTTGGATCAATTGATTTAATCGTGTTAACTGTTTGCCAAAACCCACCATCTTTATGCATAACAACAACGGGAAAAATGACAAGCGCTAACATCATCAAAATACCTTGAATAAAATCAGTCCATGAAACGGCGTTATACCCACCTAGAAATGTATATGAAACGATAACAAGCGTACCAATAATAACCGATTGATCATAGCTCATACCAAATGTTGCCTGAAACAATTTAGCACCACTAACCAACCCAGATGAGACATATAATGTATAAAAAAGTAAAATGACAATTGCCATTAATATTTGCAATATATGCTTATGATCTTCAAATCTTTTAGATAAATAGTCTGGAATTGTCAGTGCATCATCGAGCTCTTGGGTATAAACACGCAGCCGCTTTGCAACATAAAGCCAGTTAAGGTATGCCCCAAGACAAAGGCCAAATACAATCCACACACTTGAAAGTCCTTTTGTGTACATCAGCCCTGGCAGCCCAAGAAGCAACCAACCACTCATATCTGAAGCTCCAGCACTAAGCGCTGTGACAGCTGGACCAAGCCTTCTTCCACCAAGCACATAATCACTTAAGTTATTGGTTTTAAAGTAAAAATAGACGCCAATTGCGACCATGACAAGCAGATATATTACGAACGATATTAATATTGGTGTTTGCATATGTTTTATTTCCATTTTATTTGTGCAATTTTTTCATGCTAGGCGAACTCAAGAGACAATACAAGCCTAGTCTTGTAGTAAAATGTTAAGCATAGATGTAATATACCTGAGTTAGGATTGGCTCGCGTTTTATTTGTCTGTATATACCCATGCTACCAAGAAATGCAATATCAACAAGGCAAATTGTGCCGATATGCGATACATAAAATTGAATGGAAGTTATTCTCAATAGATATTTTATAACGCTGCAGACTTTAAACAAGGAGCCTTGCCTCTGGGGAAAGATCCGAAATACCTGATTCGTTACCTAACATTGTCTAGCACAAACTGTCTTACACCTCTTATCTTTTTTTGTGTTTCTCTTTTCCAAGCATGTCTTGAAAAGGCTCTTTGACTTACAAAATGAAGATACAGGCGATTGTTTAATACGCCAGACAATTCATTAAGCTTGGCAGTTTTGCCTCTTTCACCTCCCATTGCCCCCCAAGCACCTGACTGATTACTAAGGATCCATCTACTGCAATTCATCCTTATTTCGCCAGCGATAGTTGCACCATGCATCAAAGCTCCATGCCCAGCTTTTTCGTGCCCGACGAACAAATCATAACCAAATGTAAACAAGAAACAATTACCCCCCATGTCTGCACATGTCCATAACAGAGTTTTATTTTTATTAGCAACAAGCGCAGCTTGCAAACACCAAGAAGCATCAATTTTATTACTGCTAATCAATTCACCATGTTCATATTTATACACTTTTTCATTTGTAAAATAGATGCTTATTAGCCTATTTATACCAAACATTCTATATTCAATTTTTCTTACTCCTCTAGCAGATTCTGTAATACTCATTTTTACCTCTGAAATATAAGCTATAAAGCTAACGCTCCTGTAGAATTACTCATTTTTTATTGTTTTTATTAATGCTAGTGATAGTGATAATGATAATGATAATGATAATGATAATGATAATGATAATGATAATGATAATGATAATGATAATGAACATTATCACTCTAACTCAATTTTATTTATGCTACAAATAAATGATGTTTATAAAAAATTATTTAATCGCGATTTTTTAACTGTATTAGCCTGTTTTAGCAATGGCTGATAAGAATATTAAGCTGTTACTTCTCATGACAAGCTGTAATGGCTATTTCTTAATTTTTCTATATTGTGAACAAGGTAATGCGCAAGCTGGGTATAATTCCAAAAAGATAAGCCTACAAAATAATTTGCCAATAATTAACCTTCTATAAACACTCTATTCTCCTTTATTTTGTAAAATTAGCGCTGATGTATCTAACTGCCCATCACCACTTTTGACTAATTTTTTATATTTGTCATACACTGTTTTTGTAAAAGACAAATTAGTTTTATTGTCTTTTGCTCTATCTAAACAATAACCTAAATCTTTAACCATCCATTTGATAGCAAAACCAAAATCAAATTCTCTTTTACTCATTGTGGTGGCTCTATTGTCCATTTGCCAAGATCCAGCAGCTCCTCCTGATATTGCGCATAATAACATTTCAATATCTATATTTTCATTTTCGGCAAATAAAATCCCATCAGACAACCCTTGCAATACCCCAGCAATGCATATTTGATTCACCATTTTTGCTAGTTGTCCATAGCCACTTGTGCCAATATGGGATATGCTTTTGGCATAACTTGTGATAATTAGCTTTGCAGTTTTTATATCTGCTTCACTACCTCCTGCCATAACACTTAAGCAACCATTAATCGCCCCAACTTCACCACCACTGACAGGGGCATCAACAAACCCCACATTTTTTTCTTTAAACGATAAGGCTAATTTCTGAGCTAATTTATAGGAAGTGGTTGTATGGTCAACTACTAATGCATTATTACTAATATTTTGCAAAATTCCATTTTTCGAATAGATTATTTGTTCCACATCTTCATCTTTTCCAGCACATAAAATTATTACATCAGCATTATCAATAGACTCTTTAATTGATTTGGCAATAGTTCCCTTAAATTCATTACGCCATTTCTCTGCTCTCTCTTTGGTTCGATTCCAGACAGTAACAGAATAATTACTATTTTTTGCCAAATGCCCAGCCATAGGAAAACCCATAACACCCAACCCAATAAAGGTTATATTTTTGATTTTTTTCATTATTAACTCCTTAAAACTAATTTCTTGTGCAAGTCGCTTTTTGGAGTATCTCCTATACCAAATAAACGCATAAGGCACCTTTCTTTGCCATTGTATTTTAGTAAATTGACTGCGTTTATGCATTGATTTTTGAATATCAAAAAAACCAACTGAGTTCATACTTTCTTTTATCTGCCATTAGCGGTGCTCATAAAGGGAATAGGAGTATACGAGATGAACACTTCAGAGCAACTGCGCTTTGACTTTTTATACCAGCAGTATTTACCCAACGAGTCTGTATAATTACTAGTTTTATTTATTTGTTATTAAAAATAACACTTTAACTGAGTTATTTTCTTTTAACAATTAAAAAAGTTTAGGTTATTTGAAATTTTATTTTTCATCAATGAACAGTGAATATTGCTTATATTTAACCTAAAATTAAACTCTTAAGATTCTTTATACTAGGAATTACCAAGGGGATCGTCTTAATAACAGCTACGACTGGTTTACAATAGGTGAATAATATCTATTTGATAGTAATTAAGATCTGCCATCAAAGATTTAAAAACAATAGTCTGAAATAATAAAAGGTACAAAAAATGCACCTTTGAGATAAATTCTACAGCCTCAATACCTTGCTAAGCGGAAAATAATGGTTGTTATAGTCGAGAATCGATGGCCAACTGTTATTTTCGGTTTAAGCAACTTATTAATTTTGTGTTTGTAAAATAAAAACAGGTGTCTCGCCAGATATTCTATCTAGTTGAAATTGACCATTCTTCTTATTTAAAGGTGACTGCAATGTTCCATTACCAAGTTGAAAACTTATAGTTTCAGCCTGTTCTTGCGTATCAGCCTGGATTAAAAATGTACTATTTTCAGCTTCACTTTGAGGTGAAATCATAAAAAATCCATTTTCTGGTTCTACGATGATTTTATACACACTTTCTCCTAAATAAACATAACATTTAGCATAAAGAATAAAGTATTATTACCTTTATATCAGCTATTACAGTGCAAAGTAGCCGCCAACGACAACATATTGAATAATCAAGAAAAGTTTCCTTATATTAAATATTCGAGCAATCTTCATAAGCATAAAATATCGAAAACTCAGCAATTTCCGCTGCATAATATATTAACTTATCTTGCTCTATTGAGTTAATTAAATAACGCGCATTAGATCGAATTTATTGAGTAAAGGCTACTGATTGTGGGGCATCATACACTATCGCGCTTGAAAAAATCCTTCACAAGGCGATTAAATATTTGCGGTTTTTGCGCATGCAACCAATGGCTTGCATCCAAAATTACTTTTAGCTCTGCGCTCGGGAACTGCTTGGTGATTATTTTTTGATATTCTGATGTTATAAAGTCAGAATCAGCGCCTTTTATAAACAGTGTCGGATGGGTAAATTGGCTATTTTTATAAGGCCAACCGCAAATATTGTGATAGTTTTTTTTAATCTGTTGAAGATTAAATAGAAACTCAAACAACTCACCATTTTTATACAATGATTTTAACAAAAATTGCCTAATATCCACCTCATCAACATAGTTAGCTAATTGCAAATCAGCATCCTGGCGGCTATTAATATTAGCTAATTCGATGCTCATCAACCCGTTCAATACCTGCTGATGAAGATCTGGATAAATAACAGGTGCAATATCAACAACCACTATTTTTTCAATGCGATGCGGTTTTTCTAAGGCACACGCCATAGCGATCTTACCGCCCATTGAGTGACCAACAAGCGAAAATGTATTAATGCCCAGTGAATTAGCAAGCTCAAAAAGATCGCCAGCCATTTCATGATAACTCATTGTTTCACTATGTGGGCTTCTACCATGATTTCGTAAATCAACAACAATAACATCGTAATTTTCTTGGAGAACTTTTGCAAGTAACATTAGGTTTGATAAACTGCCAAACAAACCATGCAGGAGAAAAATACTTTCTGTAGCGTTACCCATTGACTGCATCCGAGCCTGTTTTATGTGATAGTTGAGTTGCATAACAATATAATATTTAAAGTAAAATGATTGTTGAATTGTAGCATCATCGTTCAAAAAAATGTATTGTCGTGCTATTTTTAAATAAAAAGGGATTAAAGTGAGAAAAATTGAAATAGATGATGATCTCTTCCAGTATATTTTATCCAATATTGAAGATTTCGGTGAAAGTCCGTCCGATATTTTACGGCGTTTACTGCTCCCTCAGAGTCATATTGGATCTGCAGATCTGCCAAGTCAACGAAGAGCGAACGATAACAAAAAAAAATATAAAAAAATAAATGCTGAACTAGAGCACACAAAAGAAGACAAAAACCCCTCAACTGCCAAGAAAAAACTGCCAAGCACAATTTTTAGCTCAATGGATGTGCCTGAAGTACTTGCAAAAGGGATTGTATTTTTATATCAAAGTAAAAGACTTAAAAAAGAACCATTAATTATCAATAAATTTAAAATGATACTAACAACGCTTTATTTTGAAGATCAGCAATTGTTTTTAAAAGCATCTAAAATAACTAAGGGGGCTACTAGGGCTTACATCGGTGAAAATTTAAATGAGTTGCTTGGATCATCAAATACACAAGACGTTGCTATTTTAGTTGCGAGTAAACCGCGCGATATACCCTATACACCAATGTGGGTGGTGACACATACTAACTCTTCACGAAAACGTATAATTTTAACGCAACTAATGAGTGCAATGGGATATTCAGACGAATTAATAGCCAATATAAGCCAAGAAATATAACACGATCACAGTATTTGTATCTTAAACATGCAACAATTGAACTATATTTATCCATAAATTAAAAAAAGGGAAATGCCACATGAGAATACATCCTCGCGCAGGACAAACTGCCTTAGCAAGTGATTTAGTTAATATTCCTAAATTGGTTTCTGCTTATTACCTAAACGGACCTGATGTTTTTATTTATAGCGAACAGGTTGTTTTTGGTACATCAGGGCACCGTGGAAGCTCGTTTAAAAATGCATTCACAGAGCCTCATATCTTAGCAATTACCCAGGCACTTGCTGAATATCGTATTAAGCAAGGCTACACCGGGCCTGTATATATTGGTAAAGATACACATGCGTTATCTGAACCGGCATTTGCTTCAACTGTACAAGTATTAGTTGCAAATGGCATTAAGGTGATTGTGCAAGCAGGTGGCGGTTACACACCAACCCCTGTTATTTCTCATGCTATTTTACAGCACAATAAAGCGCATCCCAATAATTTAGCAGATGGCATAGTCATTACACCTTCTCATAATCCACCTGAAGATGGCGGTTTTAAATATAACCCACCTAATGGCGGTCCTGCAGATAGTGATGTAACGAAAATCATTCAAGAGCGGGCTAATGAAATTTTAAGCAATCTTTATCCTGATATTGATAATTATATTGATGATATTGATGATATTGATGATATTCACGAGCCGTGTGGTAGCATTAAAAGTTGTGATTTTTCTGAAGCAATGGCCTCTGATTTAGTTGAAGAATATGACTACATCCAACCTTATGTTGACGATCTTAAAAATGTATTAGACCTTGATATTATTGCAAAAGAGGGCATTAAAATTGGTGTTGATGCCTTAAGCGGATCGGGTGTTGCTTATTGGCCTGTGATTGCAAAAACTTATGGGCTTAATATTACCGTGATAAATGATCGTATTGATCCAACATTTTCATTTATGCCACTTGATAAAGACGGTAAAATCCGAATGGATTGCTCATCCCCATATGCAATGGCAAACTTAATCAAATCAAAAGATGATTTTGACGTGTCTATTGCTAACGATCCTGATTATGATCGTCATGGTATAGTAACCAAAAGCTCTGGTTTATTAAATCCAAATCATTACCTTGCAGTGGCAATTAACTATTTATTTACACATCGTAAAGCATGGCCTAGCGATGCAAAGGTTGGTAAAACACTCGTTTCAAGTTCAATGATTGATCGCGTTGTGGCTGATCTTGGTAAAGAAATATCAGAAGTACCAGTTGGCTTCAAATGGTTCGTTGATGGTTTATTTGAAGGTAAATTAGGTTTCGGTGGTGAGGAAAGTGCGGGCGCATCATTCTTGCGTAAAGATGGCACTGTTTGGACCACAGATAAAGACGGTATTATTCTAGGGTTACTTGCCGCTGAAATTATTGCAGTGACCAAGAAAGATCCAGGCGATCATTATGCTGAGTTTACCGAGAAATTTGGCACGCCAGTTTATACCCGTTTTGATGCACCAGCAACCCCTGAGCAAAAAACTGTTCTTGCAAACCTCACAGCGGATATGATCGAAACAACGACGTTAGCAGGTGAAAAAATTACAGCAAAACTAACACATGCATCCGGTAATGATGCGGCAATAGGCGGGCTAAAAGTAACCACAAAAAATGGCTGGTTTGCCGCTCGTCCATCAGGCACTGAAAATATTTACAAAATATATTCAGAATCATTTATCGGCGAAAAACATATCGCTTTAATTCAAAAAGAAGCTCAAGAAATTGTGGCTAAAGCGTTTGCAAAAGCGGGTATAAAAGACACTAAGAGCAAGATTGCTCAATGCATAGAGTAATGACATTACGATTTTTTTATTTTATATTGTCATTAGCAACACGCACAAAATAGTAGAATATGGACATTAACACCGTTGAAATACCGAGCACATCCATTTACATGAAAAGAGGTATACCATGGACAGTAAAAAAAAACCTAAAGCCACACAAAGGGCGAAAAAACCTAAAGCCGCGCAGGTAGCGAAAAAACCGTTAAGCAAAAAAACTAACCAGGTAATACCTGAAATGCAGTGCACTGTAAAAGATATGCAGACGGCAATTATAAATCGTTTGCACAAAGGCCTTGGCACAGATGCTAAAAAAGCAAACAAAAAAGCATGGTGGAATGCCACTTGCCATGCTATTAATGAATTAATTTTTCAAAAACTAACAGAAACACAACAATCCAACAGTTCACACGATGCCCGCGCTGTAAGTTATTTATCGCTAGAATTTTTAATGGGTCGTTTGCTTTCCAATAATCTGCATAATTTAGAGTTATTTAAAGTGACGGAAGAAGCTCTTAAAAATCTTGGGGAAGACTTATACGATCTTTGCGATGAAGAGCCTGATATGGCTTTAGGTAACGGTGGTTTAGGGCGTCTTGCAGCTTGTTTCATTGATTCACTAGCCACACTTGGTTACCCAGCAATTGGCTACGGTATCCACTACGAAAACGGATTATTTAAACAAGAATTTCAAGACGGTCATCAAATTGAACGTCCTGATACATGGCGTGAATACGGAAACCCTTGGGAAATTTGTCGTCCTGAATCGATACAAATGATCCCTTTATATGGTTACGTTGAAACTGTCTTTAAGAACGATGGATCTTCCTACAAAATTTGGCACGCTGGTCAAGAAATTAAAGGCGTACCATGGGATGTACCAATTGTTGGTTACGGCGCTAAAACAGTAAATATTTTACGCCTATGGGAATCTCGCTCTTCTGAAGCATTTAACTGGGATGTATTTAATGCCGGCGGTTATATTGATGCACAAGCTGAAAAATCAGCCGCAGAAACAATCTCTAAAGTACTTTACCCGAATGATTCAACAGCGGCTGGTAAAGAGTTGCGCTTTATCCAACAATACTTCTTCTGTGCGTGTTCTATAAAAGATATTCTGCGCCGTTTTCAACGCCATAATTCAGATTGGAAAAAACTTCCAAATAAAGTGGCAATTCAATTAAATGATACACACCCAACAATTACTATCCTTGAATTAATGCGCATTTTAGTTGATAAAAATTGTGTAGAATGGAATGTTGCATGGACAATTTGTAAGAAAATATTTTCCTATACTAACCATACTTTATTACCAGAAGCACTAGAGAAATGGCCTGTTGCACTATTTGAAAAAGTACTTCCGCGTCACCTTGAAATACTCTATGAAATCAACCGTCAATTTATGGTAGTTGTTGAAAAAAAATGGCCTGGCGATGATGAGAAGAAAGCAAAACTTTCAATCATTGAAGAAGGTCATGATCGTTTAGTGCGTATGGCAAATCTCTGCGTGATCACATCTTACAAAGTAAACGGTGTAGCAGCTGTTCATTCCGCGTTAGTAAAAACAGATTTATTCCCTGAATTTAATGAATTATTCCCAGGTAAACTGGTTAACGTTACAAATGGTGTTACGCCACGGCGTTGGTTAAAAGCATGTAACCCTCCATTAGCTCAGTTGTACACCGAAACTGTGGGGCCTGATTGGGTTGTAAACCTTGATAAGCTCAAAGATGCACGACCAAAAGCAAAAAATAAGGCATTTCAAACACGATTTATGAGCATAAAACGTGAAAACAAACTTGCACTGGCTAAGATCATCAAAAAAATATTGGATATTGATGTTAATGTAGATGCAATCTTTGATATTCAAATCAAGCGCCTACACGAGTACAAACGTCAGCAATTAAATTTGCTCCATATTTTAACGCTATACAAACGTCTGCTTGGAGATCCAAAACTCGATATAGTACCTCGTGTATTTATCTTTGGCGCGAAAGCAGCACCTGGTTATCACATGGCGAAGCAAATAATTTTTGCATTAAATAAAATCGCGGATAAAATCAATAATGATATGCGTATTAAAAACAAACTAAAAATTGTATTTGTACCTAACTACCGTGTTTCTCTTGCTGAAAGAATGTTCCCTGCAGCGGATGTTTCCGAGCAGATCTCGACAGCTGGTCTTGAAGCATCAGGCACAGGTAACATGAAATTCGCATTAAATGGTGCATTAACTGTTGGTACAATGGACGGTGCAAACATTGAAATGGCCGAAGAAATTGGCGCTGAAAACATGTTTATTTTTGGCTTGAGTGTCGCTGAGGTTAAAACACTTAAAGCTAGTGGTTATCATCCTCATGATTATTACTACAACAATCCAGAGCTAAAAGCGGTACTTGATTGGCTAGATACAGATTTCTTTACACCAGGTTGCGCCGGAGCGTTGTCAGATATCAAACGTAGCCTGCTTGATTGGGGCGATGAATATTTATGTTTAGCAGATTATGCTTCATACATTAAAGCACATGAAGATATTGATAAGACATACCGCAACAAAGCACTGTGGGCAGAAAAAGCAATCTTAAACTCAGTTGCAATGGGTAAATTTAACTCAGATCGTTCAATTGAAGACTACGCATCAACAATTTGGAAGTTAAAAAAAGCGCCCTTAAAATAAGTATTATCAACTCCTCCTTGGCAAAACTTAACAACACGGTGGCAATTTTTGGGCAAAATATAATATTCACAACTGAGCAAATTTTCGTAAAATATTATTTATACCCATGAATTGCAAAGAGTACAAACAGCAAGGTAAATTGTGCTAAGATACTCGGCATAGAATTGACCTCAGAGAATTAACTGAGTTAATACTCTGATGCTTATGAATACCCTCTAAACATCACTTGCTTTATGTTAAATATTCACTCTGGAGGAACCTTTGATAATTACTGATTTACCCATTGATCGACGTTTAATAACGTCGCTTGCGCATTTGGGCTTTACGAAAACTACAGAAATTCAAGCTCGCGCAATTCCGATTGCTCTATCAGGCAAAGATTTACTAGCATCATCAAAAACAGGATCAGGTAAAACGCTAGCTTTTTTACTACCAGCAATGCAAAGAGTATTAAAAACACGTGCCTTAACCAAGCGTTCTTTACGTGTACTTATCTTAGCTCCCACCAGAGAGTTAGCAAAACAAGTTTATTCACAATTACGGTTGCTGGTCTCAAATACCAATTTAAAGTCAACATTGGTATTAGGTGGAGAAAATTTTAACGATCAAGTAAAAAAAATCGATAAAAATCCGCATTTTGTAGTGGGCACACCTGGGCGTATTGTTGATCACCTAAAAAAAGGCTTGCTACACCTTAGTGGGCTAGAGCTACTCATTTTAGATGAAGCGGATCGCATGTTAGATCTTGGCTTTGCTGCGCAATTAAAAGCGGTAAATGAGCATGCAAATCATCGTTTACGACAAACTTTATTTTTTTCAGCAACGCTTGAACATGCAAAAGTGAACCAGTTTGCCGCACAATTATTAAAAGCACCAGTACATATTACCATCGATAATGAAACACAGCTGCATAGCGACATAACACAACGCTTTTATTTAGCTGATAACCTTAATCAAAAAGAAAAATTACTGTTTAGTCTAATACAAAATGAAACCATAAACCAAGCAATAATATTTACCGCAACACGTAAAGATACTGAACGACTAAGTGCAATGTTACTCGAAAAAGGCTGTTCATCATTAGCGCTACATGGCAATTTATTACAATCTCAGCGTAATCAAATCATGGATTCATTTGCTCGCAGTAAACACAAAATTCTGGTGACAACCGATATCGCATCACGCGGCCTGGATCTACTTAATGTGAGCCATGTTTTTAATTTTGATCTTCCTAAACATACCGAGGAATATATTCATCGTATTGGCAGAACAGGAAGAGCTGGCGCGAGTGGCGATGCGGTTTCTATGGTAGGGCCTAAAGATTGGCTTAACTTTCAAAAAATAGAAGAATATGTTGCACAACCCATTAGCTTTAGTCGTATTGAGGGGATAAATCCAAAATTTAAAGGCTTACAAAAAAATCCAGCAACGGTAGATAAAAGCAAAGTGCCACATAAAGTAATCAACAAACAAGTAACGAATAAAACCACAAAAATAAAAAAATTAATGGATAAAACCTTTCACGAAGCAAAAGATGTCGGCTTTGCCCCGATGCGCCGAAAAAAGAAAAAATAACAATGATAACTTATACAATGACCTATCAAGATCTATACCCATGTTACGTTGCATTTTGAACTAACATGGGTATGCACTCTTGGCAAAGAGAGCAGCATCTTAATTGGTATAGATATACAGAGGGCGCAGTATGCTGGTTATTTATCCTCTTTTAACCATTTTGCGACTTGTTTTGCAAAATAAGTTAACACACCGTTTGCGCCTGCACGTTTAAAGCACAGCAATGATTCTAAAACGCATTCTCGCTCTTTTAACCAGCCGTTGTCTATGGCGGCTTTATGCATGGCGTATTCACCACTAACTTGATAGGCAAAGGTTGGTATTTGTAATTCTTTTTTAACACGGCTCACAATATCAAGATAAGGCATACCAGGTTTGATGATAACCATATCTGCACCTTCTTGAATATCTAACGCAACTTCATGAATTGCTTCATCACTATTGGCAGGATCCATTTGATAGGTTGATTTAGTACCGCCTTTAAAATTACTAGCATTACCCACGCAATCACGAAATGGGCTGTAGTAACTCGATGCATATTTTGCACTGTAAACCATAATCTTAGTATTGATATATCCTGCATTTTCAAGTGCTTTTCTTATTTCACCAACTCGACCATCCATCATATCTGATGGAGCAACAATATCAGCACCTGCGTGCGCATGTGATAATGCTTGTTTCACTAATATTTCTGTTGTGATGTCGTTAAGTACATAGCCATTATCATCAATAATACCATCTTCCCCGTGCGTGGTGAATGGATCGAGTGCAACATCTGTTATCACACCTAACGCTGGACACGCCGTTTTTATCGCAATCACGGCGCGTTGTACGAGTCCATTGGGGCTATAAGATTCTTCAGCCATTTCAGTTTTTATATCATCAGGGGTAACTGGAAATAATGCAATCGCTGGAATGCCTAATTCAACCAGTTCAAGCGCCTCTTTTACTAATAAATCAATTGAATAACGTAAAATACCTGGCATTGAGACTATTGTTTGTGTTTTATTTTTACCCTCAATAATAAACATGGGATAAATCAAATCATTCACAGAAAGTTGACTTTCAGCAACAAGGCGACGAGAAAAGTCATGTTTACGCAAACGACGTAAACGCCGCGCAGGGAAAGCTTGAAGTGTGATCATATGATTCCTTAGTTCATTGAAGATGAAACTGCATTTTTTAAAATAAAGGCTTTTCATATCTATAGCTACACGTAACTTCAATATACGCAGTCAGCATGGCCATTATGTCCAGACGTGAAGCTTAAATTCTTAACTAGTTATTTCACCTAACGATTTTATAACAATACAAATTGCTCCAAGTGACCACTCCCATTAGTGCGCGGCTCGAGCTTAACTGCTCCATCACTCAGTGGAAATGGAGTAACCATAAAAGAATTAACATTTTTTGTTTAATTTTACCGACAGACTATTAGCTTAGCTAATCGTTAATAGAGCAAAGGTTGCTCCTTGTATTGATTGTTCCCGCTCCCCTAACAAAGTCTAGTGCGTCAACTTGCACAAATAATTATCTTATTTATAAGCCAGAAATTCAATCACTAACAGCCTCAAAGGCAATTTTAATATATTTTATTAAAATAATTACTAAATTTAACTAAAGAAATTTATTACATGGGCGATAACTATTTTAAGTCAGCACATCGACTGTTTCAAAAATGAATCGTAAACAACTTATCAAATATTTTTTGAAGTTATTTTTTAAGCAGTCGATATCAATATTACACGTACTTAAACCTGATGAAAGTATATTTAATAATTAAATAACTCAAATCAGATAACTATAAACCAAGGGGTAAATCATGGCTTCAATAATAAACACAAATGTAATGTCATTGAACGCACAACGTCAATTAGGCAAATCACAACAAACAAGCAACCAGGCGATGGAACGTTTATCTTCTGGTTTACGCATCAATAGTGCAAAAGATGATGCTGCTGGTCTTGCAATTTCAAACGGAATGGTATCACAAATCAAAGGTATTAACCAAGCTGTTCGTAACTCGAACGATGGTGTATCTATGGCACAAACCGCTGAAGGTGCAATGAGTGAAATGACTAACATATTACAACGCATGAGAGAGCTATCAGTTCAATCTGCAAATGACACAAACTCATCTTCAAACAGAGTGGCAATTCAAAAAGAAGTTGACCAACTTCACTCTGAACTTGATCGTATCGCTGATACAACTGCATTTAACGGCATTAAATTGTTAGATGGTAGTGGTGGTAAGACAACACTGCAAGTAGGTGCTAACGCTGGCGAAACATTATCATTCTCTATTAATGCTGTAACCACTAATGATCTTGGATTAAATGGTAACTTGAATAAAGGAGATCTTAATGGTGGCCGTGTAGAAGGACTTGTTGGACAATCTTCTGTATTGGTTAATGGTGTAGCACTAGGTGCTGGAACAGCAATAGCTGGTAATCAAGCATTAGCTAATGCCAACGCTTTTAATGATAAAACTTCCGAAACTGGCGTATCGGCTGAGGCTTATAATGTCGTACAAGGTATGCATACAGATGGTGGAGGAAAAGCGTTAACTGGTATTACTGAAGGTATACAAATTACCATTGGAGATGCAAAAGCTGTGACATTAGGAGTTACATCATCAATGAGTAATTTGGTTAGCACTATTAATCGTGATGTTGCAGGAGTAACTGCTTCACTTGATAACCAAGGTGGCTTAGTATTAACCAATAATACAGGTGCTGATATAGCAATTAGTGGTGGAGAAGGCAGTTCACTAAAAGATTCAGGCTTAACTAGTGCTGCATCTACTCACAAAGGCTACTTAGCACTTAAAAGTCAAGATGGTGGACCGATTAGTATTAGTGATGGAACATCTGTAAAAGCGACTCCTGATGTCGGCGTTAAGATAAAAGAACTTGGATTTACAATAGCAAACGGCTCTGGATCATTTAAAACAGATTCAACTGGAACTGTAGCTGGTGGTATAAAAGCAAGTGATGCAATACAAATTAATGGTGTTGATTTCGTTGTAACTTCAACCGAAATATCGTCCGTAGTCACTTCTATTAATGCATTATCTGGGCAAACAGGTGTTAAAGCTACAGAAGTAGGATCTCAAATTCAATTTTCTAGCATGGATGGAAAGGCTATTGAAATTATCTCTAAAGCCGATGGTCAAACTAAGCAAGAAACAGCCTTAGAAAAACTAGGTATCATGAATGAAATGGGCGGAAAGGTTATAGACTCTTTAGGTACCAATGTAACCACTATGCAAGGAGCCGCTGACACTATTGGTAAAATTGATAGTGCACTAGAGAAGATCAGTGAATCACGAGCTAATCTAGGTGCGATTCAAAATAGACTTGGATCAACCATTTCAAACTTAGAAAATGTATCACAAAACTTATCGGCTTCGAACTCTCGAATCCAAGATGCTGACTTTGCTGTAGAAACATCAAAAATGAGTAAAGCGCAGATCTTACAACAAGCAGGTACATCAATGCTAGCACAAGCAAATGCATCAGCGCAAAGTGTTCTTTCTCTTCTAGGATAATAAAAGGAGTTTGAACATTGTATTAAGCTCCTATGTTAGGAGCTTCTACAACTTATAAAAGTGTAAAGTAGGAGTTGTTGGTTAGAACTTAGTTTATACGTGAGAGGTAAGCTAAGTTTTAAACCACCAATACAAATAAAAATAAAATTAGGGGGTATTTATGTCGGAGTTAAATATGTCAATACCAGCCTCTGGGCTACCCGCTCTAGATAACAATAGCGGGAAAGTCGAGTCTAACCCAATCGTTAAAGCAGAAGCTAAAACAGAAACCGAAGCCAAGCAAGTAGCGAAAGTAACACCACCAACGAAAGAGGAAGTCGAAATTGTAATTAACGAATTGAATGAATTTATGGAAACCACGCAACGCGGTTTATCATTTTCAGTCGATAAGCAATTAGGCATTGAAGTTGTATCGGTTACGGATTTAGAAACAGAGGAAGTAATCCGCCAAATCCCATCAGAGGAATTGGTTGTTTTAAGAAAGAAAATGAATGATATCGCAGGAGTATTATTCGAAACAAAAGTGTAAAAAGAAAGTAAACTAAATAAAGAGGCTCCGGCCTCTTTTTAGTTTTTAGTTTTTAGTTTTTAGTTTTAGTTTTTAGTTTTTAGTTTTATTATTAATAATGGTCTGATTTTTGCACTATTATTCAAAGGCAAATTTAAAAAAGAATTTAAAGAAGAATTTAAAGAAGAATTTAAAGAAGAATTTAAAGAAGAATTTAAACTTTAAATTAAATAAATGCTAAAAAGGGAACGAGATATGCCACCAATCACATCAACAGGGCTTGGAACTGGTCTAGATATCAATAGCATTGTGAATGCTATTGTTGACGCAGAAAAAGATCCAATCATTTCAAAAGTAACTAAAGAATCAGCTAAAGCCACTGCCGCTATTTCAGCTTACGGCTTATTAAACAGCGACCTTTCTGCATTTAAATCATCCTATAGCGACTTAGGTTACGATTCTACCTTCGCTGCAGCTAAGGCATCATCAACTGATAGTGATATTTTAGATGCCAAATTAGGTATTGGTGCAGAGATTGGCACTTGGGAATTCGAAGTTAAACAACGCGCACAAGCGCAAACATTAGTATCAAGCACTGCAAATTTTACAAAGGTTAGCGATCAGGTAGGTGAAGGTATTATTTCATTACGCTTTGGTAGTTATAGCTCAGACGGCAATACTTTTAATGTCAACGCTGATAAAGCGATTGAAACAATTACCGTTAATGGCGAAAATAATTCCCTTGAAGGACTGCGCAATACCATAAATGATGGTGATTATAGTGTTAATGCCTCGATCATCAATGATGGTACAAATTATCGATTAGTATTAACCAGCAAAGAAACTGGTGAAAAAAATTCTGTTGAAATAACATCAACAGATGCTAGTGGATCGACAATCCCAGCTGGAACAGGCCTTGATCGTTTTACTTACAGTGCAACGACAAAAAATATTGAGCAAACATCGGCGTCCCAGGATGCAAAGATCATCATGAATGGCATTACTATCACGCGAGGAAGTAATGAAATAGACAGTGTTATCCAAGGGGTAACGCTAAATATCAACGGTGAAACAGAGATCGGTAAAAAAGTTTCTTTAACAATTGATACCGATACCAGTAACGTCGAAGAAAAAATCAAAGCCTTTGTTGAAAATTACAATGCAACTATCACTAAGATGAATGATCTGACCAAATTTAATGGTGCTGGGCAATCAAATGGTATACTAAATGGCGACTCTACCATTCGAAATATTCAAGGAATGTTGCGTAGTGTACTTAATACACCCGTTGATCATATCCCAGGGTCGATCCACAGTTTTGCTGATTTAGGCATGCTTACCAACAGAGATGGCACATTAGAGTTAAACGCAACAAAGTTTGCAGAGGCTTTAAAAAATGATATGGCAGGGATAGCTGACTTTTTTACAGCATCAGGCGGCTCAAACGATCCTTTTATCACATTTGAAGGCAGTAATAGCTTGACAAAACCAGGAACTTATCCTGTTGAAGTTACACAATTAGCAACACAAGCAAGTTTTATTGGTAGCGCAGTTGACAGTGCCACGCCGACTGTAAATGCAGATAATGACACGTTTAAAATACGTTTAGATGGCATTTTATCAGATGATATCGTGTTATCACAAGGATCGTATGCGTCCATTAGTGAGCTTGCCAATGAATTGCAACTACAAATAAACTCAGATAAAAACTTATTGGAAAATAGCATTAGTATCCAAGTAATTGACGATGCAGGCAAACTATCTTTTACATCAAGTAAATATGGCTCTGAGTCAACTATCGCATTTACTGAAGTTGATATTAACTTTTTGGCAGACTTTGGAATAGATGTACTATCCGGCTCAACTGGGCTCGACGTTGAAGGTTTGATTGATGGTAAAATCGCTTCAGGCTTTGGGCAAACATTACTTTCAGACAACGGCGATTCAACTGGCATCAAATTATTAATTGAAGGCGGATCATTAGGAGCTCGATCTGATGTTACTTTTGCCGAAGGGATGAGTTTTGCCATGAGCAAGGTCTTATCGGGTATTATTGACATCAACATTTCTGGTTCAACTGGTGATGTAGGCTCAAGTACCACAATTATCGATGGTAAACTTGATTCTTTATATAAGGGAATTGCAGCACTTGAAGAAAAACAAAAAACAGCCATCTATCGAGCAGATAAATTAGAATCGCGTTTATTCAAAGAGTTCAATGCTATGGATATAGCCGTTTCTAATTTAAATAGCACAATGGAATATCTAAAAAGTGCACTTGATGCACTCCCAGGCTATACAAGAGACTAGGGCTGTTGCTCTTTTCCAATTTTATATTTTCAATTTAAAAACATTCTCAAAGCAAAAATATAAGCTTACCTAGCCTCAAGTATCGCTTTTATTTATAATTAACAGATATTACGCGTATCAGTAACCAACTACAGAAATTTTTATGATTATCAAGGCAAATGGATGAGACAATAACCTACACTCGTAAATCCATTTAACATAGATAGGTTAAAAAATGTCCAGTTTGAAAAGTGTTACTTATCTAGAATTGAGGTTATGCCGTTTTATTTTTTTGTTTCTGTGATTTCTAATACGCCTTTTCCAATTGTTTTTTTATATAATCGCTAAGGTAATTAGCTTTCATATAAGGTGTTTCGATGACCTCTAAGTTAGATCCTCTCATGGTGAAAATCCAGACTCAACTTTTACGAGCAACTTTCATAAAAAATATGACCTTTTTACAGAAAAAAATGCCTGATATTTATAACTATTATAAAAATTATACAGCAACAAAAGTACAATTAATGTTAGATGACAATGGCCATGTTAATTTATTTGCTAACGATCAATTTGTTTATCAAGGAGATCCGCAATTAGAAAGTCAAATGCAAGTTGATGAATTTTTTAAAGCTCCTGCTAATTTTGATTTTGAAATCATTCCGCAAGAAACTTATTTCTATCAGCATGAGCAAGTCATGCATGAAATTTTTAATACCCGAATAGAAAAAATGGGGTCAACGAGACCAAGTATCCTACACAAAAATGGAGATATTACATTTCTTGCCATCATGGGTGCTGGTCTAGGCTACCATATTGAAATTTTATTAAATCAATTTTCAATTCGTAGTGTTTTTTTATTTGAACCTGAGCCTGATTGTTTTTTTGCGACATTGCACTGTGTAGACTTTGAGCCATTACTCACGCATTGCACAATACGCGGCGGAGAATTTACTATTAAAATCAGTGGTGATGAATTTGAATATGTTAATGACATTAACGCTTCTTTTAAAAGTCGTGGCTATTTTAATAGCGTAAAAATGTATTTATATCGTCATTATATGAGCGATAAAACAACCGATGCTTTTAAAATGATTAATGAACTTGGTTACCGATATCAAAGTGGCTGGGGATTTTGTGAAGATGAAGTAATTGGTATTAGCCATACGCTCACTAATATATCGGAAAATAACGCGCCAATATTATTAACCTCGGCGAAACAAAAAAAAAGAAACATACCTGTTTTTGTGATAGGTAATGGCCCCTCTCTAAATACCTGTATCGAGTATTTAAAAACAAATCAAAACAATGCTATTATCATTTCTTCAGGTACGACTTTAAAACCATTATTAAATAATGACATAATACCTGATTTTCATGTTGAGCAAGAGCGCCCTGCTACTATTTATCAATGGGTTAAGAAAGTTGGCCATGAAAAAACAATGAAACAGATAGACTTAATTTGTCTTAATACTGTTTACCCTAAAATTTTAGCTTTATTTAAAAAAGCACACATTGTATTAAAAGCTGGCGATGCTGGGACCACTTTCATTCACGACTCAATTTCTAAAAAATATGCAGAGCTCTTTTTTTCTAACCCGACAGTAACGAATGCTTCAACGGCTATCGCTATCGCAATGGGTTTTAAAAGTATCTATTTATTTGGCCTTGACTATGGCTTTAAAGAAGAAAGCGCACAGCATGCAGAAGGTAGTATTTATGATGATATAAAAGGATATAAACTAAACAAACACTTAGAAGTACCAGGCAATTTTGGTGGGAATATTTCAACTACTCGCACATTTGATTTTTCGCGGGGTGTGTTAGAAATGCTACTTGTTGAAAATGCAGATGTCCAGTGTCTAAATACCAGTGATGGCGCTAAAATAGCACATACAATCCCAATAAAAATAACAGATATGCCAATATTCCCAGCACTAAAAACTAAACAAAAATATGTTCAAAAAGCATTATCAAGCAGTTTTAATAACAATTATTGGCAAAAAAGCAATATAATGGCATCGTTTCAAGCATTCCAGCCCAAATTTCAACAATACATAAAACAACTTATTGTATTTACTGAGAATGTAAAAACACGCTTAGAATTAGTCAATGCGTTTACTATGCAATATCAGTTTTTAAATGATTTTGAAAATGACAGCACAAAAAAATTATTTTATCGTTTTATGGGCGGTTCGCTTAATTACTTGCAATCAACGGTGGTGAGTAACGTATATTATTTTTCCAAGCCCGCAGAGCAAACAGAATTTATTGCATTTTGTTTAGATAAAATGAATAAACATTTCATTTGGCTGGTCAATGATCTTGCCCAAAATTATAATCAACCAGCCAAAAGATAGCAGGAATAAAACTGATGAATTCGATGGTTAAAAATAATCCAAATTCGATAAAAAAATTAAAACAAGCAACTCAAGAGGCAAATAAGGGAAACTATCAAAAGTCCATAACTTTATGTCATAAAATAATAAAAAAAATGCCGAGCGATGCGGTTACGTATAAATTGCTTGCGACTAATTTACTTGAATTGAACCGATTTTCTGAAGTTGAAATAGCATTAAAAAAAGCCATTAGCCTTAGTGATGAAGTGGAATCTCCACCGCTGATACATCTACTGGGTTGCAATTATTTAAACCTTGAATCCTATCAAAAAGCACTGAGTCTATTTGAAGACTTATTTAATAAAACTGGAGACAGTAAGATTTTGCTCGATATAGCACTTTCTTACTTTAAATTAGGTGATTATGAGAATGCACGCGATGTTTACTATAAATTGCTCGAGTTAGAGCCCAATAATAATCAAGCTAAATTTAATTTATACCCTATTCTTATCTATTTTCAAGACTATAAAAATGCTTGGACTTGTTTTCATAGCCGTTTTGAACACCAAGAAATGAAAGATCAAGTGCATTGGTTTGCACCTGCATGGAATGGTGAATCACTGATAGGCAAAAATATACTGATTTATCCGGAGCAAGGAATTGGGGATAATCTTTCTTATACAAGCTGCTTTGCTGAAGCCGTTTCTGATGCTAAACATGCGCATATTGTTTGTGATGACCGTTTAAAAGGTCTTTATAAATATAACTTTCCAACTGCCACTATTCACTCCTACCAAGAGGTCAATAAAAAGCAATCGGTGAGCACTAATCTAGATGTTCAAATTTTAGCTGGATCATTAACTTATTTATATAGAACCACAGAGGCTTCTTTTAGCAACAATAAATATTTAGTGGTTAGTGAGCAATTAAAACAACAAAAAAATAATTACCTTTCTAAGACAAAACTACGCATAGGTCTGTCTTGGTTTCATGGCCGAGTTAATGATGGTAATCAATACTCAATGAAGCTTGAGGAGTTATTACCGCTATTAAAAATAGAAGGTGTTGAATGGGTTAACTTGCAATTTGGTGAGTGGAAAAAAGAAGTTGATAACATGCAAGGCAAACACAATATTTGTATTCATCATTTTGATGATTGTTCTGCCGCAGGTGATTTTGAGCATTATGGCGCATTGATTGCTAACTTAGATTTAGTGATATCTGCAAGTAATGCAGCGCTTATGTTGTCAACACGGCTAGGGGTGAAATCCTGGATGTTTTTACCGTTAAAAAATTTTTCCAAACAAGGTCAAGAGTTTCAAGATACTTTATCATTTAAAGGGCAACGTAATTTCTATAAAGATTTTGCTTCTAATTGGCGCGGTGTTATTAAGCAATTTTGTGAAGAATTAAATAGCTTATTAAAAAGAGATGTACAATGAAAAATATTGCAATTATTCCAGCGAGAGGAGGTAGTAAACGGATCCATTCAAAGAACATAAAACTTTTTTGTGGAAAACCGATCCTTGCTTATAGTATTGAAGCAGCTTTACAATCAAAAATTTTTGAGACGGTGATTGTCTCTACCGATGATGAAAAAATTGCAAAAATCGCAAAGAAATTCGGTGCAGAAGTACCTTTTATGCGCCCTAAGCATTTAGCCGATGACTATACTAGTACTTCCAGTGTCATTAAACATACCGTTATAGAATGGGAGATATTAGGCAATGAAATTAATTTAGTTTGTTGTATTTATGCAACCGCACCTTTTTTGCAAAAAGAATACATTGTCAAAGCGGTCAATGAACTAAAAAAACAAACAAATAAAACCTCAGCCTTTACCGTGTGTAAATTTAATTACCCTATCCAACGCTCATTTACCATTGAATCGCCTGATCAAAACGTAACCCCAGTTGATAGCAGTGCGCTGCCTAAACGTTCACAAGACTTACCAAGTGTTTATCATGATGCCGGGCAATTTTATTTGGCACAAAAAAACGATTTTTTACATAACAGTTTCAATGTGTTTTCTCCAAATTCAATACCCATCATTTTGCCCCATTATTTAGTGCAAGACATTGATGATGAAGATGATTGGCGCAGAGCTGAATATATGTATCAAGCCTTTATTTTAGATAATGAAGCGGCTGGTAAAAATGAATCATAACGTTCATATAGCGGGCAGGAAAATAGCTCAAACTGAGCCACCCTTTGTGATTGCCGAACTATCAGGTAATCACAACCAATCGTTAGATCTTGCGTTGAAAATGATAGAGGCCGCAGCACTGGCAGGAGTAGATGCGATTAAGCTACAAACCTACACCGCCGACACCATGACACTTGACTGTGAGTTAGATGATTTTCAAATATTAGCAGAGAACAACCTTTGGAAAGGTAATTCTCTTTATGAATTATATCAAAAAGCGCACACCCCTTGGGATTGGCATAAAACGCTTTTTGATAAAGCAAAATCATTAGGTTTAATTGCTTTTAGCTCCCCTTTTGATATCAGCGCTGTTGATTTTTTAGAAACATTAGATGTGCCTTGTTATAAAATAGCCTCCTTTGAAAATAATGATATTCCGCTTATAAAGCGCATTGCAGAAACGGGAAAACCTGTCATTATGTCCACGGGTATGGCCTCTCTTACAGAGATTTCAGAGGCTATTGATTGCCTGAAAAATAATGGCTGCTCACAAATTATATTATTAAAATGCACCAGTGCTTATCCTGCATCCCCTGCGCACGCAAATTTAAAAACCATTGCGCATCTGCGTGAAACATTTAAATGTGAAGTGGGAATATCTGATCATACATTAGGTATAGGTGTAGCGTTAGCAGGCGTTGCATTAGGCGCATCTATCATTGAAAAACATTTTGTATTATCAAGAGATGCTGGTGGTATTGATGCGGCCTTCTCATTAGAGCCTGCAGAATTAATGATGCTAGTTAATGAAAGTAAGACGGTAGCTTTAGCGGTTGGACAGATATTATATGGTGGAGCAAGTAGTGAGCAAGATGCTAAAAAATATCGGCGCTCAATTTATATTGCAAAAAACATAAAAAAAGGTGAGATGCTAACAAGCAAAAATACGCAAATAATACGCCCAGGATTCGGGCTTGCACCTAAGTTTCATCCATTGATATTAGGCCAACAAATAATTAAAGATGCTATTAAGGGGACGCCACTCTCTTGGGACTTATTAAAAAAATGAATAACTCATGACATCCCCTATTCTTTTTAGGTTTGATGGTGGAAAAAAACTTGGACTAGGTCATGCTTATCGTTGTTTTGCTTTGATTGAATATTTAGCAAAACATCATCAAATTGTCTGTTTGATTATGGTAAGGCAATTACCAGAATTCCTATGTGCCAAGCTAAAAGCACTTAATTGTTCGCTGTTAACATTTAAAAAAAATGATGATGAAATAGCGATCATTAAACGCTGCAGCGTACAAAATAACAGCACAGGATTAATTTTAGATGGCTATCAATTTGATCAAACCTATAGGCTGAATCTTGCGCGTTTAGCTTTAAAAATTATTTGTTTTGATGATACCAATTCATTACAAAAATTACATTGTGATATTGTCATTAATGCGCAGCTGCAGGCTAAGCAATTAGGCTACCAATATTCAGCACCTTATGCATTACACTTGCTTGGATTATGTTATAGTATTGTACGTGAAGAGTTTACCGCCAAATGCAAGCTTAATTTTAATAACCGAAAAAAAATTCTGATTAATTTTGGTGGCAGTGATTGTGCTAATTTAACAATATTATTTATGCAAAAATTGACTCTAGCTCAAGATATTATTGACCCCATGGATGTTGTTATTGTCACAGGAGGAGCTTATCCAAAGCCTGATAAAATTGCGAGTCTGTGTCAAGGTGCAGGTTTTGAACATATTCATAATAGCCAAGATATGGCCAAACTTTTAAGCAGATGCCGCATGGCTATTTGCGCTCCAGGAGCAATTATTTATGAGCTTGCTTATTGTGGTGTGCCAAGTATTTTCTTAACCGTTGCAGATAATCAACTGCTTTCTGCTCAATCACACCAAAAAGCAGGTTGGTGTTATGCTTTTAATGGGCTAGAGAATCATGGATTACGCGCTGCCTTTTCGCGGGCAACCGATCTTTGGGTAGATCAAGTTCAATTAACTGCCATGTCAAATATTGCGCTACAACTCATTGATGGAAAAGGTGTTAAACGGATCGCAGAGCAGATATTGAAAATCCTAGATTAAAGATAAAAAAACAGCGCGAGAAATTTTTTAAATGATTAATACACAAAGCTCTACTCGAAAATGGGATTTTCATCGCTATGGTGTTGGCCTTAGCCGGTTCGTTGAATCTGATATTGAAATGGTTAGACAATGGCGAAACTCGCCTAAAATTTCTCAGCAAATGCTCGATAAAACCTATATCAGCGAAACGCAACAACAGGCCTGGTATCAACGACTCAGAGAAGATGAAAGTCAACAATACTTTCTCGCTTTTTTTAAAGATCAAGCTATAGGCGTTGTATCACTGATTAAGATTGACAGGTTAAGTGGCACGGCAGAGCCTGGAATGTATATTTATAATGATGACTTTATCAATAATATCGTCCCTTTTTGCGTGGCATTTGCACTCAATGATTTCGCCTTTGAGGCACTACAATTAACGCGTTTGTTGGGTAAGATTTACCTGAGCAATAGCGCATCTATACGCTTTCATAAAGCATCAGGTTATCAAGTTGATAATATTGATGAAAAAAGATGCTTGCAGCTAATGCATTTGGATAAATCAACCTATGACTTAGCAAAACAAAAAATAACCAAGTTTATAAGGTATTAATTTGAAAACTATTAATGACATATTTGCAGAAAGTTTAGATATTCCCATCGCTGATGTAACAGATGATTTAAGCTATCAAACAATCGCACAATGGGATTCAACTGCGCACATGGTATTGATCGCTGCCATTGAAAATCACTACGATATAATGATGGATACCGATGATATTATTGATATGAGCTCTGTTGCTAAAGCTAAAATCATCATTAAAAAATATCAAGAGTAGATTAAAAGAATATGAAACTGCTTGAAAATAAAAATATTATTGTCACCGGAGCATGTCGCGGCATCGGCCTTGCTACCTGTGAATTATTTGCTCAACATGGTGCAAATTTATGGCTCAATGGGCGTGACGAGCACGCATTACAAGTGCTTAGTGAAAAGCTAACTTCACAATTTCAAAATAATAATCATGTTTGTTGTTTTGATGTTTCTGTCTATGAACAGGTTAAAAGCGGCTTTCAATCTCTTTTTAAACAATGTAAAAACCTTGATGTATTAGTTAATAATGCAGGCATATTAGACGATGCCTTAATCGGTATGGTGAGTCAAAAACAAATTGCTAACACATTTTCAACAAACACTTATAGTGTGCTTTATTGTAGTCAATATGCAGAGCGGTTAATGAAACGAAATGGCGGTGGCTCTATTATTAATTTAACGTCTATTGTCGGCGTTACTGGCAATGCTGGGCAATCTGTCTATGGCGCGAGTAAAGCCGCTGTCATTGGCGCTACATTATCTTTAGCAAAAGAATTAGCAAGCGCTAATATACGCGTAAATGCCATTGCACCTGGGTTTATTGATACGGATATGGCACGCTCAATCGGTGACGAGTTATATCTACAACGTGTTGATAGTATTGCAATGAAACGTGTAGGTAGAGCACAAGATATTGCCAATACGGCGCTTTATCTTGCATGTGATTTGTCAAGCTATGTGACAGGACAAGTTATCGGTGTGGACGGTGGCATGTTGATTTAGTTATTGATTTAGTTATACATCTCTTATACCCACGCATCTCTTATACCCATGTTACTGGAATTGTATGAATAATGAATAATAAATTTTGGCAAACCGAGCACTTAGCGGCACAAAAGCAAGAAAATGCCGCCTTAATAATGCTTGATAATATCCAGCTTGACAGCGACCCTATTGAACAAAAAGTCACCTATTCAGCGTTAAATTGTCTTGTCACTAAAGCTAAAGAACAAATTCGCACGCAATTGACAATATATTCATCAAAAAAACAATTATTAATGCTGGTCGCTCACTATACCATTAATAGCATAGTTTATTATTTGGCCGCGTTGCAATTAAAGCAGGTTGTGTGGTGGGTAGATAAAGATTTATCAGCAAAGAAACAGCAAAATTTATGTGCGCATTATCATGTTAATTTATTGATAAACAATGGTCATATAACCCAACTTGGAGAATTTGAACATACGATACATCCTGATCTCGCCTTATTGATGACAACCTCAGGCAGCACGGGTAGTCCGACATTAATTCGCCTTAGCTATGATAATTTACGCAGTAATTGCCATGCTATTTGCCATGCTTTAACATTAAAAAGTAATGATAGTGTGATAACCACATTACCTTTTCACTACAGTTTTGGTTTGTCTATTTTAAACTCTCATTTAAGTCAAGGCACAACAATAGTTTTAAATAAAGATGCCCTTTTAACGCGTGAGTTTTGGCAAAAAATGCAGCGCTATGACATTCGCTGTTTATATGGAGTGCCTTATATTTTTGATATGCTATTGCGCCTTGGTTTTGAGCGTCTATCGCTACATTCCTTACGATTTTTAGCCGTTGCTGGTGGAAAACTAGCCCCTGAAAAAGTAACTCGTGTCAATGACTGGTGCTTAGCTGAGCAAAAACAATTTTTCGTGATGTATGGCCAAACAGAGGCAACCGCAAGGATCAGTGTATTAGATCCTAATCAAGTAAAATATAAGCCTCACTCAATTGGTAAAGCCATTTTAGGTGGCTCTCTTTGGATAGATAACAAGCAAGGAACTCAAGCAGGCGAACTTTGTTATTTAGGTGATAATGTAATGATGGGCACGGCGAATAATATTGAGATGCTCAGTTTACCATCAACTCATGAAATATTACGCACAGGTGATCTTGGCGTTTGCGATAACGAGGGAGATTTCCAAATTGTCGGACGCTTAAAACGCTTTATAAAAATAGTGGGAAAACGCATTAATTTAGATGACGTTGAAATGTTTTGCAACGAAAATAAACTCAACGCTGTATGTTGCGGCGAAGATGATTTGATAGTCTGTTATATTTTAAACGCATCATTAAAAGAACAAACTACTCAGCAGGTGAAGCGCATGTTATGCCATTATTTACAAATACACAATAGTTATGCTCAGGTTGTGACGCTAGATGCTTTCCCTTATTTATCATCAGGAAAAATTAATTATTCTTTTTTATTGCCGAGTGAAAAAAATGAACTGGGATGAATTGCTAGAGCTACCTGTTTATCGCTTATCGACACAACAAAAAACGCCTTTATTTCAACAGGCATTACAAGAATTAGCGCAATACCATTTTGAAAAAAGTGAGGATTATTGCTCAATCATACAATTTTTATATCCAGCTCAATGGCTAAATAAAGAAGTCCCACCACTGGCTGTTGGTCTTTTTAAACACCACCTACTCAAAAGTATCACCGATGAGGATATTTTTAAAATAACCACGTCATCAGGCACAACCTCTGAGCAAGTGTCGCGTATTGCTTTGGACAAAATAAATATTGTCAGACAACAAAAAGTATTGTCAAAAATAATGCAACAATGGCTAGGATCAAAGCGATTACCCATGTTAATTATCGATCACGCCAATGTCATAAAAGATAAATTTAATTACTCCGCAAGAGGTGTCGGCATTCAAGGGTTATCTTTATTTGGTTATGATCATACCTATGCTTTAAATGAAGATATGAGCATTAACATGAAAGCGATAACTCAGTTTTTTGAAACGTATCAAGACCAACCTATTTTTATTTTTGGCTTTACTTTTATTATTTGGCAATACTTTATTGAGGTATTAAAAACACAACAAAAACATTTTCATCTCAGTAATGTTATCTTGCTTCACAGTGGTGGTTGGAAAAAACTACAAAAGTTGGCGGTGTCAAATAAAGCGTTTACAGAACAAATTCAAGCGCAATTAGGCCAAGTTTCAGTGCATAATTTTTATGCGATGGTGGAGCAAACTGGCACTATTTATGTCGAATGTGCTGCTGGGTATCTACATTGCCCAGTTTGGAGTGATGTTATCATTCGCAGTAAAAAAGATTTATCCGTCATAGAAAACCAAGGAATAGAAGGCATTATTCAAGTAAATTCATTGCTACCAACAAGTTATCCAGGACATGCTCTATTAACAGAAGATCTCGGGGTTATCTTTGGAGAAGATAACTGCAGTTGTGGCCTAAAAGGTAAATATTTCCAAGTAAATGGCCGTTTAAAAAAAGCACAAGTCAGAGGCTGTAGTGATACTCAATCTTAAACAATATCCCTTAAAAATATTATTGCCAATCTGTCGAACAACTCACATAGAGACGACTTTTTGTGTGCCTCCATTTTCAGCTGATCTGTTAAAAGAATTAACGCTCCTTGGCGATTTTTTAATGCAGCATGGTAGGGCTGTGCCTAGTATTGTGGCGGCTGGGTATTGGCTAAGAAAAAGTAATCTTTTAACGATTAAGTCGCAATATCCGACACCGCAATTACAGGCAGCTGGGTGTGTTTTTCATATTGCGCCAGGCAATGTCGATACACTCTTTTTTTACTCAATGATAGTATCGGTTTTATGTGGTAATCAAACAATATTGAGATTGAGCAATAAGTTAACGGCAGATAGCCAAGTTTTACTCGATTTAATCAATCAATTCTTTGCTAAATCGCACCCCACTAATCTTATTTTTTCATTAATAACGGTGCTCCAATATGAGCATAACGATCTTATTAGTGCAAAAATATCTTCTGTTTCAAGCGCAAGAGTTATCTGGGGAAGTGATCAAACCATTAAGCATCTTAGTCAATTTCCTTTGCATCAATCAAGCAACAATATTTGTTTTCCAGACAGATATTCAGTAGCCATCATTCAAATCAGCAGCGAGGCGCAAATTGAACCAGCAGTTGATAATTTACTGCGCGATATTCAACCCTATTTTCAACAAGCCTGCTCATCACCTAAAGTCATCTATTGGTTGAATACCAAAGAATGGATCCAAAATAAATTTTGGCGGTTATTGGCCAAACAATTAAATGAGCAAGAAATATTAGATGCAAGCGATCTTATGGCGCAATTACTTTATACACAAAGCTTGCCATTATTACTTAATACATCTGTGAATAAAAATAAATGTTTATTCTCAAAATGTGACCTATTGCAGCTAATAGAGCTTGAATTTATCACCCTTGATAGCATACAGTCACATTGTGGGTTATGGGTGTTATTTAGTATACAAATTAATAGATTAGGTGATATCAAACTATTTGAGCATTGTCAGAGCGTCACCATCTCTGGGCTTGAACCATCACTATGTAAAGACTGGCAAAACAGCACACAGCAACCGATGAAGCGCATGATACCCGCAGGGCAAGCATTGGCTTTTTCGCATATATGGGATGGGGTAGATTTAATTGAGTGCTTATCGGTTATTTGTTAGCTGTGCTTTACTCACCCATGTGACCGGGATATACCTTGTTACCCGCGTTATAAACAATCAAGTTTATGCCTCACTTTTACGGCTCGTTGTCGAACTGAGGTTTTATTCTGCCGTCACATGGGTATAAACCTTTGGCTAATAATATGAATATCAACCCAAGTGAAATGTATGTTGCACCTGCAAACCCTGCAGGCCGGCAATTAATGAAAAAATTAAAGGCAAAGGGCCTAAATATCGTTGGCTTGATGGACAATATAAAGGTCGGTGAAGGTATACTCTCCCCGTCACAGCCCACTCGCTCATTTACTGTTATTGTCGCAAGTGGCGGCTTTCAATTAAATGTTGCAGAGGGCTTGATTAACAACGGCCTTGATATAGAGCAAATTCAAATTGCTTCAAAGCAAGAATATATTAGTCAATACTCGCGCAGTTTTACGCGGCTTCTTCGGGCAAAACTGACCACTATTTTCGTCTTAGCTATCAAATTATTACGTTTAATTCCTTACCGTCATTGTAGAGTGTATTACGCAGAATCATTTGTTGATGCTAATATCCTTATCCTTTATGCAAAGGATCTGGCAAGCAATAAAAATGCAGTGCTGATCGTGGATAAACCTAGCGCCATATCGGGTGAACTCAATGCGATCAGCATTAAGCGTCAGCCTTTGCTTGCATTTTTCTCGATGCTCTTTGCTCGCTCTTTTATTATTGATCATGAATACCAATCTTTACTGTTCTCAACATTAAGAGGCTCTGTACCAGTTGTGCAACTTTGGCATGGTTTGCCTTACAAACACCTTTCTGGAAACGCACATTACCGCAATATTAATGATGCGTGCTTTATATCCAGCTCCACTTGGTTTAATGAGCGTGTCTTTAGGAAAATATTTAACAGTAAACAATTTTCAAGCATAGGTTATCCACGTAATGATGTTTTTTTTCAAAAAAAAACGCAGCGCTGTTGGCTTAATTCAGAGCCTTTAGCGACCCTGGAAAAAACTATTAAAAATACCGGACAGATCATAATTTACGCACCGACCTATAGAGACAGTCAAGATAACAATTACCCACTAAACTTAGTTGACATAAATGTTTGGTGTCAACAACACGGCTGTAGTTTTATCTTGAAATACCATCCATTTATTTACCGAACAATGATGGAGAACATGGGGATATCTGATACCGATGAGCTTTTACAATTACCAAAGTTTAGTCATATCTATATTTTTCCAAACGGAAAAAATGTATACCCTTGGTTAGCTGACGCTGCAATGCTAATTACCGATTATTCATCAATTGCTTTTGACTTTATGTTATCAGAAAAACCTATTGTATATTATCAATTTGATAAAGCAGAATATCAAAAAATACGTGGAGAGCCTTTAATTACAGACGATATTTTCATAAACGGAGTAGTTGTGACAACCTTTGCCCAATTATTACCTGCAATGACTCATTCTCTTCAAAGCGCGGCAGATCCAAAAGAAAAACGCAATAAATTAATTATGAATGATCAACATCAAGCCTGCTCACCTGCAATTTTGGCGCTGGTTAATGAAATAGAGCAACAGGGATAAATATGCCAAAAAAAATTGTGGTAACCTATGGTACATTCGATCTTTTTCATATTGGTCACCTGCGCCTGCTCGAGCGTGCTAAACAGTACGCAGATACATTGATAGTGTTTGTATCCTCGAATGAATTTAATCAACAAAAAGGTAAGCAATGCTTGTTCCCTTATGAGCAACGCGCTGAAATTATAGCGGCCTGCCGCTATGTTGATAAAGTTTTTCCAGAGCATTGCTGGGAGCAAAAAATTACAGACATTAAAAAACTTGGGGCATCAACTTTCGTGATGGGCGATGACTGGCAAGGGGAATTTGATTTTTTAAAACCTTATTGCGATGTTGTCTATTTACCACGTACCTCTTGCGTATCATCAACTCATATAAAGCGCTCCATGCGCTTAATTGCCAATTTTAATAAATCTATAGAAGCAACCTATGCAGAATAAAACATCACCAGAATTTACTCAATTAATCAAAGCCAGTCGTTTGTATCAAGATTTTGTTAGCGCGATTAGTGCACCTGAGATAACGCATGTCTCTTTTGATGTATTCGATACGCTACTCAGGCGAAAGTGTCATTATCCTAAAAACATTTTTTCTCAAGTCATTGAGCGCCTTCCTGCTGATATTTTGACTGATTTTGTACTAACCGCTACTGAATATCAACATATGCGGATCTCAGCAGAACGATTAGCGCGGCAAAAGATTAACAGCGAAAAAATTAGTTTTGATGATATTTTCAAACAAATGGCGCTACCCCAAGCACATATTGATGCACTGAAAACTAAAGAAGTAGAACTTGAATTAGAACAAAGCTTTGCAGATCCTTTTTGTGCATTATTAATCAAAGCAGTACAAAAGCTTGATAAGCAAGTGCTATTTATTTCCGATATGTATCTACCTCATGCCATTATACAACAGTTAATTGACAATGCTTGTCAGTTAACTGATTACCAATTATTTGTATCCTCTGAGTTTGGAAAAACTAAGTTCACAGGGCAATTATTTGTGCATGTTTTAGCCGAACTTGGTATTAATGCAGATAAACTCGTGCATATAGGCGATCATCCAACCTCAGATGTACGCTTACCACGACTACTGGGTATCAATAGTTTTTTATTTAATCTCGACAAAAATTTTATCGATGTTTTGCGCCGAGAAAGACATTATCGAGTGGATTTACCAGCTAAAGTGAGATTAGCAAGGACGCTCGCAAGCTTGTTAATGCCAAAGTATGAAAACGATGATCTACAAATATATTATCAGATGGGAGCTCGCTTACTTGGGCCAATATTAACACAAATGAGTCAGTGGGTAATTGATAGTTGTTTACAATTAAAGATAGGTACCATATTAGCCATGATGCGTGAAGGAGAAATATTTGATGAGTGCATAAACCGCCATATTAACTGGAAGTCTATTAGCACACTGACAAGTGTCAAATTTTATGTCTCGCGAAAGTCTACCTACTTGCCATCAATGATAAATGCTGATATTAAAGATGCTATCGCTAAAACATTGACTCGCAGGAGTTACACAGTAGGAGATTTAATTAACGAATTTGCGATTAATACCTCTGAATTAATGCCCTTATTATCATTGCCAATGAATGGCTTAAATAAGGTCGATGTGTCTGGTCAAAATGCGTTGACCCTCGTGAATCAAGTCTTTGATAATGCAGCTGCTGAGGTGGACACCCATATTCGAAAAAATCATCAACTATTTATTGAATATTTAAATCAAATCTTAGATTTGCAAAATGTCGAGCAATCTTTTGCAAGCTTAGATTTAGGTCCTGGCGCCACGATAGCGCACCAATTATCAAAAGCCGCGACGTTGCAAGCAAAAGTCAATTACCAGTTGTTTTCTAGCGAGCGCGGTTATGCAAAAACAGACGATATCATGATTAAGTCCTTTCTGCCGTTCATCGACAAAACTCAAGAAGCCAATAGCATTTTAGCGCGTTCGCCAGAAGTGTTTGAGTATTTTCTGGTGGGCAAATCAGGGACAACCTTAGGTTATGAGCGACACAAAGGAAAGGTCCAACCAGTGTGTGAAGAAAGACACTTAACTAACGATAAAACTCTTCAATATCAAGCGTTTAGCGAAGGGGTTCGAGCCTTTCAAATTGCGGCTCAATCATTAAATATAGAGCCTGCAGATCTAAACGAGCGGGTGAGTTATACGCAAATGTTATGCCGATTAATTGATTGCCCGACAAGTGAAGAAGTCGAGATGATAGGGCAATGCCAACATGAGGATAATTTTGGCTCGCAACACACGTACAATATTATCAAAGCCAACAATATTACTAAGGTTGAAGCGCAAGGCGTAAATGACTTTTACCTCAGTTTTTGTAAACAAATGGATGCGCTGCAGCGAGAAATGCCTTGGCCACAAGGCGTAATAACTCATCTGTCAACTAATTATTTAAGTGACATTACCCGTGCCAACGCCCAAGAATATGTACACTTTAGTGCCGTTAATACCTTAATTGATATTTTGCTCGCGAGTAATATTACCGAGATCATAGTTTATGGTGCTGGCGATTTCTTTATTTATCTTTATGATTTTTTAATTGAAAATAATATAAAAGTACGCCGCTTAGTAGACAGACAAGCAGAATTTATAGACTTTAATCTCAATGAGATTCATGTCGAGAGTTTACATGAATGCGACTTTAGCGGGTGCAGTACTATCGTTATCGCCTCGGGGGCTTTTATTGATGAAATAAAAGCAGATCTTAGTCAAAAAATAGATCTTAAAAAATATAATATTATTAATATTTAAAGGAATGCCACCATGGGTTTAAACTCTCTTGTCAGTATTGTTATCCCTTGTTACCAGCAGCAAGATTTATTATTTCGGGCTTTAAACCCACGCAACGTAAAAATGCAACGTCAGTGCTAACTCGAGAATCTTCACACGGCGCCGCATTAGGTAACATGGGTATAGTAATTATTATCTCCTGTGAAAAATGATTAAGGGAAAGTATATGAATAGAAAAATTCTTTTTGATGTGACAACTCCTTTTCAATTGCTGATAGCTTCTGCTATTACGAAAATAAATTATAAGCATGACATAACAACTATCCTATTGAATAATGCTTTTTTTGATAATGTAGAAGAACTAAAACAAAGAATTATTAAGTCTGTTCTATTTTCAAATGTCTTTATCATTAATGAAATAGCTGATAAAAATATTATTACCGACAGCGTTGATAGTTTAGAATTAGAAAACACTGATATATTCCATTTTTCCAGTTACTCTTCAGTATTTAGTTGTTACCTGTATAATAAATTAATCGATAGTGCTCAAGTGATTTTAGATGAGGAAGGAATGGGCACCTATAATTTGTATGATAGCTATGCTAAATATAGAGCTTTATTTCCAGATAATATTTCAGATAGTATTGATTTAACAAAACTGTCTAAGATATTGGTCTCAAATAAAGAATTATATATATCTAATAGTAAAGAAATAGTACAAGAAATTAATTATATAATGATTTGTGAGGATGGTACGTTTGTAGATCAGTTAAATATAATATTTAATTATAAATTTAAAGAAATAGCAGAGAATAATATTTTTTTCACACAAAACTTTCTTGATTATAACGTTGTTACCGAATACGAAATCGAATTGTTCTATCGGAATGTAAAAGATGTATATGGAGATGATATTATTTTTAAACTTCACCCTTTTGATAAAAATCACGATATGTATAAAAAGCTTAATATTAAAACCTTGGAAAGCTACACTCAAATACCTTGGGAAGTCATAATGTATAACCTTATTGTCAAAAATAAATTTTTCAATAAATCGCTCATAACGATTGGTTCTAGTATTCTAAGTTCTAGCTCTTTGTACTTAAAGCACAAAACAAAAAACTTACCAATTAATCATGTGATTTTAACTAAATTGTTTTATACTCCTTTTAATGACTCGATAGAGATTTTGTATGCCAACTTACGTGATAAAACTGATTTTAGTTATTCTTTACCTGAGTCATTTACCGAATTGAAAAATTTAATTCAATAATATTTTTAATTTATATACCCGTTATCTTTGATAATGTTTTGCAATTAAAAAAGACTTGAGTTTTAATTTAAAAATATCACAATTACAGAATGTAAATATCACTGACTTTCCAAGAAAAAACAGCTTTAGGATCTCGCCATAAAAAATGCAGCGATAAGCGTGAGTGTGATCGAATTAAAGCAATTTTACTGTTAGATGAAGATTAATCGTTAACAATATAATGCCCCAGGAAATATAAAAAGTAAAATTAAGATTCTTATTCCTGTTTGAGATAGTATCTATCAAAATAGGAGAATTACCATGAGTAAAAAAAGAACAACTTATTCTGCTGAGTTTAAAAGTAGACTTGTACTGGAGTTATTGGAAAATTAAAAAACAATAACTGAGATTGCAAATGAAAATAATATCACCCCATTGATCCTTCAGAATTGGAAAAAAATATTCCTGGAAAATGCTGTTATTGCAATGGAGCCAGCAAAAGCGTTTAAGGAATATAAGCTAGAGCTTGTTGCGGCTAAAGAAGAAAACGAAATGCTAACAAAAATTGTCGGTAAAATGACTGGTGAAAAGGAGTGGCTTGAAAAAAAGCTAAAAAGCTTGGGCTTATCTAATAAGAAGAAGTTAATTAATCCCAAGCTAGAAAACCTATCTGTATCACAGCAATGTGAGCTATTGAATTTGAATCGGAGTACTTTTTACTACACTGAAAAAGTGAATAATAAAAAGCATGAGATTCAGCAGGAAATAGCCAAAGTGTTTGATAAAACACCAATTTACGGCACTAAAAAGGTGCATCAACAGCTTCTGGAAAATTGAGTCAAGGCATCTTTAAACACGGTAGCAACATATCGAAAGGAGCTGGGTTTAAAGGCTATTTTAGCGGTTAAGCAAGTAACAACCACCGTACCCAATAAGCAACATCAGAAATACAGTTATAAGCTTAGAGGCCTTAATATTTCACATGCTAATCAGGTATGGAGCACAGATATAACCTACATCAAAATCAAGGGTGGAATGGTTTACCTTGCTGCGGTCATTGATTGGCATTCGAAAGCCGTCCTATCACACAAAATATCGAATACGATGGATTGTGCACTGAGCATTAACGTCTTGGATGCGGCCTTAGATCTCTATGGAAAACCTGAGATATTCAATACAGATCAAGGAAGTCAGTATACAAGCGATGTGCATACTCAAAAATTAAAACAGAACGGGATCTCGATATCAATGGACGGGAAAGGCCGTGCCACTGATAATATTTGCATTGAAAGATTTTACGACGCGCAAAATGCGAGCGTATTTATCTAAATGAATATGAAACGGTTAAAGAGTTACCAGAAGACCTATCCGATTACATTGAGTTTTATAATCACGAACGATTTCACGAAACATTGAAATATAAAAAACCAATGAATGTTTACCAAGAAGGAATTAAGGCGAGCTTAGCTTTACCAAAGGTCTCTTAACTGTGGAATAAGAAATATTAAATAACTGTCTTGACTCTTTGGGTAGGTATACTTTAGATCTGTATAAAAATAAACGATTTCTAAAAATAATTATTTTTTGCTAAAAAAAATATAGAAAACCAAAAGGAGAGAAAATGCCATTACCAAATTTTTTAAAGTCATTGTTTACAAAGACACCGAAGAAGTCAACTAAGCCTCTGGTGTCGCGAAATGGACAGCAGATGGCTCAGCAGAGTCAGCCGATGGCTCAGCAGAGAAAAGAAATAAAACATCCAACAGCTAAAACATTTGGTACAATATGTATTAATTTTAAGTCATTTGAAAATAAATATATGACTAAACCTCCCAACATACAATCTCCCTACCATTTATATCCCTTCAGTGTACCTATAAGACCAGAAGTGAGCGAGTTTACTGCAACTGAAAAAGTGAAGATAAGAACATCTGTGCTGGATGCCATTGAAGATTCAACTAGCATGATGGCTATTTCTGAAATGATGATGCCCATTAAACCTGGTAAAAAAATAGAGAAAGGTAATAATCTAATGATCTCAGGACAAACCTTTACTAAGGACCAAAACATTGGCTTTTATAAACATAGGGTAAGACTAAAATGGTTTTTTGGATCAAACTCCACGTGGCTTCAGCAGCAAGTGCAATATGGTCTACGGCAAATCCATTATGTATTAACAAATAATACAGAGTTAATGATATTTACTGATATTCGCGGTGCAGACATTCCCCCCTATCTCACGCATCCGAACACAACTGGCTATAATATATATGTAGGAAAGCATTTTTTGGGACCGATGACAAATCGACAACACAGAACACGGGTTATCTATACTGATATGCTTAACCAGGTATTAAATACGTCTGTACAATTCTCGTCAGAGGCAGATGATTATGTTCGAAATAGACCATGTCACAATGATAGACCATATTTCTGCAGTGGCTCTAAAGATAATATCAAACCAGATAGAGCACTGTTAAATACCAACTCCTGGATCGACTTTATTGATAGTTGTTGCCAATTACCTCAGGCTAAAAGATGGCATCAGATTGAAGTAAAGGCACTCGGCTCAGAGAACATCACTACTGAAACCGCTTTTGAGGCAGTGGACTACTATACTCGCGAAGGTGAACTCGTCGATTAACGAGGGTGTAAACCTAACTATGTAAATACCCTTTTAGATATGAGGAGCAATCTCCTCCTCAAATTCGATTTTAAACCGATTCAAAGCTGGTTTCCAATCTCTAATTGGCATGGTCCATTTTTTAGATGCTGCCTTAATTGCCAAGTAGACAACTTTGAAGGCGGCGGCATCATTTGGAAACACCTTTCTCGTTTTAACTGACTTTCTTATCACGCTGTTTAATGATTCAATCGCATTGGTGGTGTAAATCACTTTGCGAATATCTGCTGGATAAGAAAATAGCGTATTTAAATTATCCCAATGAATCCGCCATGAACGGCTTATTTGAGGGTATTTATCATCCCATTTTTCAGAGAAATGCTCTAATTCCAACCTGGCTTCATCTTCGGTAACTGATTGATATATTGATTTCAAATCAGAGGCGACTGCCTTGTAATCTTTGTAAGGAACAAACTTCATCGAATTACGCACCATATGGACGATACAAAGCTGAATTTTAGTTTTTGGGAAGGTGGCGTTAATGGCTTCAGGGAAGCCTTTTAGGCCATCTACGCAGGCGATTAGCATATTTTTCATGCCTCTATTTTGAAGGTCGGTCATCACTGAAAGCCAGAATTTAGCGCCTTCATTTTCTGATATCCACATAGCCAACAATTCTTTGTGGCCTTCCAAGTTCACGCCTAAAGCAAGGTAAATCGCTTTATTAATGACTCGTTTATCTTGGCGTATTTTTAAAACAATACAGTCCATATAAACGATCGGGTAAGTTGCATCTAAAGGCCTGCTTTGCCAGTCAATCACTTCTTCCATAACCGCATTTGTGACTTGAGAGACAAGCCCAGCAGATATATCAGCACCATACATTTCCTGAAATGTCGCTGTAATATCACGCGTACTCATTCCCTTCGCGTAAAGCGTTAGGATTTGAGCATCCATACCTGTTATACGAGTTTGACGTTTTTTTACAAGCTGTGGCTCAAAGGTTCCCTCTCTATCGCTAGGTGTTTGAATTTCGATATTTCCATGATCACCTTTAAGAAACTTGGTGGAATAACCATTGCGATTATTACCACCATTATGCTCCTTAGGCTGATCTTTCTCATAACCGAGGTGATAACTCATTTCAGAACGGAGCGCTGCTTCAACTGTGATTTTGGTGAGCATAGCGCTGAGTTGATTGAGATCTTCAGGTGTTTTTAGATCTTTAGCTAATTCATTAGCTAGGGCCTGCATTTTATCTGTGATCATTATATTACTCATTATTTAGTCCTTTTATAGATTATACATAATAAGTATTTACACAGTTCTTTTTACACCCTCTACATGCTGTTTAAAAATCAGTCTTTAAAGTTCAACACACCCGAATAATGCACTACTTTACAATAAAAAAATTAAACAGATAAAATACTTTTCGCTAGATTAAAATCCATTTGTTCATCAATATCCACCGAAGGTTCCCGATTCATTTTATAGGCAAATATATTACTCTTTAAGAAAAATCCTTTATTTTCTAAAAGCTTATCTGCTTTACAAATGTAAATAGCACCATTTACTCGATAATAGGTTTCAAGATCTTGGCTTCGTTTATTTAGCACATCAGCTTTTAAGAAGTTATCCATGGATAAGTTCTCAGCAAGTATATTTGACCATAACGGAGAGTGACACATTTCACAAACTGACACTATTGAGTCTGCGTTTTTTGCTGACAGTAGCTCTATTGCTTCATCAATATTCTTGCTAGTTCTTAAAGGTGATGTTGGTTGAAGTAACACTATATAATCATAGTTAGCACTGTTCTCTATTACGTGCTTCAGCGCATCAAACGATGTTGCAGTATCCGTTGCTAGTTCATCAGGTCTTTTAATTATATTTGCTTGATAGGCTTCAGCTACACCTAAGATCTCATTGTCGTCACTTGTAACGAGCACATTATCAATATAAGAACTTTTAAGGCCTGCCTCTATGCTCCATGCAATTAAAGGCTTTCCAGCTAAATCAAGCACATTCTTCCTCGGTAGTCTTTTACTACCACCACGAGCAGGTATGATTGCTAAATAAGTTTTATTTTTATAGATTAAAACACCTCACTATATTCAATATTTGCTTTTTCATATTCATCCATTCTTCCTATGTCCATCCAGTATTCTTTTAGTGGGAATGACATGATCTTTTTATTTTTCCCGATTAGTTTTTCAAATAGTGTTGGCATATCATAAAATTTATCTTCTGGGATTTCATCAATACATTCGCGATTTAAAATGTAAATTCCAGCATTGACATAATATTTTTGTATTGGTTTTTCATCAATAGATAATATTGTTCCATTATTTACATTTACCACACCATACGGTACTTGAAATTCATATTCTCGTAAACACATTGTTGCCATTGATTTGTTTTCTAAATGAAAATCTAAAATGTGCTCAAAGTTTGCATTGGTTAGTAAGTCACCATTCATGACGAAAAAAGGTTCTTTGGGCTTGTCTTCCAGTAGCGTTAATGAGCCAGTTGTACCCATGCGTTTGTCTTCTAACACATATTTAATATTTGCACCGAAATCACAACCATCTTTAAAAAAGTCTTTAATGATGTTTGATTTATACCCCACGCACATTACAATATTAACAAAACCATAGCTTACAAATTTTTCAACAATTGTTTGTAAAATAGGTTTTCCAGCAACAGGTAACATTGGTTTGGGGGTTTTATAGGTAAGTGGCCGTAAACGAGATCCTAGCCCTCCAACCATTAAAATAATTTTATTAGGTTTATACTGTGGCCTTAATAGCTCATCAATAAATTCTACTTTAATGACTCTATTATTAGAGTCGACTACTGGTATTTGGTGAATTTGCTTATTTTGACAAAGCTGAATAATTTCTTCTTTACTTTGGCTTTGATTGGCAACGGTTGGTGTTTTAAAGTAAACATCTTCAATTTTATCACTTAATACTTTTTCTGATAAGATTGCGCGTCTTATATCACCATCGGTTAATGTGCCGAGTAGCTTCTCATTTTCATCAACAACGATTGCAAATTGAACCGCTGCTTTATCTATGACTTCTAAGGCTTCTTTGATCGTAGATTTTATTGTCAGCTTTAATTTTTGGATGTTTTTCATTTAACCTCTTTTAATAATACAAAGCTTTCTGCATAATCACAGCCAGCAGTAGCCCCTCTTAGGGTTGCTAACGCTAGAAGGTTTCTTTCACTTCTTGGGAATGGATGCTCTCCCATTTCACTTTTAAATACCCGCATGATCTCTAGTTTTTTATCCATAAAATTAGAAATATCTACGAACACATTTGGAATAAAGCTATCTTCTTTTGTGCTTGGTGCAAATTCTGTCTCACTTAAGGTTTCTACCATATATATTTTTTTAATAAATGGGTATCTAAAGGACTTAGTACAACTATATGAAGCATCAAAAACATGTCGATGATCACTATGGACATCACTTTTAAAAGGTAAATAAATAATATTTGGTTTTACCTCGTTAATAACTTTAGATATTTTTCTTATTAATTCACTCATGCTATATTCATCTACAGTCATGGTAGAAAGACCAAGTTTATGAACAGAGTCAAAGGCATACATCTTACTGACCTTGTTAATTTCGTTATTTCTACGGGTAACTAAATCTTTTTGAAAACCATCTGATTCTTTTATATTTGTCACGATTAGCCAATGAATTTTGTCTCCATTTGCTTTGTGTTTAAGAAGTGTGCCTCCACATCCTAATGTTTCATCATCAGGGTGTACTGCAATAATGAGTGTTTTATTCATTGCTTATTTCCAATATATCTTCATCCTTAAATAACAAATCTTTAAAAGTGTGATTCTTAATAATATCAACTGCTTTTTGTGAGCTTTTTCCATCGCCATATATATTGACCGCGTTGGTTACAATTTTTTGAAACTCTTTTGTTGAAATTTTATTAATAGCACTTGTTATAAATGCTTTATCTCCACCAATAAAGAGAACATTTTCATTTGCATCACGTCCTGTTTGTCTGTAGCCCACATTAATGGCAGCTATTGGTACGGATGCAGCTTCATGAATACCAGATGATGAGTTTCCTATTATAAATTCAGCATTCTTATAAATAGAAACAAAAATATTTCTAGGCTGGTTTCGATAGAATATAAAGTTGTCATCGTCTTTATATTTCTCAATGACTTTTATGATCTCCCTGTTTCCTGGGTCGATATTTGGATAACTTACAAATGCGTTGATGCCTTTTTCTTGCAACGCAAGTAAAATATTTTCAAAAATTTCAGCTGATTGGCTACTCTCTTTAGGAATAGGATGAAAAATCAAAATCGCAAAGGAATCAAAGCCTTTTTTAATGTTAAAATACTTTTTAATTTCTTTTTTTGATTTGATAGATTCATTAATAAATTTATCTAAAGCAACACTACCTATATTGTAAACTCTTTCTTTTGCTTCACCCATCTTAACAAGCCTTAGCGCATGCGCCTTGTTTGAAACCATATGTATAGTGGATAATTTTGAGGTGGCGTGTCTTATAGGGTTATCTATATGAGAATCTTTAACATGATCCCCACCAAAAAAATGGATTGTTGGTATCTCCAAGTATCCTCCAATTATTGAAGCAACTATTACCTCTTCTCTATCTCCTGCATAAATAATAATTTCTGGGTCATAATTGGCGACTATATCTATTGCATTTTGCAGAAGTATAGCCCCAGACTTAATTCTTGAGGCTTTAGTGTCAGAATCAATAAGTGTTTCTATTTTAGCTAAAATTTTTAAACCATCATTTTCTATATCTTGAACTGTATATCCGTAATTTTTAGAAAGGTGTGCGCCTGAGACAATCAACTGTAATTCAATCGTTTTATCTTTTTCTAATATTTTATATAAGGTACTCAATAAATCATATTCTGAACGTATGGCAGTAAACGCTAATATTTTTTTTTTCATTTTGGCATCTTAATTATATTATAAACTTTTTTAAATTGCATAGTCATAAGAAAATGCAAAGGTTTCATCTTTCCTTCTAGCTCCCAAAAACACACTCTGTAGTATCAATTTATAAGAATTGTGAAGATTTATTACTTGGTTATATGGTATTTAGAGCTATATTTTCCAGTTAAGATAACATTTCCTGATTTAAAATATCTATACCCATGCAACTTCAAAATGCAACGTCAGATACGAATTCTATAATCAGAATAAGGCGCAGCATGAGGTAATGGTTATTCTCGCATCAAATGGCAAGCTTTAGCTGCGCCCGATCATATAAAAACCGAGCCAGGCACCAACCAGCAAGGCTTCTTGTATCAATTTGCATCGTTATAACATATCAATAGATAATAACTTACCTTCAATTTTATGCATCACACCTCGCCACAATTTGCATAGCTGATATTGCATTTCTGGTTAGCATGGGTATATATCATTATATAAAGCATTCCGCATAGTATCTTATCATTTTTAAACCGTAGTTAATTTTTTTGGGCTCTACCTTCTTATGCTCTATGAAGTTTTGAATTATTAAATCAATCCAATTTTCGCTTGCAGCTATCCCCAAGGCCATACCTCCAGCTATTCTGGGATTGACCTCTAAAAAGTATAATGACTTATCTTCTTTTTCGATAAATTGAAAGTTTATAGGGCCAATAAACTTAACGTGCTGCGCCATCTGTTTAATATATTTTACAATAAGTTCCTGCTTGGTTACTATGCCTTTTGTAGATTTCCCATCCTTTACATCCATACGTATTCGCGGAATGATATAGATAGGTTTACTATCTTTATCAAACAAGCAATCCACGGTATACTCGTCTCCATTAATAATCTCTTGAGAGATCATTTCATGCATATCTTGTTCTTCATCACCTATATATACGCCACTACCACCTCTGCCAAATCGAGGTTTAACCAATGAAAAATCCTGGCTTAATGATGTTTTTGGAGTTAATATATTGTGTGTATTACAAAATAGATAAGCCTTATATTTATCTAAAAAAATACTTAAACTATTTTTTTCTGAAATAAGAATAAAAATACCTTTTTCTTTAAAATATTCTTTTCTTTCTGCCCAACCTAAAAGGGTTCCATCGAATGACGGAATAACTATATCAATCTTATATTTAAGTAATTTCTCTTCTATAGTTTCCCACAAATTAGGATCGTTACTATAAGGAAAAACAATAAATTCATCAGCAAGACACATTCCATGGTTTTCTTTATTTACATCTGAGGCGATGGCAGTATGTCCACTAGACTTTATTGCTTTAATCAAATATGCAGAAACCAGACTGCCACTTGCTTCGGTCAATATTCTCATTGTATTTTCTCTATCACAATATGGTATCTAGCCAGCTTAATCTTATTTACTAAATCAAAATTTATTTTTTCACTTATTTCTAATATCCTAAATAAGCCTACCAATAAAGCATTTATTCTTTTTTTATCAAAATATAATTGGATAGTTCCTTTTTCATGTTTTTCGCTTACAGTTCTTTCAAAATGGCGACCATTAAAGGTATGGTCTGAAGTCGATATTAAATCCAAATATATTTTCCCATTATTTTTAAGGCATCTATGTAATTCATGCATGCCTTTCTTTGCAATAGTATATGGCATACTATCTAATACTCCATGGGAAAGCATAAAATCAAAAAAATTATCTTCATATGGTAAATTAATAATATTAGCTACTTCCATCTTATCTGCTATATTACTCAAGTTCTGTTTTTTGAAATTGTCTTTTGCGATATCTATGGCTTCATTAGATAAATCAAATCCATAGCCATCAAGTTTAAATTCATGAAGAAGCTTTACATGTCTACCTATCCCGCACCCAAAATCCAAAACTTTAGGGCTTTCATTATAAATATTTTGATCAACAAATTCATTCAAACCGATTCTTTTTCTAATATATTTAGATATAAATCTAACTATATCTTCTTGTGGATAAAAAATAAAATTATCTTTATTTGTATACGCATTATTCCATTCTTTGATTTTTATATTTTCAATTAAATCGCCCATTGAATAATCTCATCTTTTTGATAGTCTTTTGACGCAAGACTACCGACTACTTTATCCCATTGCATCGGAGAAATTCCAGTGCCAGGTCTTTTTATTGTAATATTCTCTTTTGTTAAAATATCACCTTTATTGATATCTAAATTCGCGACGATAGATTTTCTTGCCACAACAATGTTAGGAATTTCACTTGGTCTTGGTTTTTTGACTTTAGATCCAAGTGCAAGTTCAATATTTCTTATGCTTGTCACCATTGCTTTTAATTCATCTGGCTCTAATGATGCTTTGTGATCAGGACCTTCCATTTTTTTATCAAGTGTAAAGTGTTTTTCTATACAACATGCGCCCATTGCAACCGCTGCGATATCAACTTCAATACCTAATGTGTGGTCGCTATAACCATAAGGGATATCAAAGGTATTTCCGATGGTTACCATAGCCTTTAAATTAACGTCGGTCATTGGTGTTGGGTACATAGTATTCGCATGTAAGACGGTAATATTCTCTTTTTTTGTTCCTGCATTAATAACAACCTCTAAAGCACTTTCAATTTCACCAATATTAGCCATTCCCGTAGACAAGATCACTTTTTTATTGAGGGAACCAATATGGCGAAGATACGGTAGGTTGGTGATTTCGCCGCTTGGAATTTTAAATATTTCAAGGCCTAGATTGTTTAGGAAGTCTATACTTGGGTGGTCAAATGGAGTCGAAAGGAAAATGATTTTTTTATCATTACAGTAAGTGTATAGGATTTCAAAATCAGCATAAGACAGTTCCAATTTTTTAACCATTTCAAATTGACTTTCTTTACTGCTAGTAGTCTTTTTTTGATACATAGCTTTTTCTGTACCCTTAGAAATGCACAACTCGGTTTTAAAGGTTTGAAATTTTATTGAGTCAGCTCCAGCTCTAACTGCTACGTCAATAAGTTTTTTAGCTATTTTTATGTTTCCATTATGGTTAACACCAGCTTCTGCAATTATAAATGTTTTTCTCATTAGCCATCCTTTAAAAGCACCTTGAAGTTTATTTTTTACTAGAAATTTTTAGATTGGAATGTAAGAAATCATTTTCCATAGCTAATAATTTTTTAGAGCGTTTCTTTAATTTTTTAACTGGGGAACCAAAATACATCCCCCATTCATCTAAATTTTTCATAACAAGAGATAATGCTCCAACTGAAGATCCCGTCCCTATAATTACATTTGGAAGAATTATTGTTCCAGATCCTATTATTGCGTGTTTTTTTATTAAAATCGGGCCAGAATCACCACCTGTAAATTTATCTGGGATTGTGGGGTTTGTCATAAATGCACCAGAATAATCATCTGTTTTGCTGTAAAGTCTCACCCCTTGTGAAATTCCAGAAAAATCCTCCATGGTAATTCCTCGCCCTCCAGACAGAAGAGAGTAAGCACCTATATGGATGAAATTTCCTAAGGTAATTCCATAATATGAGTTGGCGATAAGAGTGCAATAACCATCTATTCTCACATTATTCCCAATGGAGATATTGTTCATACCAATCACTGTACAATTTTTTTCTATTAAAACGTTTTCTCCAACATTTTTAAAGCCGGCATCCCTCAGCTCTTGTGAAGTATAAAAACCAGAATTAAGAAACATGCATACCTCTATTAAATTACACTACTAGGAATATTAACCACGCGCTGTTCAAGCCATTTTGCATTCGCTAGATCGCCACATTGATTGTTTTTATACATATCAAGCTCATTCATTAATTTCCAAATTGGTCGTGTCATTACACCACTGGCATTTGTTTCATCAAGAAATGCGTTTCTGGTTGTTTCATCTTTTAAAATAATCGCATTTAACCAATAGTTAACTGTTGAGTCTGTTTTTTCAGTTATAAACTCAACATCACACTCTTTAAAGAAAGCTGTATATTTTTCTGCTGTACCGCGTTTTGATGCTAGAATTTTTTCAAGTTGCTCCATTTGAGCGCAACCCAATGCCGCATTCAAATTAGCTAGGCGATAATTATATCCCACCATATCATGAACATATTCCCATTTATGAGGGATTTTTGCAGTGGTTGTTATGTGTTTTGCTTTTTCTGCGAGTAATTTATCATCAGTTAAAATCATTCCTCCACCCCCACAAGTAATGGTTTTATTACCATTAAAGCTGAGCATGCCAAATGTACCAAATGTGCCAGTATGCTTACCTTTGTAAAACGAACCGAGTGATTCTGCCGCATCTTCAATTAAAATGAGGTTATATTCATCACAAATGGCTTTGATCTCATCAATTCGACAAGGGAAACCAAAAGTATGCATTGGAATAACGGCTTGTATTCTTTTTCTTGTTGCTTTGTTAATACAATACCCATTTTCTTGAAATGTTTCATTGTCTAAAAATAGTTTTAGACTTTTTGGTGAGAGTCCCATTGTGTCTTTATCGACATCAATAAAAATGGCTTTCGCCCCTGTGTAGGCGATTGCATTTGTTGTTGCGATAAATGTAAGAGGTTGTGTAATGACTTCGCAGTCATGATCAACACCAGATAAGACTAATGCCATATGCAACGCTACTGTGCCGTTAACGGCTGCGATTGCATATTTAGCACCTGTATACTCTGCACACATACCTTCAAATTGAGTTACAAACTTACCGACACTTGATACAAATGTTGAATCAATGCATTCATTGACATACTTTTTTTCATTGCCTCTAAAAACAGGCGCATGCAGCGGGATAAACTCGTCTGTATTGTAAAGATCAGGACCTTTAACTAAATCAATAAATTTTTTATTGTTCATGGTTTACCTACATTTTAGAGTCTAAATATTTCCCATTATCTTGGTGACTAAAGTTAGGGATTAAGTCAAAAAACAGTTCAACTATGGCATCTTTTTTCCAATCGCCAGATGCTTTCATTGCCTCTATTTGAGTTAAAAAGTTAGCGAGCTTTTCATTATTTACATTTGAGTTGTTTTTGACAATCCCTAAGGTTTTAAATCGGACGAGATCAAGCTCTTCACCTTCAACAAAAAATGCTTCATAATCTTTTTCACCTGCCGTGTTTGATGGAAAGAAAGCACATGGCCATTTATTTTGCTTAGCCAGTTCATCTATTGATTTTCTTGCCTCATCTTCTGTTTGACATGCAACAGCCTCGAAGCCTCTTGCTTTTAGGTATTTCTGTGCAATTGAACTAAAGGTAACGAGGTTTAATTCTTCATTTAATTTAGGGAAAACGATATCACCATTATCACCTAAAAGCGTTGATATAAGACAAAGTTCCCCAGATTCTTTGGGGGTGACAAAATAGCGGCGAACATCATTAGGCGCGGCAATAGGTTGTTTTTTTAATAGCCGTTGGTTAAATCCGTGTAGGAGAGATCCATCTGAAAATGCGACGTTAGCAAAACGTGCTGTTGATATATCGATCTTTTTTCCTTTTTGAATCAAATACATCTCCATGATGCGTTTTGATCCACCCATCATATTAACTGGGTTAGCGGCTTTATCAGTTGAAACACAAAAATATTTTTTAGCGCCTGTTTCAATCGCTAAATCAATTGTTTTTATGGTATTTATGATGTTTGTTTTAATCATACGCATAAGAGTGTAGGGATCTTCTTCAGATCTCACATGCTTTAATGCCGATAAATTTAAGACATAGTCATAAGTGCCTTCCGCTCTAAACATAGCTTCAAATTCAATAGAGCCGCAATCAAGCGCAAATGTTTTGAAGTCACCATCAGTATAGCCAAAAGAGCTACGAATATCACGAACCAGTTCGACAAGGTTGTTCTCTGAAATATCGACAACATGCAGTTTTTTCGGCGCGCGAAAAAAAATTTCTTTCGTCACAGCTTGCCCAATAGAGCCCGCACCTCCAATTACGCAAAAAGAACTTTGTTGAACTTTTTTAGTAAGTATATCTTCAAAATCGTTAATATCCTCTCCAAGAAGAGGTTTGGTTCTACCGATTAGGTTTAGTATGTTCATGATATCCCTTAGATTCAACTCAGCAGGGCATATTATACTTTGTTTGCATTTTGACCAAACAAAATATCCGCCCTAAATTTACCATCCCAACAAGCTTTTTGTATTTTTCCTGCAACACTATCCTATAATGTATCCTCTTTTTATTAAATTAAATAGAGCTCGTCTAAATGTACACAAATCTCTAGCTCCACCACTGCATATATACCCATGCTACCCCGAAATGCAATATCAGCAAGGCAAATTGTGCCGATATGCGATATCAGATCCGCAAATTGGCAGTTACACCTGCCCTAAAATTAAAGAGAAGTTATTCTCAATAGATATTTTATAATAATGCAAACTTAAACAAGGAGTAGCGAGAGTTGGGGCAGGAGATAGTTTTTATATGAAAGCAAGCTTGGGCTTGCTTTTAACGTTTGCTGCTGGGTCGCCATTACATCAGTTGCGCCTTATCTCTGATTATCAGATCGCATCACGTTGCATTTCGATCGTTGCATGGGTATACACCTTATAATAAGCATTTTATGAAAATTTTGTGATAAGAATGTATCATAAACTTCTGGCTATTTATTCCTAGCAACAGCTGCCAGGCTTGCCATGCGTTCCTGAAGTTCCTTAATTTCCGTAAGATCCATAATCTGAAGCTCTTTCAATTCATTAGGTGTTTTAGGTGCTATATTAGTTAGGCGCTCGCTATGTTGCATGCGTTTTTTGAGATCGAAGAGTTCTGTACGCTCCTGATAGCCTTTGTTATTATTTATCTTTTCAACCTCATCTGTGAGGCTGTCCAAATATATCTTGCGTGAGATATGTGCATTATATGCCCTAAGCTCTTTAGATTCTTTAGCCTCCCAAGCAGCTTCAAGTGCTTCAAAATTTTCAAGATCGCTAAATGTTTCATGGGTTTTATATGATGAAAATGTTTGAAAGTACCGACATCTAATGCGACCTTTATCGCCAGCTGTAATTACATATTCACCTTGATAGGCATATTCTACTTGATCTGAATAACATCCAAAGCTCATATAAAAATAACCCCAGTTGTCTGCAATAGTAACGGCCTCGAGAGGAAAGTTATCAGCAAATACTTTGCTGTCATTATAGTAGATATTCCCCATAGATGATTCATCAACAGTGCCTAATATTTTATGAGATAATTCATGAATTAACGTCTGCACAATAAAATTAAAGCTATTCTTAAATAGCACAGGGTTGATATAAATCCTCATACCCGATATGGTTGTTGGGATGACTATGGTATATACAGTAGCCGCAGAGTCACCTGGTGATAATGGTGTTATTTCAAAATTTTTAAAATCTGTATAGTGATTATACGCTGGCGTGTTTGGCGTATCTATCATGGTTATCTCAGCCGTACAAGTAATCCTTCTTTGATTTTGCTCATTAACAAAGGTAATAAATGTTTCTGGATCCTGTAATGTATCTTGCATTAGTCTCATCTTGGCTGTTAAAGCAGCTATAAAATTCGGATCATCACACCCGAACCACGCTTTCACTCGCTTTTCAAAAAAAATAACATCATCATTATCTGGAGCGTTTATAAAGCGTAGATAATTGCACATAGCCTTATATCCATCTGCTACAATGTCCATTGCAAGCCTTGCAGCATTTCGTAATTTCTGCTTCTCATGCACAGTAAATGCCACTGGATCATGAGGATTAGCTCCATATTTCTGATTTTCTCTATAAGCTGGTGCTCTAAAGTCATAATCTGGGTGTTGAGGCGTAAGTGAACTAAAATCAGCAATTTCTTTTATCCTAGCGTATCGCGCAGTTGATGATGAACCGAAAAGATCAAATCTAATTTTTTCATGTTGAGTTATACTATCAAAAAAAATAGTAGGCATTTTATGTTCCTTTATGTTGATAATATTTATGTTAGTAGTGCAAATTTACGCCCTTCTCGAGTTTGGCGTTTTTTTAGTAAATGTTAACTTCATGTTTGCTAATATATATACCCATGCTTATGCCACTGTGCTTAGGCTGATGTACATAAGCCCTAAAATTGCATGGTATCATTTTTATATTAAAATTAGTAAAATATAAAAAGTGCAAATACTCTCCCATGCTTGGCGTATCTATCATAGTAAAATACCAGTCACAGTTAATCATTCGTTGGTTTCGCGCATTAACAAAGGTAATAAATGTTGCCCGATCCTGTAATGTATCTTGCATTCGTCTCATCTTGGGTGTTACAACACTTATAAAATTTTCAGTATCGCAGCCGAACCACACTTTCACTCAATTTTTAAATTTAATAACATCATGGTTATCTGGATCGTTCATAAAGAGTAGATAATTGCACATAGCCTGATATCCATTTGCGACAATGTGCATTGCAAGCGTTGTAGCACTTCGTAGTTTCATTTTTTGGATTTCAGTAAATGCCACCAGCTCATTAGGATTAGCTTCATATTTCCCAGCCTCTCTATAAGCTGGTAGGCGAAAGTCATAATTTGAATGTTGAGGCGTAAGAAAGCTGAAATCTGCAATTTCTTTGGTTTTAACGTGGGGCATCATTTTTGCGTTACCGAAGATATCAAATTTAATTTTTTCATGCAGAGTTTGCAGAGTTTGCAGAGTTTGCAGAGTTTGCAGAGTTTGCAGAGTTTGCAGAGTTTGCAGAGTTTGCAGAGTTTGCAGAGTTTGCAGAGTTTGCAGAGTTTGCAGAGTTTGCAGAGTTTGCAGAGTTTGCCGAGTTTGCCGAGTTTGCCGAGTTTGCAGAGTTATACTATCAAAAAAATAGTAGTAATTTTATGTTACTTTATATTAACATCCTTTATGTTAACATAATTTACATTAATAACATTATATTAATAGTGCAAATTGACTCCTTTATCAAGTTTGGCGTTTTGTTAATAAATAGTAACTTCACGGTTGCTAATATATACCCAATGTTACCTGCGCGTACTGCGTTTCATGCGAGCCATGCGTTGCCTGCGCTGCCTACCTTCCCTGCTGTCCATAGCTTCTATATGTGCCATGTGTTGTTCAAGTTTTTTAAGTTCCTTAGGTGTTTTAGGCTCTATATTAGTAAGGCTCTCGCTATATTCCATACGTTGTTTGAGATCGAAGAGTTCTTTTCGCTTAACATAGCCTTTATTTTTATTTCTCGTTCCAACAGCTGTCAGGTTATCCAAATAGATCCTGCGTGAGATATGTGCCTTAAGTGTCCTAAGCTCCTTAGCACTTTTAGGCTCATTATCTGCTGCAAGTGCTTCCAACGCTTCAAGCTCGTCAAGATCGTTAAATGTTTGATATTTTTTAGATGTTGCAAATGTATGCAGGGTTCGAGCTTTCTTCTGACCTTGATCGCTAGCTGTAATTTCATATTCCGCTTGATAGTCATATTCTTGTTGACCTGGATAACATCCAAAGCTCATATAAAAAAAAGCCCAATTGTCTGCAATAGTAACTGCTTGGTGAGGCTCGCTAAAGGTGAGATTTCTGCATAACTTGGCTCCGTAGATTGGTTGCTCGTCATGAATTTGATCCTTAGTCATTAATATTTTATGAGTTAATTCATGAATTATCCCCCGTGCAATCTGATTGATGTTCTTAATACATAAATTGACTATATAAATCCTAATCCCCATGCTTATGCCACTGTGCCTACCCCGCTTTACATAAGCCTCACAGCATAATGGCATCGTTTTTATATTAAAATCATAAAAATCTTTATAGTTCCTATACTCTGGCATGTTAGGCGTATTTATCCTAGTGAAACAATGAGCACAGCTAATAGTTCTTTGGTTTTGCGCATTAACAAAGGTAATAAATGTTGCCCGATCCTGTAATGTATCTTGCATTAGACGCATCTTGGGTGTTACAACACTTATAAAATTCTCAGTATCGCAGCCGAACCACACTTTCACTCGCTTTTTAAATTTAATAACATCATGATTGTCTGGATCGTTCCTGAAGCGTAGATAATTGCACATCGCCTGATATCCATTTGCGACAATGTGCATTGCAAGCGTTAGAGCCCTTCGGAGTTTCATTTTATCGATAGCGGTAAATTCCTCAGGCATATTAGGATTAGCTCTATATTGCGCAGCCTCTCTATAAGCTGGTAATCGAAAGTCAAAATCTGGATGTTGAGGCGTAAGGAAGCTGAAATCAGCAATTTCTTTGGTTTTAACGTGGGGCATCATTTTTGCGTTACCGAAGATATCAAATTTAATTTTTGCATGTTGAGTTATACTCTCAAAAAAAATAGTAGCCATTTTATGATCCTTTATATTAATCGTCTTTATGTTAATAGTCTTTATGTTAATAGTCTTTATGTTAATAGTCTTTATGTTGACAGTTTTTAGGTTAAAGTGTAGATTTACTAACTTCTCAAATTTGGCGTTTTTTAGTAAATAGTAACTTCACGGTTGCTAATATATATACCCAATGTTACCTGCGCGTACTGCGTTTCATGCGAGCCATGCGTTGCCTGCGCCGCCTACCTTCTTCCCTGCTGTCCATAGCTTCCATGTGTGCCAAGTGTTCCGCCTCTTTTTTAAGATTTTTAAGTTCCTTAAGTGTTTTAGGCTCTATATTTGTAAGGCTCTCGCTATATTCCATTCGTTGTTTGAGCTCGAAGAGCTCTTTTCGCTCTTTTCGCTCTTTTCGCTCTTTTCGCTCTTGGTAGCCTTTCTTTTTATCTTTCTTTTTTATACACATCAGAGAAGCCCCAGCTGTCAGGCTGTCCAAATAGACCCTGCGTGAGATATGTGCCTGAAGTGCCCTAAGCTTAGCTCTTTTAGGATCATTACCTGCTACAATTTCTTCCAGCTCTTCAAGATCGTTAAATGTTTGATATTTTTTAGATGTTGTAAATGTATGCAGGGTTCGAGCTTTCTTCTGACCTTGATCGCTAGCTGTAATTTCATATTCCGCTTGATAGTCATATTCTTGTTGACCTGGATAACGTCCAAAGCTCATATAAAAAAAAGACCAGTTGTCTGCAATAGTAACTGCTAGGTCAGGATCGCTAAAGGTGAGATTTCTGCATAACTTGGCTCCGTAGATTTGTTGCTCGTCATGAATTTTATCCTTAGTGATTAATATTTTATGAGTTAATTCATGAATTATCCCCCGTACAATCTGATTGATGTTATCGATACATAAATTGACTATATAAAGCCTAATCCCCATGCTTATGCCACTGTGCCTACCCCGCTTTACATAAGCCTTATAATTGCATGGTATCGGGTTTATATTAAAATTATCAAAATCTACATAGTGCAAATACTCTCCCATGCTTGGGGTATCTATCATAGTAAAATACGAGTCACAGCTAATCATTCGTTGGTTTCGCGCATTAACAAAGGTAACAAATGTTGCCCGATCCTGTAATGTATCTTGCATTCGTCGCATCTTGGGTGTTACAAAACTTATAAAATTATCAGTATCGCAGCCGAACCACGCTTTCACTCGCTTTTTAAATTTAATAACATCATGATTGTCTGAATCGTTCCTGAAGCGTAGATAATTGCACATCGCCTGATATCCATTTGCGACAATGTGCATTGCAAGCGTTAGAGAGCTTCGGAGTTTCATTTTATCGATAGCGGTAAATTCCTCAGGCATATTAGGATTAGCTCTATATTGCGCATCCTCTCTGTAAGCTGGTAGTCTAAAGTCAAAATCTGGATGTTGAGGCGTAAGGAAGCTGAAATCAGCAATTTCTTTGGTTTTAACGTGGGGCATCATTTTTGCGTTACCCCAGAGAGCAAATCTAATTTTTTCATGAGGAGTTATACTATCAAAAAAAATAGTAGGCATTTTGTGTCCCTTCTGTTAATAGTCTTTATGTTAATAGTATTTATGTTAATAGTTTTTAGGTTAATAGTCTTTATGTTGACAGTTTTTAGGTTAAAGTGTAGATTTACTAACTTCTCAAATTTGGCGTTTTTTAGTAAATGTTAACTTTATGTTTGCTAATATATATACCCAGTGTTACCTGCGCGTACTGCGTTTCATGCGGGCCATGCGTTGCCTGCGCCGCCTACCTTCTTCCCTGCTCTCCATAGCTTCCATGTGTGCCAAGTGTTCCGCCTCTTTTTTAAGCTTTTTAAGTTCCTTAAGTGTTTTAGGCTCTATATTTGTAAGGCTCTCGCTATATTCCATTCGTTGTTTGAGCTCGAAGAGCTCTTTTCGCTCTTGGTAGCCTTTCTTTTTATCTTTCTTTTTTATACACATCAGAGAAGCCCCTGCTGTCAGGCTGTCCAAATAGACCCTGCGTGAGATATGTGCCTGAAGTGCCCTAAGCTTAGCTCTTTTAGGATCATTACCTGCTACAATTTCTTCCAGCGCTTCAAGATCGTTAAATGTTTGATATTTTTTAGATGTTGCAAATGTATGCAGGGTTCGAGCTTTCTTCTGACCTAGATCGCTAGCTGTAATTTCATATTCCGCTTGATAGTTATATTCTTCTTGACCTGGATAACGTCCAAAGCTCATATAAAAAAAAGACCAGTTGTCTGCAATAGTAACTGCTAGGTCAGGATCGCTAAAGGTGAGATTTCTGCATAACTTGGCTCCGTAGATTTGTTGCTCGTCATGAATTTTATCATTAGTGATTAATATTTTATGAGTTAATTCATGAATTATCCCCCGTGCAATCTCATTGATGTTATTAATACATAAATTGACTATATAAATCCTAATCCCCATGCTTATGCCACTGTGCCTACCCCGCTGTACAAAAGCCTTATAATTGCATGGTATCGGTTTTATATTAACATCAAAAAAATCTACATAGTGCAAATACTCTCCCATGCTTGGCGTATCTATCCTATTGAAATGGCCCGTAAAGCTAATCATTCGTTGGTTTCGCGCATTAACAAAGGTAACAAATGTTGCCCGATCCTGTAATGTATCTTGCATTCGTCTCATCTTGGGTGTTACAAAACTTATAAAATTATCAGTATCGCAGCCGAACCACGCTTTCACTCGCTTTTTAAATTTAATAACATCATGATTGTCTGGATCGTTCCTGAAGCGTAGATAATTGCACATCGCCTGATATCCATTTGCGACAATGTGCATTGCAAGCGTTAGAGCCCTTCGGAGTTTCATTTTATCGATAGCGGTAAATTCCTCAGGCATATTAGGATTAGCTCTATATTGCGCATCCTCTCTGTAAGCTGGTAGTCTAAAGTCAAAATCTGTATATTGAGGCGTAAGGAAGCTGAAATCAGCAATTTCTTTGGTTTTAACGTGGGGCATCATTTTTGCGTTACCCCAGAGAGCAAATCTAATTTTTTCATGAGGAGTTATACTATCAAAAAAAATAGTAGGCATTTTGTGTTCCCTTCTGTTAATAGTCTTTATGTTGACAGTTTTTAGGTTAAAGTGTAGATTTACTAACTTCTCAAATTTGGCGTTTTTTAGTAAATGTTAACTTTATGTTTGCTAATATATATACCCAGTGTTACCTGCGCGTACTGCGTTTCATGCGGGCCATGCGTTGCCTGCGCCGCCTACCTTCCCTGCTGTCCATAGCTTCAATGTGTGCCAAGTGTTCCGCCTCTTTTTTAAGCTTTTTAAGTTCATTAAGTGTTTTAGGCTCTATATTTGTAAGGCTCTCGCTATATTCCATTCGTTCTTTGAGCTCGAAGAGCTCTTTTCGCTCAAGATAGAGTTTATTATTATTTATCTTTTCAACCTCATCTGTGAAGCTGTCCAAATAGACCCTGCGTGAGATATGTGCCTGAAGTGCCCTAAGCTTAGCTCTTTTAGGATCATTACCTGCTACAATTTCTTCCAGCGCTTCAAGATCGTTAAATGTTTGATATTTTTTAGATGTTGTAAATGTATGCAGGGTTCGAGCTTTCTTCTGACCTTGATCGCTAGCTGTAATTTCATATTCCGCTTGATAGTCATATTCTTGTTGACCTGGATAACGCCCAAAGCTCATATAAAAAAAAGACCAATTGTCTGCAATAGTAACTGCTAGGTCAGGATCGCTAAAGGTGAGCTTTCTGCATAACTCGGCTCCGTAGATTGGTTGCGTGTCATTGATCTCATCCTTAGTGATTAATATTTTATGAGTTAATTCATGAATTATCCCCCGTGCCATCTCATTGATGTTATCGATACATAAATTGACTATATAAAGCCTAATCCCCATGCTTATGCCACTGTGCCTACCCCGCTGTACAAAAGCCTTATAATTGCATGGTATCGGGTTTATATTAACATCATAAAAATCTACATAGTGCAAATACTCTCCCATGCTTGGCGTATCTATAATTTTGGCATCAATCACACAGCTAATAGTTCTTTGGTTTTGCGCATTAACAAAGGTAACAAATGTTGCCCGATCCTGTAATGTATCTTGCATTCGTCTCATCTTGGGTGTTACAAAACTTATAAAATTATCAGTATCGCAGCCGAACCACGCTTTCACTCGCTTTTTAAATTTAATAACATCATGATTGTCTGGATCGTTCCTGAAGCGTAGATAATTGCACATCGCCTGATATCCATTTGCGACAATGTGCATTGCAAGCGTTAGAGCCCTTCGGAGTTTCATTTTATCGATAGCGGTAAATTCCTCATGCATATTAGGATTAGCACTATATTGCGCAGCCTCTCTATAAGCTGGTAGTCTAAAGTCAAAATCTGGATGTTGAGGCGTAAGGAAGCTGAAATCAGCAATTTCTTTGGTTTTAACGTGGGGCATCATTTTTGCGTTACCCCAGAGAGCAAATCTAATTTTTTCATGAGGAGTTATACTATCAAAAAAAATAGTAGGCATTTTGTGTTCCCTTCTGTTAATAGTCTTTATGTTGACAGTTTTTAGGTTAAAGTGTAGATTTACTAACTTCTCAAATTTGGCGTTTTTTAGTAAATGTTAACTTTATGTTTGCTAATATATATACCCAGTGTTACCTGCGCGTACTGCGTTTCATGCGGGCCATGCGTTGCCTGCGCTCCCTACCTTCCCTGCTGTCCATAGCTTCCAGATGTGCCATGTGTTGTTCAAGCTTTTTAAGTTCCTTAGGTGTTTTAGGCTCTATATTAGTAAGGCTCTCGCTATACTCCATGCGTTGTTTGAGATCGAAGAGTTCTTTTCGCTTAACATAGCCTTTATTTTTATCTCTCGTTTTAACAGCTGCTGTTAGGTTATCCAAATAGACCCTGCGTGAGATATGTGCCTTAAGTGTCCTAAGCTCCTTAGCACTTTTAGGCTCATCACATGGTGCAAGTGCTTCCAACGCTTCAAGCTCGTCAAGATCGTTAAATGTTTGATATTTTTTAGATGTTGCAAATATGTTACCTACCCGAGAGGGATTGTGACCTTGATCGCTAGCTGTAATTTCATATTCCGCTTGATAGTCATATTCTTGTTGACCTGGATAACATCCAAAGCTCATATAAAAAAAAGCCCAATTATCTGCAATAGTAACTACTAGGTCAGGATCGCTAAAGGTGAGCTTTCTGCATAACTCGGCTCCGTAGATTGGTTGCGTGTCATTGATCTCATCAACAGTCATTAATATTTTATGAGTTAATTCATGAATTATCCCCCGTGCAATCTCATTGATGTTATCGATACATAAATTGACTATATAAAGCCTAATCCCCATGCTTATGCCACTGTGCCTACACCGCTGTACAAAAGCCTTATAACTGCATGGTATCGGGTTTATATTAACATCATAAAAATCTACATAGTGCAAATACTCTCCCATGCTTGGCGTATCTATCCTCCTGAAACGGCCCGTACAGCTAATCATTCGTTGGTTTAGCGCATTAACAAAGGTAACAAATGTTGCCCGATCCTGTAATGTATCTTGCATTCGTCTCATCTTGGGTGTTACAAAACTTATAAAATTATCAGTATCGCAGCCGAACCACGCTTTCACTCGCTTTTTAAATTTAATAACATCATGATTGTCTGGATCGTTCCTGAAGCGTAGATAATTGCACATCGCCTGATACCCATTTGCGACAATGTGCATTGCAAGCGTTACAGCCCTTCGGAGTTTCATTTTATCGATAGCGGTAAATTCCTCAGGCATATTAGGATTAGCTCTATATTGCGCATCCTCTCTGTAAGCTGGTAGTCTAAAGTCAAAATCTGGATGTTGAGGCGTAAGGAAGCTGAAATCAGCAATTTCTTTGGTTTTAACGTGGGGCATCATTTTTGCGTTACCCCAGAGAGCAAATCTAATTTTTTCATGAGGAGTTATACTATCAAAAAAAATAGTAGGCATTTTGTGTTCCCTTCTGTTAATAGTCTTTATGTTAATAGTCTTTATGTTAATAGTCTTTATGTTAATAGTCTTTATGTTAACAGTCTTTATGTTGACAGTTTTTAGCTTAATAGTCTTTATGTTGACAGTTTTTAGGTTAAAGTGTAGATTTACTAACTTCTCAAATTTGGCGTTTTTTAGTAAATGTTAACTTTATGTTTGCTAATATATATACCCAGTGTTACCTGCGCGTACTGCGTTTCATGCGGGCCATGCGTTGCCTGCGCTCCCTACCTTCCCTGCTGTCCATAGCTTCCAGATGTGCCATGTGTTGTTCAAGCTTTTTAAGTTCCTTAGGTGTTTTAGGCTCTATGTTAGTAAGGCTCTCGCTATACTCCATGCGTTGTTTGAGATCGAAGAGTTCTTTTCGCTTAACATAGCCTTTATTTTTATCTCTCGTTTTAACAGCTGCTGTTAGGTTATCCAAATAGACCCTGCGTGAGATATGTGCCTTAAGTGTCCTAAGCTCCTTAGCACTTTTAGGCTCATCACATGGTGCAAGTGCTTCCAACGCTTCAAGCTCGTCAAGATCGTTAAATGTTTGATATTTTTTAGATGTTGCAAATATGTTACCTACCCGAGAGGGATTGTGACCTTGATCGCTAGCTGTAATTTCATATTCCGCTTGATAGTCATATTCTTGTTGACCTGGATAACATCCAAAGCTCATATAAAAAAAAGCCCAATTATCTGCAATAGTAACTGCTAGGTCAGGATCGCTAAAGGTGAGCTTTCTGCATAACTCGGCTTCGTAGATTGGTTGCGTGTCATTGATCTCATCCTCAGTCATTAATATTTTATGAGTTAATTCATGAATTATCCCCCGTGCAATCTCATTGATGTTATCGATACATAAATTGACTATATAAAGCCTAATCCCCATGCTTATGCCACTGTGCCTACCCCGCTGTACAAAAGCCTTATAACTGCATGGTATCGGGTTTATATTAACATCATAAAAATCTACATAGTGCAAATACTCTGGCATGTTAGGCGTATTTATCCTAGTGGAACAATGAGCACAGCTAATAGTTCTTTGGTTTTGCGCATTAACAAAGGTAATAAATGTTGCCCGATCCTGTAATGTATCTTGCATTCGTCTCATCTTGGGTGTTACAAAACTTATAAAATTATCAGTATCGCAGCCGAACCACGCTTTCACTCGCTTTTTAAATTTAATAACATCATGATTGTCTGGATCGTTCCTGAAGCGTAGATAATTGCACATCGCCTGATATCCATTTGCGACAATGTGCATTGCAAGCGTTAGAGCCATTCGGAGTTTCATTTTATCGATAGCGGTAAATTCCTCAGGCATATTAGGATTAGCTTCATATTTCCCAGCCTCTCTATAAGCTGGTAGTCTAAAGTCAAAATCTGGATGTTGAGGCATAAGAAAACTGAAATCTGCAATTTCTTTGGTTTTAACGTGGGGCATCATTTTTGCGTTACCCCAGAGAGCAAATCTAATTTTTTCATGAGGAGTTATACTATCAAAAAAAATAGTAGGCATTTTGTGTTCCCTTCTGTTAATAGTCTTTATGTTAATAGTCTTTATGTTAATAGTCTTTATGTTAATAGTCTTTATGTTAATAGTCTTTATGTTAATAGTCTTTATGTTAACAGTTTTTAGGTTAATAGTCTTTATGTTGACAGTTTTTAGCTTAATAGTCTTTATGTTGACAGTTTTTAGCTTAATAGTCTTTATGTTGACAGTTTTTAGGTTAAAGTGTAGATTTACTAACTTCTCAAATTTGGCGTTTTTTAGTAAATGTTAACTTTATGTTTGCTAATATATATACCCAGTGTTACCTGCGCGTACTGCGTTTCATGCGGGCCATGCGTTGCCTGCGCTCCCTACCTTCCCTGCTGTCCATAGCTTCCAGATGTGCCATGTGTTGTTCAAGCTTTTTAAGTTCCTTAGGTGTTTTAGGCTCTATGTTAGTAAGGCTCTCGCTATACTCCATGCGTTGTTTGAGATCGAAGAGTTCTTTTCGCTTAACATAGCCTTTATTTTTATCTCTCGTTTTAACAGCTGCTGTTAGGTTATCCAAATAGACCCTGCGTGAGATATGTGCCTTAAGTGTCCTAAGCTCCTTAGCATTTTTAGGCTCATTATCTGCTGCAAGTGCTTCCAACGCTTCAAGCTCGTCAAGATCGTTAAATGTTTGATATTTTTTAGATGTTGCAAATATGTTACCTACCCGAGAGGGATTGTGACCTTGATCGCTAGCTGTAATTTCATATTCCGCTTGATAGACATATTCTCCTTGACCTGGATAACATCCAAAGCTCATATAAAAAAAAGCCCAATTGTCTGCAACATTAAGTGCTTGGGAAGGAAACTCAGAGGCTAACGCTTTGCTGGACTTGGCCCCACAGATTACTCGCCCTCCATAGACATCATCCTCAGTCGCTAATATTTTATGAGAAAATTCATGAATTAACGTCTTTACCATATTATTGGTATTATTACCTGTTAAACTTATTAAATGACCTATATAAATCCTCATTCCCATGCCTATACTTGTTGGAAAACATGGCCTATATACAGAAGCATTCCTATACGGTGTTGGTATTATTGCAAAATTGTTAAAATTTGTATAATGCTCATACTCTGGCTCGTTTGGCGTATTTATCATCGTGACATCAGGCATACAGGTAATCGCTCTTTGGTTTAACTCACTAACAAAGGTAACAAATGTTGCTGGATCTTGTAATGTATCTTGCATTCGTCGCATATAGGATATTACAACCGCTATAACATCCAAATCGTCATTCCCGAACCACGCTTTAACTCGTTTTTTAAATTTAATAACATGATGGTTGTTTTGATCGTTTATGAAGCGTAGATAATTGTACATCGCTTGGTATCCATTTGCGACGATGTGCATTGCAAGCGTTACAGCACTTCGTAGTTTCATTTTCTCAATAGCAGTAAATGCCACTGGTGTATTATGATTAGTTCTATATTGCGGATCATCTCTGTAAGCTGGTAGTCTAAAATCAAAATCTGGATGTTGAGGCGTAAGGAAGCTGAAATCAGCAATTTCTTTGGTTTTAACGTGGGGCATCATGTTTGGTGAACCGAAGAGATCAAACCTAATTTTTTTAGGCGGATGTATACAATCAAAAAAAATAGTAGGCATTTTATAATCCTTTATATTAATAGTCTTTATGTTAATAGTCTTTATGTTAACAGGTAATTATATTAACGGCATTTATGTCAATGGTATTTATGTTGACAGTTTTTAGGTAAAGTGTAGATTTACTAACTTCTCAAATTTGGCGTTTTTTAGTAAATGTTAACTTTATGTTTGCTAATATATATACCCAGTGTTACCTGCGCATACTGCGTTTCATGCGGCCATGCGTTGCCTGCGCTCCCTACCTTCCCTGCTGTCCATAGCTTCCAGATATGCCATGTGTTGTTCAAGCTTTTTAAGTTCCTTAGGTGTTTTAGGCTCTATGTTAGTAAGGCTCTCGCTATACTCCATGCGTTGTTTGAGATCGAAGAGTTCTTTTCGCTTAACATAGCCTTTCTTTTTATCTTTCTTTTTTATACACATCAGAGAAGCCCCAGCTGTCAGGCTGTCTAAATATTTCCTGCGTGAGATATGAGCCTTGAGTGCTCAAAGATCTTTAGCTTTTTTAGGCTCATTACCTGCTGCAATTGCTTCCACCTCTTCAAGATCGTTAAATGTTTGGCATGTTTTAGGTCTTTTAATTATGTTACAGACCCGAGATGGAGCGCGACCTTTATCGCCTGCTGTAATTTCATATTCAACTTGATAGGCATATTTTTGGTGATCTGGATAGCATCCAAAGCTCATATAAAAAAAAGCCCAATTGTCTGCAACATTAAGTGTTTGGGAAGGAAACTCAGAGGCTAACGCTTTGCTGGACTTGGCCACACAGATTACTCGCCCTCCATAGACATCATCCTCAGTCGCTAATATTTTATGAGAAAATTCATGAATTAACGTCTTTACCATATTATTGGTATTATTACCTGTTAAACTTATTAAATGATCTATATAAATCCTCATTTCCATGCATATACTTGTTGGAAAACATGGCCTATATACAGAAGCATTCCTATACGGTGTTGGTATTATTGCAAAATTGTTAAAATTTGTATAATGCTCATACTCTGGCTCGTTTGGCGTATTTATCATCGTGACATCAGGCATACAGGTAATAGCTCTTTGGTTTAACTCACTAACAAAGGTAACAAATGTTGCTGGATCTTGTAATGTATCTTGCATTCGTCGCATATAGGATATTACAACCGCTATAACATCCAAATCGTCATTTCCGAACCACGCTTTCACTCGCTTTTTAAATTTAATAACATGATGGTTGTCAGGATCGTTCCTAAAGCGTAGATAATTGCACATAGCCTTATATCCATCAGCTACAATGTCCATTGCAAGCGTTGCCCCACTTCGGAGTTTCATTTTATCGATAGCTGTAAATGCCACCGGCTCATTAGGATTAGCTTCATATTGCTGATTTTATTTATAGGCTGGTAGTCGAAAATCATAATTTGGGTGTTGAGGCGTAAGGAAGCTGAAATCAACAATTTCTTTGGTTTTAACGTGGGCATCATTTTTGAGTTACCCCAGAGAGCAAATCTAATTTTTTCATGAGGAATTATACTATCAAACAAAATAGTCGGCATTTTGTGTTCCCTTCTGTTAATCGTCTTTATGTTAATAGTCTTTATGTTAATAGTCTTTATGTTAACAGTTTTTAGGTTAATAGTCTTTATGTTGACAGTTTTTAGGTTAATAGTCTTTATGTTGACAGTTTTTAGGTTAAAGTGTAGATTTACTAACTTCTCAAATTTGGCGTTTGTTAGTAAATAGTAACTTCACGTTTGCTATCTATACCAAGTGTTACCTGCGCATACTGCGTTTCATACGGGCCATGCGTTGCCTGCGCTCCCTACCTTCCCTGCTGTCTATAGATTCCATGTGTGCCAAGTGTTCCGCCTCTTTTTTAAGCTTTTTAAGTTCCTTAGGTGTTTTAGGCTCTATGTTAGTAAGGCTCTCGCTATATTCCATGCGTTGTTTGAGCTCTAAGAGCTCTTTTCGCTCTAGGTAGCCTTTCTTTTTCTCTTTCTTTTTTATGCACATCAGAGGAGCCACAGCTGTCAGGCTGTCCAAATATTCCCTGCGTGAGATATGTGCCTGAAGTGCCCTAAGCTCCTTAGCTCTTTTAGGCTCATTACCTGCGGCAAATGCTTCCTCAGCTTCAAGATCGTTAAATGTTTGATATTTTTTAGATGTTGCAAATGTATGCAGGGTTCGAGCTTTATTCTGACCTAGATCGCTAGCTGTAATTTCATATTCCGCTTGATAGTTATATTCTTCTTGACCTGGATAACACCCAAAGCTCATATAAAAATAAGACCAGTTGTCTGCAATAGTAACTGCTAGGTCAGGATCGTTAGAGGTGAGCTTTCTGCAGTCCTCGGCTCCGTATATTTTTTTCTCGTCATTAATTATATCCTTAGTTATTAGTATTTTATGAGTTAATTCATGAATTATCACCCGTGCCATTTCATCGATGGGAGAACTACATAAATTGACTATAAAAATCCTTATCCCCATGCTTATGCCACTGTGCCTACCCCGCTTTATATAAGACTTAAAATAGCATGGTATCGTTTTTACATCAAAATTAGGAAAATCTAAAAAGTGCAAATACTCTCCCATGCTTGGCGTATTTATCCTCCTGAAACGACGCGTACAGCTAATCGTTCGTTGGTTTCGCGCATTAACAAAGGTAATAAATGTTGCCAGATCCTGTAATGTATCTTGCATTAGTCTCATCTTGGCTGTTATAGCAGCTATAAAATTCGAATCATCACACCCGAACCACGCTTTCACTCGCTTTTTAAATTTAATAACATGATAACTGTCTGGATCGTTTATAAAACGTAGATAATTGTACATCGCCTCATATCCATCATCTACAATGTCCATTGCAAGCATTGTAGCACTACGTAATTTCATTTTCTCGATGTCAGTAAATTCCACTGGATCATGAGGATTAGCTCCATATTTCTGATTTTCTCTATAAGCTGGTAGTCTAAAGTCATAATTTGGATGTTGAGGCGTAAGGAAGCTGAAATCAGCAATTTCTTTTGTTTTAACATGGGGCATCATTTTTGGGGACCCGAAGAAATCAAATCTAATTTTTTCATACTGATTTGTACTATCAAACAAAATAGTCGGCATTTTGTGTTCCTTTCTGTTAATAATATTTATGATAATAGTGTTTATGTTAATAGTGCATATATACCCATATTACCTACGCTCCATGCGTGCCAAGCGAGCCATGCGTTGCCGGCGCTGCCTACCTTCCCTACTGTCCATAGCTTCCATGTATGCCAAGTGTTCCGCCTGTTTTTTAAGCTTTTTAAGTTCCTTAGATGTTTTAGGCTCTATATTCGTAAGCAGCTCTTTATATTCCATGCGTTCTTTGAGCTCGAAGAGCTCTTTTCGCTCTAGGTAGCCTTTCTTTTTCTCTTTCTTTTTTATACACATCAGAGAAGCCCCAGCTGTCAGGCTGTCCAAATATTCCCTGCGCGATATATGTGCCTTAAGTGCCCGAAGTTCTTTAGCTCTTTTAGGCTCATTACCTGCTGCAATTTCTTCCTCAGCTTCAAGATCGTTAAATGTTTTATATTTTTTAGATGTTGCAAACGTATGTAGGGTTCGAGCTTTCTTCTGACCTTTATCGCTAGCTGTAATTTGATATTCATCTTGATAGGCATATTCTACTTGGCCTGGATAACATCCAAAGCTCATATAAAAATAACCCCAGTTGTCTGCAATAGTAACTGCCTCGAGAGGAAAGTTATCAGCAAATACTTTGCTGTCATTATAGTAGATCTTCCCCATAGATGATTCATCAACAGTGCCTAATATTTTATGAGATAATTCATGAATTAACGTCTGCACAATAAAATTAAAGCTATTCTTAAATATCACAGGGTTGATATAAATCCTCATACCCGATATGATTGTTGGGATGACTATAGTATATACAGTAGCCGCAGAGTCACCTGATGATAATGATGTTATTTCAAAATTTTTAAAATCTATATAGTGATTATACGCTGGCGTGTTTGGCGTATCTATCATGGTTACCTCAGCCGTACAAGTAATCCTTCTTTGATTTTGCTCATTAACAAAGGTAATAAATGTTTCTAGATCCTGTAATGTATCTTGCATTAGTCTCATCTTGGCTGTTAAAGCAGCTATAAAATTCGAATCATCACACCCGAACCACGCTTTCACTCGCTTTTCAAAAAAAATAACATCATCATTATCTGGATCGTTTATAAAGCGTAGATAATTGCACATAGCCTTATATCCATCTGCTACAATGTGCATTGCAAGCCTTGCAGCATTTCGTAATTTCTGCTTCTCATGCACAGTAAATGCCACTGGATCATGAGGATTAGCTCCATATTGCTGATTTTCTCTATAAGCTGGTACTCTAAAGTCATAATCTGGGTGTTGAGGCGTAAGTGAACTAAAATTAGTAATTTCTTTTATCCTAACGTATCGCGCAGTTGATGATGAACCGAAAAGATCAAATCTAATTTTTTCATATCGAGTTATACTATCAAAAAAAATAGTAGGCATTTTATGTTCCTTTATGTTGATAATATTTATGTTAGTAGTGCAAATTTACGCCCTTCTCGACTTTGGCGTTTTTTTAGTAAATGTTAACTTCATGTTTGCTAATATATATACCCATGCTTATGCCACTGTGCTTAGACTGATGTACATAAGCCCTAAAATTGCATGGTATCATTTTTATATTAAAATTAGGAAAATATAAAAAGTGCAAATACTCACCCATGCTTGGCGTATTTATCCTACTGAAACGGCGCGTACAGCTAATCATTCGTTGGTTTCGCGCATTAACAAAGGTAATAAATGGTGCCCAATCCTGTAATGTATCTTGAATTAGTCTCATCTTGGCTGTTATAGCAGCTATAAAATTCGAATCATCACACCCGAACCACGCTTTCACTCGCTTTTTAAATTTAATAACATGATAACTGTCTGGATCGTTCCTGAAGCGTAGATAATTGCACATCGCCTGATATCCATTTGCGACAATGTGCATTGCAAGCGTTAGAGCCATTCGGAGTTTCATTTTATCGATAGCGGTAAATTCCTCAGGCATATTAGGATCCGCTCTATATTGCGCATCCTCTCTGTAAGCTGGTAGTCTAAAGTCAAAATCTGGATGTTGAGGCGTAAGGAAGCTGAAATCAGCAATTTCTTTGGTTTTAACGTGGGGCATCATTTTTGCGTTACCCCAGAGAGCAAATCTAATTTTTTCATACTGATTTGTACTATCAAACAAAATAGTCGGCATTTTGTGTTCCTTTCTGTTAATAATCTTTATGATAATAGTGTTTATGTTAATAGTGCATATATACCCATATTACCGACGCTCCATGCGTGATAAGCGGGCCATGCGTTGCCTGCGCTCCCTACCTGCTCTACTGTCTATAGCTTCCATGTGTGCCAAGTGTTCCGCCTGTTTTTTAAGCTTTTTAAGTTCATTAGATGTTTTAGGCTCTATATTCGTAAGCCGCTCTTTATATTCCATGCGTTCTTTGAGCTCGAAGAGCTCTTTTCGCTCTAGGTAGCCTTTCTTTTTCTCTTTCTTTTTTATACACATCAGAGAAGCCCCAGCTGTCAGGCTGTCCAAATATTCCCTGCGCGATATATGTGCCTTAAGTGCCCGAAGTTCTTTAGCTCTTTTAAGCTCATTACCTGCTGCAATTTCTTCCACCGCTTCAAGCTCTTCAAATGTTTGGTATGTTTTAGGTCTTTTGATTATGTTACATACCCGAGATGGAACGCGACCTTTATCTCTAGCTCTGATTTCATATTCAGCTTGATAGCCATATTCTTGTTGATCTGGATAACACCCAAAGCTCATATAAAAAAAAGCCCAATTGTCTGCAATAGTAATTGCCTTTTTAGGATCGCTAGAGCTGAGCTTTCTGCATAACTTGGCTCCGTAGATTTGTTGCACATCATTTATATAGTCCTCAGTCAGTAATATTTTATGAGATAATTCATGAATTAACGTCTGCACAATAAAATTAAAGCTATTCTTAAATAGCACAGGGTTGATATAAATCCTCATACCCGATATGATTGTTGGGATGACTGTGGTATATACAGCAGCCGCATTCTCACCTGGTGATAATGATGTTATTTTAAAATTTTTAAAATATGTATAGTGATTATACACTGGCGTGTTTGGAGTATCTATCATAGTTACCTGAGCCGTACAAGTAATCCTTCTTTGATTTTGCTCATTAACAAAGGTAATAAATGTTGCCCGATCCTGTAATGTGTCTTGCATTAGACGCATCTTGGGTGTTACAACACTTATAAAATTTTCAGTATGGCAGCCGAACCACACTTTCACTCGCTTTTTAAATTTAATAACATCATGATTGTCTGGATCGTTCCTGAAGCGTAGATAATTGCACATCGCCTGGTATCCATTTGCGACAATGTGCATTGCAAGCGTTAGAGCCCTTCGGAGTTTCATTTTATCGATAGCGGTAAATTCCTCATGCATATTAGGATTAGCTTCATATTTCCCAGCCTCTAAATAAGCTGGTAGTCTAAAGTCAAAATCTGGGTGTTGAGGCGTAAGTGAACTAAAATTAGTAATTTCTTTTATCCTAACGTATCGCGCAGTTGATGATGAACCGAAAAGATCAAATCTAATTTTTTCATGTCGAGTTATACTATCAAAAAAAATAGTAGGCATTTTATGTTCCTTTATATTGATAATATTTATGTTAGTAGTGCAAATTTACGCCCTCCTCGAGTTTGGCGTTTTTTTAGTAAATGTTAACTTCATGTTTGCTAATATATATACCCATGCTTATGCCACTGTGCTTAGGCTGATGTACATAAGCCCTAAAATTGCATGGTATCATTTTTATATTAAAATTAGGAAAATATAAAAAGTGCAAATACTCACCCATGCTTGGCGTATTTATCCTACTGAAACGGCGAGTACAGCTAATCATTCGTTGGTTTCGCGCATTAACAAAGGTAATAAATGTTGCCCAATCCTGTAATGTATCTTGCATTAGTCTCATCTTGGCTGTTATAGCAGCTATAAAATTCGAATCATCACACCCGAACCACGCTTTCACTCGCTTTTTAAATTTAATAACATGATAACTGTCTGGATCGTTCCTGAAGCGTAGATAATTGCACATCGCCTGATATCCATTTGCGACAATGTGCATTGCAAGCGTTAGAGCACTTCCGAGTTTCATTTTATCGATAGCGGTAAATTCCTCAGGCATATTAGGATCCGCTCTATATTGCGCATCCTCTCTGTAAGCTGGTAGTCTAAAGTCAAAATCTGGATGTTGAGGCGTAAGGAAGCTGAAATCAGCAATTTCTTTGGTTTTAACGTGGGGCATCATTTTTGCGTTACCCCAGAGAGCAAATCTAATTTTTTCATGAGGAGTTATACTATCAAAAAAAAATAGTATGCATTTTGTGTTCCCTTCTGTTAATAGTCTTTATGTTAATAGTCTTTATGTTAATAGTGCATATATACCCATATTACCGACGCTCCATGCGTGATAAGCGGGCCATGCGTTGCCTGCGCTCCCTACCTGCTCTACTGTCTATAGCTTCCATGTGTGCCAAGTGTTCCGCCTGTTTTTTAAGCTTTTTAAGTTCATTAGATGTTTTAGGCTCTATATTCGTAAGCCGCTCTTTATATTCCATGCGTTCTTTGAGCTCGAAGAGCTCTTTTCGCTCTAGGTAGCCTTTCTTTTTCTCTTTCTTTTTTATACACATCAAAGAAGCCCCAGCTGTCAGGCTGTCCAAATATTCCCTGCGCGATATATGTGCCTTAAGTGCCCGAAGTTCTTTAGCTCTTTTAGGCTCATTACCTGCTGCAATTTCTTCCACCGCTTCAAGCTCTTCAAATGTTTGGTATGTTTTAGGTCTTTTGATTATGTTACATACCCGAGATGGAACGCGACCTTTATCGCTAGCTGTGATTTCATATTCAGCTTGATAGGCATATTCTTGTTGATCTGGATAACACCCAAAGCTCATATAAAAAAAAGCCCAATTGTCTGCAATAGTAATTGCCTTTTTAGGATCGCTAGAGCTGAGCTTTCTGCAATCCTCGGCTCCGTAGATTTGTTGCACATCATTTATATAGTCCTCAGTCAGTAATATTTTATGAGATAATTCATGAATTATCCCCCGCGCAATATCACCAATGTGATCGCTTTTACATAACTCATTTATATAAATCTTAATACCCATTCCTATGCTTGGTTCACACCGCCAATTCACCTTTACATACGCAGCATGAGCCGCTCGTATTGGTGTTATATTAAAATCACAAAAATCTACAAAGTCTATATAGTCTTCCATATTTGGCATATTTATATTCTTTCTTTTTCGCGTACAGCTAATCATTCGTTGGTTGCGCGCATTAACAAAGGTAATAAATGTTTCCAGATCCTGTAATGTGTCTTGCATTCGACGCATCTTGGGTGTTATCCAACTTATAAAATTCTCAGTATTGCACCCGAACCACGCTTTAACTCGCTTTTCAAAAAAAAGAACATCATGATTATCTGGATCGTTTTTGCAGCGCAGATAATTGCACATCGCCTGATATCCATCAGCTACAATGTCCATTGCAAGCTTTGCCGCATTGCGTAATTTCATTTTCTCGATGTCAGTAAATTCCACTGGTGCATTAGGATTAGCTCCATATTTCTTATCTTCTCTATAAGCTGGTAGTCTAAAGTCATAATTTGGATTTTGAGGCGTAAGGAAGCTGAAATCAGCAATTTCTTTTGTCCTAACGGGTTTCATCATTTTTGTATTACCAAAGAGAGCAAATCTAATTTTTTCATCTTGAATTATACTATCAAAAAAAATAGTAAACATTTTGTGTTCCTTTATGCAATGATATTTATATAACAATATTTATTGTCAATAATCTTTATGTTAATAGTGCAGATTTACACCCTTCTCGACTTTGGCGTTTTTTTAGTAAACGTTAACTTCAGGTTTGCTAATGTATATACCCAATCAGCGCTATCATTCATACTTCTTACTCCTAGAAATATTTACCCTTCCTCTACCAATATAATTATCTTTATTTGAAACTTCAGGAACAATTTCAGCTTTATGTTCATTCAATCGCCTCCCAAAGTAGTCACTTCTATCCTTGACCTTTTGTTCCTTATTATGGACAGCTACCAGAAGTTCCATGCGATCCTCAATTTCCGTAAGATCCATAATCTTAAGCTCTTTCAATTCATTGAATATTTTAGCTGCTATATTCGCGAGGCTTTCCCTATATTCCATGCCATGACTATATAAAGCATCATCCGTATATTTATACTTACTAGGCCTAAAAATGCGCGATATACAGCACACCCACTATGTACTAGTGCCAGCGTTATTTTAAATTCTTTAAAATCTGTATAGTATAATACCCCAAGTAATTTAAACAATAAAATTAACACTTTTATCACTATTTAAGTTAACATTTCCAAAATAGTGCATTAAAATGATAAAAAAAACAACATATTCAGTTCCATTTAAAAGCCCGCTTGTATTAGAGTTATTGGAAAATGAAAAAACTTGAGCTGACATTGTAATGTTCGAATAACAGAACACCATTGATCCTTCATGGGTTGGAAAAAATATTATTGGATAATACTGTCATTGCAATCTGGCGCGCAAAGGCCGTTAAAAAATACAAGCAAGAACTTATTGCGGCGCAAGACAAAAATGAAACGCCCCCAAAAATTGTAACTAAAATGACAGCTTTGATAGAATGGCTCAAAAAAAAGCTAAAGGCTCAAAGCTTAGGCTTATCTGATAAAAAAACAATTAATTGCTGATATCCAGTCTCGCAACCAGAGGCTTACTGAGCTTGAATCAAAGTTCTTTTTATTACACTGCAAAAGTAAATAATAAAAAGAAAGATATCAAGATGGATATCTCTAAAGTGTTTGAAAAAATACCGATTTATGGAGCTAAAAAGGTACATCAACAACTGCTTGAAAATAGTGTTAACGTTTGTTTAAATAGCGTTGCGACATATCAAAAGGAGTTATGTTTAAAAACTATTTTAGCGGTCAAAAAAGTGACACTGACAATACCTAATAAACAGCATAAAAAATACAGCTTCAGGCATCGATGGCTTGTTATATCTCATGCTAATCAGGTTTGGAGCACAGATATTACCTACATAAAAGTTAAAGCCGCAATGGTTTATCTTACAGCTGTTAGTGATTGGTTCTCGAAAGCAGTTTTCGCACATAAGATAGCAAATACAATGGATTACGCACTTAGCATTAACATTTTAGACCCGCACTCAATCGCTATGGAAAACCTGAAATATTCAATATTAGTTATGGAAGTCAATATCCGAGCGATGTCCCCACCCCAAAATTAAAAAAGCACTGGATCATTATTTCAATAGATGAGAAAGGCCGCGCCATAAAATTGCCCTCTCGATGATAAACGTAGTTAATCACCTACTGGAAGCATTAAAATAAAGATTTTAATGCGACTAGTTATTATCGCAACAGTATACCATGCAAATTTAAACAAGGAGCCGCGCCTGCTTGGTATTAGCCCAAACAACATAGCTGTGCTCAACATTCAAAAAATAAATAGCAATAGTATATGAAATACTTGTATTGCATTTTTTGCAAATTATTAACGCCGTTAATCATTGAGAGATACGATATACGTGCCTTGCGAAGATGTCAGAACTAGCACCTGATAAATAATTTTCTAGATCATAAGTATATCCGTAAATACTGTTGGCTATTACAAAACTGAGAAGAGTCTAATAAAAAGAATACGCATATTCAACACTAAAATTATTAAAATGATTAAAATGACTAAAATGATTAAAACACCAGTAGTTGGTGTATTAAAACAACCAAAGCTGGTATATTAAAATGAGCTAGTTGGTGTGTTAAAAGATAAATGCCAGACAATTTATTTTTACTAAATGTCAAATTACATTAAATAATAACCATGATTATTTGAGCCTTAAACTAACTCATATACCCATCCTAAATCATCTTGAGGTATCATGGGCATATAATGGAGCCTAAGGCTTTTTATGCCAAAATTTAGTTTCCTAGCCAATGCTATTTGGGAACGCTATAGAAACATCTTATTGTGGAAATATAAATCATTTAATGAATCAATAATGCCACAAATACAACCTTATTCACTTTTAGTGATACTTTACTATAATAATGTCAATTAATACGCTTCAAAAATGAAGATAATATTTTTTTTTGCAGCCATACTCTCTAAAATATTCCCTGATATTAATCGAGCTAAACAAACAGGATATAATGAAAATGAAAAAACCTAAAGTAGAACCACTAAGGCTCCCTACGATAGAAGAAGAGGTTGGAAAACTCACTCTTTCGAGAATGAAAGAGCAAAAAGAAATGAACGCATTATTAAATTCTATGGAAGTCATAAATGTAGCGCCACCTAATATGATGACTATTTTATTTGACCAATTTGCAGCAAAACAAATGTATAATTTCACCGCTTGGCAAAGATATACTAATCGACAGTATCTTGCTAAAAATACCAAGGAGTCGAAAAAGCAACATCACCAACCCATATATGATGATATCAAGCATACCGGATTTAGTCCTAGCGAAAAAGAATCACTAAGGAATGCTTTAAGAACATGCGTTATAAATTCAAGACTAACCTACCAAGCTGCTAAACTAGACTTCGATGGTTATGAGGATGAACTTAAGTTATGGTTCGGAACAAACAATTCTCAGCTAGTCCAGAAAATAAAAAATGGCATATATAAAATGCATAAGGTGTTATGTGATCCAAAACAAATCATCGACTTTATTGATATGCGCCATCAAAAATCTAAGAATACTGTACCTAGTTCGGTAGTAACACCAGCGCCTGGTTTATCAACTTGCTATGGAATAAGAGCTAGCAATTTTGTTAATGAAACCACCAATCCACTCTTACCAAAACATCTTGGCAAGGGACTGCCACCAAATAGTGGCCCAGGAATACGTTTATTGGTTGGCGAGCACATGATGCAACCTTATAAAACGATAGATGAAAGAGCATTAATTATCTATCATGAAGTGACGCATAAAATATTATCTACTTACGATGCTGGACATGTCTGTCTTTCTGGCTCTGGCTCTCAACTTATGCCTATATTTGGTGCAGATGCGAGTAAAAATATAGCGAGAGAAGATCCTATGCAGGCAATTTATATTGCCGACTGCTGGGCCAATTTTGTGGCTCATGTTGCAGAATCAGTTAAGAGCCCGCCAGGATGGGAAATGATTTAATAGATTCTATACCCATGAAATAAAAAGTTATCATATAATTTTCTTCTACTACAAAATGAAGCTCACACTCAAAGGAGCACCAAAACTCGACGTAAAAAATGCAATAACGGCACTACTGGGCTAACGATTGCATTAGCCTGCGACTTTAGCATAATAGTCGAATCTGATAAGCTTAAACTGGGCTCCACAAGTAATGCGCTTTACATTAATATTGGTTGCTGGTTGCTGGTACTGCGTTATTACGCATGCCACTTAAAATTGCGCTGAAATTTAACATAAAATCATAACAACAAAAAGCCGCGAACTATAAAATGAATCGTTGGCAAAATAATAATAAAAATCAAAATTTATTTGCATAATTTTACTTTATTACCTTCCCTAGCTCACAAATTACGTTTATACTTGTGTAGCTTTGTAGCTTAGTTCTGCGTTTGACTTTATTATCTGAGTATATCAACTATCGGCAATAATTTATCAATCTTACAGGATAAGAAGATTCACTATTTTTTAAAAATATTACACGAAGAACAACCAATTATAAAAATTTTTGAATGAAATCAACTTGTGGATCTAGGCGCATTTACTAATAAACGTGATGAAAATGGTATAATCATTTAACTGGCTTGTGCTGTATTCATTACATTAAAATAATACCAGCTAACACAATTGAAAATTTTACGCCATCTGGTATGAATAGACCAAAACATTAACCACAGGAAATATATAAATGAAGAAGATATTCTTACTATTGAGTATGTTAACGCTTGTTGCATGTACAACAACAGAAAACATTAGTCCTCCAGCAATTAAAGTGGCTCAATCGCTATCTAAACAAGACACTGAATATGCAATTTTGTTTGCTTTAACAAACGCCCCAACAGCAAAGCTATCACCTAAAAAAATACAGATTTTAAACGCAGCTGTTAATGAATACGGCTCACAAAAACAATATTGGTTTTATGACGGACAAGGCAAAGATGTAATTAATGCTTCGTTCAAATACAGATCTTACTATATGCGGGTTAAAATAAGTTACAAAGATAAAAATATCAACCTTAAAATAGTTAACAGTAGAAATTTAAAACAAAAAAATGATCCGATTAATGGTGGTAGGATTCATAAAAAAGCATTAGTTTATCTTGGTGGCCTCGATAGAAATATTCGATCAACATTGGCAGGCTTTGAGCGTATAAATTATCAACAAAAGTCTAACAAAAAAATAAAATAAAAGTCGCAAATATAGCTAACAACCGCATTAAATTAAACGCTAACAATTGATGCGGTGGTTATTACTATACCCAATTTACCTAAAAATACATCGCAGGCGCATAGATCAGCACACTAACAAAAAATTTTCAGTTATTGATCAATAATTTGTTTTTTAAAAAAAATACCTATATTATTGTAAATTGTTGAAAATAAATAATTTATCTGACAATTTTACTCGCTAAGGGGTAAGTATGATTAATATTGAAATGCTAGAAGAAATGTTTGATGGCGACAAAGAGTTTATCAGTGTTCTTTTTGGGCAATACTTGCAAGATAACATCGACATCAAGGAAAAGATTCAATCTCAATTTGATGCAAACCAATTATCCGATCTATTTCATACCGCTCATACTTTAGCTGGTGCACTTTCTAACATTTGTGAAACAGACATAGTGCCCGTCATTAAAAAAATAGAATTATCATGTAAAGAAAATAAAAAACCGAGTGCAGATGACATTGAGTTAACCAAGGTGTCGTTAATTGCCATCTTTAAACAAATGCAAGAATATTTAAAAACAATCTAAAAACCAACTCGGCGTTACAACATTCTACAATGCCGAGCCATTCCCTACATGTTGCCCCTTGATTTGCTCCCAAAGCTTACAGTGCTGATCCGCATTATGAAATGATAACGTGTATACCAATGTTACCTCAAGATAAAAAATAAGTAAGCTAAATTGATGAGACAATAGCTGGCTATTATGAGTCAATTTAACGCAAATAGCTGCAAGAATAACAGGTTTTGCAAGTATGGCTTATCCAGAACTCATGGGACCTAACATTTAATAAAAAACTTCTTGTAATTGGTAGTCTCATTAAGCATAAAAACAAAAAAAGGTAGCCTAAGCTACCTTAAAATGAGTGAAAACAGAGGAGAGTATGAGAGTAAAAACCAACGAATGTTCACCCATTTTTGCCCAGTTTGATAAAATTTATTTTAAACTAACAATGTATTATTAGCTAAAATTACTTTATCAATTAATTTACCCTTGTAGCAATGACAATACGCTTTGTGCGCTGGCATTTGCTTGTGCTAACATTGAGGTACCAGCTTGCTGAAGTATCTGCGCTTTACTCATTTTAGATGTTTCTGCAGCAAAATCTGCATCTTGAATACGCGAGTTAGAGGCTGATAAGTTTTGCGATACATTCTCAAGGTTTGAAATGGTTGATGATAACCTGTTTTGTATTGCACCTAACGTTGCACGAGATGAAGATATCTTTTCCAGTGCCGCATCAATTCTATCTAGACCTTCTATTGCACGCTTACTAGTTGAAACAGTCAAATCAAGCTCTGTTACAGAGGTTCCACCAACTTCATTCATGCCCAATTTATCAAGAGCTGTTTTTCTATCTGCTACCGTATTTGCACCACTTGCGATAACAATGTCTCCGCCATCTTCAGCAGTTAACAGTAATTTATCAGTGCCTGATGCTGTTGCAGTAACACCTGTTTCACCAGTTAAGTTGTTAATTGCAATAATCTTAGCGGCGACTGTTGTAGCAGCTGTTGCAACTAACTCAACACCATTAATAGTAATTTTATCAGCAGCTGATATTGCGCCCGCCGTTGTCGCTTGTCCTGTCACAGCAGTATCATTGGAAATTAAAAATCCAAATTTAAGCGTATCTACTGGAGATCCTGCAGTACCTTCTACGCCAGAATTAACAGTTATTGGTTCATTATTTAAACTTTTTAATCCTAAATAACCTTCAAAAGTTGCAGCTTCTAAACCTGAATTTTCCACATTTCCGCCAACAACAATTGCCATACCTGTGTCATTATTTAGAATAAGATTACCTTGCTGACCAACAGTGGCGCTTAATCCTGCAACATCTCTGTTAATTGTTTCGGCCAAATTAGCCATTGATGATGTTGCACCTAAAGTAACAGTGAGATCGCCACCAATTTTAATTTCTAATCCAGAAGTAATGCCTGAGACAGATAATCCTGTAGTCGTATCAACAGAAAGTCCTTCAACGACATTATATGCGCTGGCAAGTACACCTGTTTTTGCTGTTTCTAGGTTGATAACTTTTGCCATATTTGCAGCCGCACCACCTGGAGTGCTCTCAACTTTCGAAATACCTATCCCATTGATTGATATTTTCTTAGCATCAACACCAACATCAGTTACGCGACCACTGTTTAAATCACTTTTATTGACGCCACCATTTAGCCCTAAATCCGCTGTAGTAACAGCAGCAATTGTAAAAGTCAGGCTTTCACCAGAGTTTGCGCCAATTTGTAGAGTGGTTGTAGTATTTGAACCGTCAAGTAATTTTTGTCCATTAAATTCTGTGGTTTCAGCAATTCTGTCAAGCTCTGAATACAACTGATCAACCTCTTTTTGGATAGAGGCTTTATTCGCACTTGAATTAGTATCATTTGCTGCTTGCACAGCCAGTTCACGCATACGCTGTAAAATATTTGTCATTTCATCCATAGATCCTTCAGCAGTTTGCGCCATTGAAATGCCATCATTTGAATTTCTTACTGCTTGATTAATCCCTTTTATTTGAGATTGCATGCCAGTTGAAATAGCAAGACCTGCGGCATCATCTTTTGCACTATTAATACGAAGGCCAGAAGAAAGGCGCTCCATCGCCTCATTTTGAATTAATTGACTTTTATTCAATTGTCGTTGTGCATTCAACGACATTATGTTTGTATTTATCATTTGCGGCATAATATACTCCTTTGTTATTGTCAGCTCATTTACTGAGTAAGTGGCAAATATTAATAATTTGCCATTAATTTTTACTCTCGGAATATATCTTGCGAATTTTGTGCCAAATTGTTTGTTTAATGTGTCAAAAAGTTAACCGAGCGAAAATTAACAATTAAAATCAATCAGTTATATTGATTTTAAAATAAAGTTTTTTTATTGAAAATCGAATTGTTAAATAAAATATTATCTATTATCATCAGGGAAGATGAGAAATAATGAGGAAAAGTGGCAATTATTTACATATTTATTGCCACTTATTTAAACACATTTAGGAGGAAATTAAATTATCAATCAATATTATCGAGAAAAATAAATCAATTTAAGGCAATTATTGCCGTATTTTTAGTCATTAACACTCGCAATTATCATTCAAGATCCAAAAAATAGCACGTGAAGAAAGCAAATTATAGGCAGGTGTAGCTGCCAATTTGCGGATCTGATATTGCATTTCTGGGTAGCATGGGTATAGAAGCATACGAAGTTAATCTCATAAAAAACAACCAAGATTGTTGCCCAGCGTATGTCCTGCGTGGTGTTTACCTGTTTGTTCATGAAAAGATGGCAATTGCGCGTTATAACATTCGATACTAGCTAGCCATTATCAATGCAGCGCCTTGACTTTATGTTAGAACTTGTGTCTGATAAAGTATTTTGAAAGGATCCTACGACTCAACTCGGTAACACAACCCCCTGATCTTTCATTTTTGCGATTTTATAACGCAGTGTACGAGGGCTTATTTTGAGTAGCTCTGCAACGTCTTTTCGCTTACCTTTACAAACATTAAGTGCATCTAAAATAGTTTGTTGCTCTTGCACTTTCAACCCATTTTCATTGTAGATTTTTTTCGATACCGCAGTGACTTCATCATTATGGCCTTGTTCACTGTTTGTAACGTCTGTCTCTAAAACACTTTCAAATGAATTGCCTTCTAAATTAGCGAGACTGTGAATATCAACATCTTCTAAAATAATGTCATTGACCTCTATTTGATCACTATTTGATAAAATAAGCGCACGTTGTATTACATTATCTAACTCTCGTACATTTCCTGGCCACGCATAATCTCTCAGCAAATTCTTAGCGTCTTTTGATAACGTTTGAATTGTTTTAGATCCCTGTAATGCATGCGCTTTTATTAGATGGCAAGTAAGGGGAATAATATCGTCTTTGCGCTCATTTAAAGGCAACCAAGTCAATGGGAAAACATTTAATCGATAATAAAGATCTTCACGAAATTCGCCAGCTTCAACCGATTTTTTTATATCTCGGTTACTAGTTGCTATCACACGAATATTTAACTTAATCGTTTTGCGTGAACCTAATCGTTCAACTTCTCGCTCCTGTAATACACGCAACAGCTTGACTTGCAATTCTAACGGCAATTCTGTTATTTCATCAAGTAAAATAGTACCATTTTGCGCTTGCTCAAATTTACCAGGACACGCTTGGATAGCGCCCGTAAAAGCGCCTTTTTCATAACCAAACAGTGTTGATTCAAGCATGGTATCGGGAATTGCACCACAGTTGATTGCAACAAATTTTTCATCGCAACGTTTTGATTTATCGTGTATATAACGTGATAACACTTCTTTTCCGCTACCGCTTGGCCCTGAAATTATCACCGACGCATCACTCATAGCTACTTTCTCTGCCATTTTTAATAATGCCCCAGTTGAAGCATCTCCAAAAATAGGTGTACATGATTCAACTTTATTCACAGGAGCATAGCGACTGACCTGGCTTAATAACACTTCAGGAGAAAACGGTTTAGCTAAATAATCAATTGCGCCATCACGAATAGCACTCACCGCATCATCTATTTTGGCATAGGCTGTCATTAACAATACTGGCAATAGCGGAAATTTTGCTTTTATGCTTTTCAATAATGATAAACCAGACATTCCGCCCATTTGAATATCACTGATAACCAAATCAAATGATTGTTTATTTAATAACAATAGTGCAGCTTCTGCGCTGTCAACTTCATTGCATTTATAACCTGCAAGTACCAAAGTATCTACTAATGCTTCACGAAGCCCTGCATCATCTTCAACAATTAATAATTGACCTTGTGCCATGTTACGCTCCTATTACTTGATTAATTTCAACTTTATGTTGTAACTCACTCACTCTGTGTAATGGTAATATAAGGGTAAAGCAACTACCTTTACCAAATTCTGATTTTATTTCAACACTGCCATTATGGGATTTAATAATAGATTGAACAACTGCCAATCCAAGCCCTGTGCCATGCGATTTGGTAGTATAAAAAGCTTCCATAACTTTAGAAATATCTTCTTTTTTAATACCTGGCCCATTATCCATCACTGAAATTTCAACTAGTTCATCAGTTCTTCTAATCGCTCTAATATATAATTTTGTCCCTTTTCCTGTTGCTTCAGTGGCATTTGAAATAAGATTGGTAATTGCACTAGAAAGTGCACTTTTATTAGCTATAATATGCAGATCTGGATCGGGTAAGAGACAAGTAAGATGCCCATCTACTTGTGAAATTATACTTTCACTTGCATTGTGCACATCTTCAAATAATGACACGATAGACACTTCTTCAATAATTTTTTGATCGCCACTACGCGCAAACAGAAGCATATCATTCACTTGTGTCTCAAGATCAGTCAAACGATTCATTAATTTACCTTGAAAACGATGCCGAGAAGATTTATTCAAGGTTTTATTGGCAAGGTTAGCGCCATATAACATTGCAGCAGAGAGCGGTGTTCTTATTTGATGAGCTAATGAAGCAACCATTTTCCCAAGCGATGACAAACGTTGTAATTTCGCAACATGATCTTGTAATTCACGGGTAGCGGTCAAATCAGTGAGTAAAATAAGCTGCCCTGGTTGGCCATTAAGTGAAGAAATTGATAATTGAATTTTACGGGAATTTTTTAGCGATATTTCATGACCATCATCATTTTTTGGCGAAAATGAACGTTTTATAATGTCATTCCAAAGAATACCTTCAAGTGGCTCATCCAATAAAGTCGATGCCACGCGATTCGCTTGTATGATACAACCATTACCATCAATAACAATTAATCCAGAAGGTAATTCATTATATAGTTGCTCCAGATAGCTTGCCTGTGCACGTAATTGATCAAGTTCTCCCTGAAAAGATTCTGTTGCCAGTGTAGTACACTCATTATTTAAATTATTCATCACATCTGCCTACTATTGTTAAACATAGTAAACATATAAGCAAAAATCACGCCAATGAATATTTTATTTATATTACAATGCGTTACGAACTATATTGCCTAAAAATGACATACTTATCATTACTTTTAATTTCACAAAATCCAAGAAAAAAGTGTTGTCATACCCGTAACAAAAGAAGCTTTATTGTTCGCTAACTAACCCATTCGTATTAATCCGCGTTTTTACTCAATATTATGTACACAAACAGAAAATAACCATGAAATAGATACTTTATTTTAACTTTCAATTTGAAAATGATGCTTTTTAGCTTTAATCAAGAAATCTTGTCGTGCATATTCATTTGCTACTATTACCAAGCTACATCAAAATCCGCAGTAAGAAATTTATACTAACCTGTTGAGCTAAAACTAAAAATAAAAAAAATTGCTATTTATTTAACCCATATTTTTTCATTTTTTCAACAAGCGTTGTACGCTGCATTGATAACAATTTAGCAGCATGAGAAACAACCCCCTCTTGAGAGTCAAGTGCTTGACGAATCATATCTATTTCAAATTCAGCAAGTTTATCTTTAAGATCAATCCCATCTTCAGGTAAACTACCTACAAATGCGCTTGGCTCACTAACTTTTTCATTTAAGAGAACATCCCCATCAACAAACATGTCATTTAACGCTTCACGCTCTGCAATGGCTTCTTGCTCAGCATTCAATTCAATCGGCACAGTCTCTTCGCGTTGCCCATCAAAATAACGATATTGAATAGGTAAATCAGCCAAATCAACTATTTTATTAGGATATAAAATCAATAGTCTTTCCAATAAATTAGATAATTCTCGGATATTACCTTCCCATGTATGTTGCATTAGAGAATCTAAAGATCGCTGGGTAAAACGTAATGAAACATGGTGATCTTTTTCTAATCTCAATAATAATTCTTGTACCAATAATGGGATATCCTCTGTTCTATCTCGCAGCGCGGGTTTTTCAATTGGAAATACATTTAAACGATAAAAAAGATCTTCTCTAAAGGTACCCTCTTTAATTAATTTTTGAAGATCTCTATGAGTGGCAGCAATAATGCGAACATCTGCTTTAATAGTTTTAGTGCCACCCACTCGCTCAAAAGAACGTTCTTGTAAAACTCGTAATAACTTCACTTGCATAGGCAGCGGCATATCACCAATTTCATCCAAAAATATCGTGCCAGCAAAGGCTAATTCAAAACGTCCTTTTCGCCCTGTAAATGCACCAGTAAATGCACCTTTTTCATGCCCAAACAACTCACTTTCAAGCAATTCAGCAGGTATTGCACCACAATTAATCGGCACAAAAGGCCCCTTCTTACGTTCAGATAAATTATGTATCGCGCGGGCAACCACTTCTTTGCCTGTGCCAGACTCTCCTAGTATAATTACGTTTGCATTAGTCGTTGCAACTTGCTCGACTAAATAACGGATTTTCTGAATTTTCTCCCCTTGACCGACAAGCATGGCACTAAGGTATGCACTTGATTTTTTTGATTTACCTGTAGAGTGACGATACGACTGGCATTGGTATAACAACTCCATTAATTTTGTATGTTTTATTGGCAACTCTAAATGACCAATATGATTTTCAAATGCTAAGTTGCTAAACTGAAATAAGGTAAGAAAAGGTGTCTGCGGATAATTAGATAATACCTCATCAGCGCCAGCTACGCCTAAAATAATAAAAGAAGGCGCCTCTTTTGTCACTTGATTATATAAATCATCAAAATCCACCACTAAAATCCTTTCTCCAATAAAATGAAAAATAGTTTTTAGCTCATTTTGCTGCTGTTGATCACATTTAACTAAATAGACAGGTGATTTTATTTCCATATTTATCCTGATTAATACGATTATTTATAACATAGCAAACATTTTGATTAATTCATTTATAATTAATCGTATCTAATAAATTGATATATAACGCATTTAAAAAATTACACTATGAATAGTCAAAAAATTGGCTTTAACTATTAGACGACAATTCATATTTATCTCACTTCACAATATATTGTCAAGATCCTTATTGAAAATATCAACGTTTTAAAGAAGTTAGCACCTTAATGTACTTCCGAATAACGCCAAGTTACCTCAAATTTCGTTGTCAGGTATATCTGAACATAAATCTTTAGTAAGTGCTTGAAAAATAGTATGATTTCATTTTAGCACAAATTGAAAATTTACCAAGAGACAATACACTGACACTATTATCTGATTTATTGACACCCGATTCAAGTATTTTAGACACGCGTATTGCTAACTCCTTATTTGACATGGCAACCAGTGTTATTAATGGTGAGCCTATTATGCTAGATCCATTGAAAAAAAATATGTGACTTTATGAGCAAAAATATAAAAAAATCCATAAAACTAGCTGATCGGATAGATGGAAATAAAAAACTACCAGCCAAAAGAGCTGATTTTTTGTCAATATTGAAAACCAACTAATTCATATTAATTGCTCTGCTTTTTGCAATGATAATTTTTTCATTTACGCACTTTAATTTTATGCCTCACATTCGCGACCAATTTGCCTTGCTTATTTTTTACATTGAAATAACATACCTATAGAATGACTTTAAAGAGATAACAAGTAAAGCTATCGAAAGCTTACAAATAATTTAACTGATTGCTTTATTTTATTAAATTACGCGAACAAAAACTGGAAGGTAATGCAAAATAAGATTGATATCAATTGCATGAGGATCAATTTCTACAAACATTGATAGATCTCATTGAGGCGACAATGAGGTGACAAAATATACTTGAGCCTAATCGGCTCTTTCCGATTAAAGTCTTTATTTTAATTGATCCTAGATTATTAACTTGGTTAATCTTCAAAAGGTAAATTTTATAACGAGGATCTCAGCAAAATTTACTTTACTGACTTTACATCTTAAGGTCATATGAGAATATGCTTGATTTTACATTAAAATAACATTATTTAAAAACTGTTCTACACTAGATAAAAGTAACTGGTCTATTTATTGCAAGATCTAATAATCATAATTCAATATTAGGAATATGTTATGCGTTCATCACTCAAGCAATATCAAAATAGTAATATGGCTCATCTTGAGCATGCTGATCCACACACGCTTATTTCTCTTGTACTCCAACATATACTTGGCAACTTAGCTGGAGCGAAAGGTGCGATAGATAGAAAAGAAATTGAAACTAAAAACAATATGCTTAGTAAAGTTATCGGGCTAATTGGTGAACTACAAATGAGTTTAGATATGAAAGATGGCGGAGAAATTTCGCAAAATCTTTATGATTTGTACGGCTATATGGTTTCACAAGTCAACAAAGCCAATTTAAAAAATGATAATTCATTACTTGATGAAGTAGCTACACTCATTATAGAAATAAAATCGGGTTGGGATGCTATCCCACACGATGTCCGTAAACAATACAGCTAGTTAGAACATAATGGATATTAATACTCAACTACGACAATTATTTACACTTGAACGTGAACTCACAACATTGCTTAAAAATAAACAGGTTGATAAATTTTATCAACGACAAATGTTTTTTTCCGATCAAATCAGTACGCTCCTTAAAAAAAATAGCCCAGATGTTTTAACGGCCATAATAGAGGATCTTAAACGACTTGAAAAAAAAGTAGGTCTACTTTGCTCACAAGCTGACATTTATTTGCAGCAATTAAAAGAAAAGTCTTTATTGCAGCAACGTAATAAAAGTAAAATGAAAGCTTATAAATAAATACGCTAGAAAATAAAAAGAATGATCCTTCTATCACGCAACTCACTCAAACAATTTAAAAGACAACAAATTATGAATATGTATTGCACTCGCTACGTTATAACTCACATGAGTTCTGGTTAGCTAGGTTGATGACACTATTCATGCCAAGCAATGGCTGCCACATTAAATATAAAAATAATCTCCATGAGTCAAAGCTAAAAATCACAGGATGTAATGTGACCTCTCAATGACTCGTATCACACTTACAAATAACAAAATCACTTCAATATTGCAGCCACCATGGATTTTTTTTAATTGTAGTAATGAGTTCCCTATTAATAATATAATATTTAAAACCTATATAATATACCCTTCACTAAGCTTAATGATAAATACAACTAAAAAAACAAATGAACACTTTTTAACAAAAGAACAATTATTACATTTAATGAGCTAAAAAAATGATCCCTTACGGAAAACAGAATATAAATCAGCAAGATATAGATACGGTTATGCAGGTATTGCAATCTGACTACCTAACACAAGGCCCACAAGTTCCTTTGTTTGAGCAAGCCGTTCAGCAAATTACGCAAAGTCAATATGCCGTTGCTGTTAATTCAGCCACATCAGCGCTCCATCTCGCCTGTTTGGCATTAGATGTTGGCAAAGGAGATATCGTCTGGACAAGCCCAATAAGCTTTGTTGCCTCAGCTAATTGTGCGTTGCATTGTGGCGCAAGTATTAATTTTGTTGATATTGATCCAGAAACTTATAACCTGTGTCACATTGCCTTAGAAAAAAAACTACAACAAGCCAAACAACAAAATAAATTGCCTAAAATAGTCATCCCAGTGCATTTGGCTGGTCAATCTTGCGACATGCACAAGATCCATCATCTAAGCCTTGAATATGGTTTTAATATCATTGAAGATGCCGCCCATGCCATGGGAGGAAAATATCAAGATCAGCCAATAGGCAATTGTTTATACAGTGATATTACCGTATTTAGCTTCCACCCCGTTAAGGTTATAACAACAGCAGAAGGTGGAATAGCAACGACAAATAGTATGAAACTCGCTCAAAAAATGCAATTACTGCGCAATCAGGGTATTACCAGAAATGAATCCTTAATGACTGGAAAAACCCATGGCGATTGGTACTACCAGCAACTAGAATTGGGCTTTAATTACAGAATGAGTGACCTGCATGCCGCACTGGGCGTAAGTCAGCTTAAGCGTTTAGATGCATTCTGCCGTCAGCGAAAAGCGCTGGCTCACAACTATGATCAACAGCTCAATCAACTCCCCCTTATTTTACCTAAACAGCTAGAATCGACAACGTCACCTTGGCATCTTTATATCATTAAGCTAAAGCTCAATAAAATAAATAACACACATCAGCACGTTTTTCAGCAATTAAGAGAAGCTGGAATAGGTGTAAATTTGCATTATATACCAATACACTTGCATCCCTATTATCAATCCATGGGATTTAAAAAAGGGGATTATCCCATTGCCGAACAATATTATTCAAAAGCTATGAGTATTCCGCTTCATACACAGCTCACATCGATACAACAAGCAACAATTATCAGTGAACTCAAAAAAGCGCTCGTCTAAACAGGCGTTGTGCAAGCGACCAAAAAACTTGTTGACCAAAACGCTTACTCGGGATTATCCATGATCGAGGTAGAGCCATTTTTGGCAATGCAAGCGAGATCTTTATCTACCCAGAACAGCGCTTTACCATCTTCTCCAACCAGTTTTATTTTATCTAAAATACTTTTAAAGAGTTTTTCTTCTTCGTGTTGTTCAGCGACATACCACTGCAAGAAGTTAAACGTTGAATAATCGTGAGTACTAAAAGCTACATGCGTTAGCTGATTAATCGCTTTAGTGATTAAACACTCATGTTCATATGTTGCGGTAAATATTTTTTTAAGTGATTTATAACCATGTGGTGGCGCTTCAATCGTCCCTAGTAGCGGCATTCCACCTGTTTCACTAACATAAGTAAACAGACGGTGCATATGAGTCATCTCTTCTGCCGAATGATCACGTAACAAAAGCGCTGCACCTTCAAATCCGTTATCGTCACACCACGCGCTCATCTGCAAATATAAATTAGCAGAATAAAACTCCAAGTTAATCTGCTCATTTAGTTTTTCTATCATTGTTTCTGCTAGCATTTTATACTCCATAATTGTTGTATCTAGTTGATCCATTGTCCATTGCCCTAAGAATATTACAAAATTTTGTTAAACACCTCAGAAAACAACAACGCCATGACAATATTTGATAAGGATCCTTCATTAAATGATTTATTTTAATCCTAAAAATTTATATTATGTCGTGCATTAGTTTTCGAGCTAACGACACAATAAAACATCTCCAATATATAGCCATGATAACGTAAAATTCAACGTCAGCAAACAAAATTGTGCCTAAATATGAAATGAAATTACCTTACTACTTTTCATTTTGAGGTAACATGGGTATAGTATGATAATAGAAAATTAAATTGGGTTATATTCTCTTTAAAAATAGAGCAGGTTTAATATCCCTATGTTACAACAATACACCGAGCAAATAGAAACGATTGGCTTATATGGCTTTTATACAGTGCTATTTTTGTTAATGGGTATTTCTATTCAAGAGATATTAAAACGCAGTGACGTTCCTAAGTTTGGTCGATATATTGTCTGGGCTGTATTACTATTCGGATGTGTCGGTTTCATTTTCAAAGGGCTCTTTGAAATTATTTGGAATTCAACGCATTAAAAATAAAACGATATCTTCACGACAATACTAATAAAGATGAAAAAACATTCTTAAATATAAGCTGAGAAGGTAAATAGCAACAGAAACTTATACCCATGCTACCTCAAAATGCACTATCAGTAAGGCAAATTATCCACAAGCGCGAGGCATAAAATTCTTAAATAGTTATTCTTTAATAGAAATCAACCCATGCAATAAGTGCAAATGGCCTTGCCCTTAGCGTATAATTAGCTTTTAAAAAAAACAAAATATCATGTGTGCAGAGTTCATTGTTCCTATTCTCCACACACAAATCAACCACATAAAAGGTATTAATATGTCGAGCGTCGGTATTTTCTTTGGCAGTGATACAGGTAATACAGAAGCTATTGCTAAAATGCTGCAAAAAGAATTAGGTAAACAGCTTGTTGAAGTTAAAGATATTGCAAAATCAACAAAAGAAGATATTGCAGAATTTAGCTTGTTACTTTTTGGTATTCCAACTTGGTACTATGGTGAATCACAATGTGATTGGGATGATTTTTTCCCAGAGTTAGAAGAAATTGATTTCACAGACAGATTAGTCGCTATTTTCGGTTGTGGCGACCAAGAAGATTACGCCGAATACTTCCTTGATGCAATGGGCTTCTTAGGCTCTATTGTTGAACGTAAAGGGGGCATTATTGTTGGACACACATCAACAGAGGGGTATTATTTTGAAGACTCAAAGGCACTGATTGATGAAAATACCTTCATTGGCTTAGGTATTGATGAAGATCGTCAACCAGAATTAACTGCAGCACGCGTGCAAACATGGGCAAAACAAATCCATGACGAAATGTGTCTTGCTGAATTAGCATAATATAGATAAGTTGACGTGATTATGATTGATCAAAGTGATTCCATAGAAAATCAAGCATTAAAAAAGGCGGGTTTAAAAATAACCTCCCCCCGCTTAAAAATATTAAAATTACTCAAAGCACCTAGCCTCCAACATGCAAGTGCTGAAGATATTTATAATAAATTATTAACGCAAAAAAGCGACATTGGTTTGGCAACCATTTATCGCGTATTAAACCAATTTGACGATGCTGGCATTGTCACTCGACACCAATTTGAGGCAGGTAGATCAGTTTTTGAATTAGCCAACAAAGAGCATCATGACCACCTTATTTGCTTAAAATGCGGTGAAGTGATCGAGTTTAATGATGAGCTTATCGAAGCACAACAAAAACTAGTCGCTGAGCACTATGGCATCTCTTTATCAAACCACAGCTTATTTCTTTATGGCAAACCAATTGATGGTCAATGTAATCATAAAAAAGATAAGCTTGTGAAAAAAGTTTCGAGAAAAAAACATCTCTCATAACGGGGATATATCACAGGTAACTGTTGATATTCTGCTGCAGGACTCTCAAAGCCAGTAAGACCCAGGGTAAGATTACGAGTGTTTAAAAAATGAGCTTTAGAATTTTTTCCGTGTAAGTTGTATCTAGTGCAGCTTTAAAGCGTTTAGCTTTTAATCCTTTTTTACTACTTGTTTCTTGCCGCAACAGATTAAGCACCAAATGCCTCAATACAGACATATTTTCTGAAGCATTACGTCGCCTGATCCTGCTTAAATCTTCATTGAAACTAACATCTAGTACCCAGTGCAACTGATTTTCTATACTCCAGTGCTTTCTAACAGCCTGAGCAAATATTTTAGCATCTTCTTTGATTGAACAAATAAAATAACGCACCTCTCTACTCATTTTTCCATTGATATGACGCTCAGATTCAGCCATGCCAACGCTAATTAAACCATCCCATTGTGATGTTAAATCTTTAATACTGCTTAAATCTTCACTTATCCAGTACCTTCTTGACTCTATTCGCCCATGACCAGCATCAACTTCTTCATGAAATTGATGAGCCACATTATGAAACTTGTCTTCTTGGCAGATTGCAAAAAAGTCTTTAATAGATTGATGCAAATGACCCTGATTGCCTTTCACCGCAAGTACATAATCAGCTCCTTTAGATTTTATTTTTTCTGCAATTTTCTTTTGGCATCCCATGGCATCAATTGTCACAATGCTTCCTTCAATGTCTAGTAAATCAAGTAGTTGAGGGATGGCGGTGATCTCGTTTGATTTTTCTTCTGTTTTTATTTGTCCTAAAACAACACCATTATTTACTGCAAATGCGCTTACCATGTGAATAGCATTTTTCTTCGATTTCTTATCAAATGAACCTCTAACTGTTTTGCCATCAATTGCTATCACTTGACCTTGTGTAGCAATGTGCGCAGCTTGCATCCAACTGATAAAGCAGTGTTGTAGACGCTCAGGAGCGATTGTTGAAATAACCCGGGCAATAGTGTCATGAACAGGGATCCCATTTTCAAATGAACCGTATTTATCTAGTAGTTTTCTTCTATTGTAAGCAACTTCTTCTATGGCTTCCCAACCATCAGCGCCACAGATAACGCCAACAATGAGAGTTAATAAAATATCATGCAGCTTATGCTCAACTTTAGACTGTTGGTGAAGGTCTGGGATTGAAGAAAAATGTTCGTTAAATGCTGATAACATGGGGGTTCCTATTTATTAAGGAGCCTATTTGATCATATTGGGAAGCAATAATACAGGTTTATATTCGTGATCTTGCCCTGCAGTAAGACCAGCACTGGCTAATATAAAAATAACACCTATATTCAATTCACCAGCGCATAGCTTTTAGTTAGCTTAAAAAGTAGTCAATGGAACATATTATTCACTACTTTTTCTGCGACAAGAGATGCAATAATAAATAGTTATCAGCAATTATTTGCGTTTGATAGCTTTAGCATTTGGCATATCTGTAATTGAACCTTCGTAAACTTCTGCCGCTAGACCAATTGTCTCGTATAATGTTGGATGGGCATGAACTGTTAATGCTAGATCTTCTGCATCACAGCCCATTTCAATGGCTAGGCCAATTTCTCCTAACAATTCGCCCGCATTTGTACCAATAACAGCACCACCGATGATACGATCTGTGTTTTTATCAAAAAGCAGCTTTGTTAAACCATCAGAGCAATCAGATGCTATTGCACGACCTGAAGCCGCCCACGGGAATACTGATTTTTCATAGTTTATGCCTTGCTCTTTTGCTTCTTTTTCTGTTAAACCCGCCCATGCCATTTCTGGATCGGTGTAAGCAATTGCAGGTATTGTTTTAGGATCAAAATAATGTTTTTTCCCTGAGATAACTTCCGCTGCAACATGGCCTTCATGCACACCTTTATGTGCAAGCATTGGCTGCCCAACGATATCACCAACCGCGTGGATATGTGGGACATTAGTTTTCATTTGTTTATCAACTTCGATAAAGCCTTGATCTGTTACTGTAATACCAGCTTTTTCAGCGTCAAATAAAAGACCATTTGGAACACGTCCAACAGCAACTAAGACAGCATCGTAAGCTTTTGGTTTTTTTGGAGCCGCTTTACCTTCAAATGAAACATAAAGCGCATCTTTTTTTGCTTCAACAGCGGTTACTTTTGTTGACAACATGATGTTGAATTTCTTTTTAACCTTACGAGAGTAAAGTTGTACGATGTCTTTGTCTGCGGCAGGCACAAGTTGATCTGCAAATTCCACAACATCAACTTCGCTGCCAAAAGATTGATATACCGTCCCCATTTCAAGACCAATAATTCCTCCCCCCAAAACAAGCAGACGTTTAGGCAGGCTTTTAAGCTGTAGTGCATCTGTTGAATCCCAAACGCGAGGATCATCATGTGGAATAAAAGGTAATGTGACTGGACGAGATCCTGCGGCAATAATTGCATTATCAAATGTAATCGTGGTTGTTTCTTTTTCACCTGTTACGACGATTTTATTTGCCCCCGTAAATCGACCGAAACCATTAATGACAGTCACTTTACGCATTTTAGCCATGCCTTGAAGACCGCTCGTTAATTGGCTCACCACTTTTTCTTTCCAAAGACGTACTTTAGAAAGATCTATTTTTGGTTTAGCAAACACTATCCCATGAGCAGAAATAGAGTTTGCCTCTTCAATTACTTTTGCTATATGTAAAAGTGCTTTCGATGGTATACAGCCAACATTCAAGCAAACACCACCTAGCGTGCTAAATTTTTCAATGATAACTACTTCAAGGCCTAAATCTGCGGCGCGAAATGCAGCAGAGTAACCAGCAGGACCTGCACCTAATACAACAACTTGTGCTTTGATTTCTTTACTCATTTTAACCTCTTATAAATGATCTTTTATTAAACATCATTTTATTTAATTATTTGCAAATACAAAAAAAGATCGGCAAAGACCAATCTGGTAACATTCTTATAAAATTAGTGTGCGTAAATCAGATAAATAGTGATTGATAGCGGTAATAAAGCGCGCACCATCAGCACCATCAACAACGCGGTGGTCATAAGAAAGCGCAAGGGGCACCATTAAGCGAGGCGAAAATTGTTTTCCGTCCCATACAGGTTTAATTGCTGATTTAGACACACCTAAAATAGCAACTTCAGGGGCATTAACAATCGGTGAAAACTGTGTACCACCAATTCCACCAAGACTAGATATTGTCATACTTCCACCTTGCATATCTCTTTGAGTTAACTTACCAGCGCGGGCTTTTTTGGAGATTTCACCGAGTTCTCGAGAAAGATCATAAATCCCTCTACTAATAACATTTTTAATAACAGGCACAACCAGTCCATTTGGTGTATCAACTGCAATACCGACATTGATATATTTTTTAAAAATTATGCTTTCACCATCTGATGATAAAGATGCGTTAAAATTGGGGAAATCTTGTAGCGCTTTAGCGACTGCTTTCATCATAAATACAAGCGGACTAATTTTAAGTCCTAAATCTTGTTTCACTGCAATAGCGTTCTGGTCTTTACGAAAAGCTTCTAAATCTGTGATATCAGCTTCATCAAATTGCGTCACATGTGGAATGGTTACCCAGTTTCTGTGCAGTGTTGGCCCTGAGATCTTTTGGATGCGTGAGAGTGGTTTAATTTCAATTTCACCAAATTTAGCATAATCAATTTCAGGGTAAGGCATCACGTCCATCCCAGTACCGCCACCAATATTTGCTCCATTGCCTTTAGCACGGGATAATTCATATTTAACAAATGCTTTTACATCTTCTTTTACAATCCTATTTTTTCGTCCAGTACCCTCAACTTGTCTTAAATCAACGCCAAATTCACGGGATAAACGGCGCACAGACGGTGAAGCGTAAATAGCTCCTCCATTGCTTTGTGATCTATCAGAAGTATGATCAGCCACTACTGGCGTATTGCTAACCGGCACTTTCGCTGCTGGCGCGTTTGGAACTGCCACCTCTGGTGCTGGCTTGTTTGTAACCGCCACGTCAGGTGCGGACTTAGAAATTGGCGCAGTAGCGGCAACACTTGTAGCAATGAAAAGGACAGTCCCTTCCGAGACTTTATCACCTACGGCCACTTTTACTTCAACAACAGTACCAGCAAAAGGTGCTGGTATTTCCATAGAAGCTTTGTCTCCTTCAACGCCAAGCATATCTTGCTCTGCTTCAAAGAAATCGCCAACAGCCAACATAATGTCGGTGACTTCAACTTCATCTCCGCCAATATCAGGCACACAAATCTCTTGTGTTGCAGGAGCAACTGCAGTTATTTTTTCCACTGATTTTTGTGTTGCAGGAGCAACTGCAGTTATTTTTTTCACTGATCTAGCTACAGAGACTTTCACTGCTTTAACGTCTATTACTTTTTTGCTTGTAACATTCGCATCCGCTACTGGTGTATACATGAAGATCAAGTCGCCCTCGGATATTTTATCACCCATTACAACATTAACTTCTTTTACAACACCTTTAACAGACGAAGGAACATCCATTGAAGCTTTATCACCTTCAACACTTAAAATATCTTGTTCGCATTCGATACTATCCCCCACTGAACAATAAACTTCAGTTATTTCAACTTCATCCATACCAATATCAGGCAGTAAAAACTTTTTTAATTCCGACATGTTTTTTCCTATAGAAAGAAAGTATCGCTTATACCAAAATTATATCACTAATGCTTTGGCAGGCATAAGCTTAAATGCTAAAGAGCTCCAAACATTTGGCATATTAACTATTAGAGACGCTAATAGCTTGCCTTTAAAATTCACCATTAGGCGATTAACGCAGTTAATCATTCCAAAGGTGATTTTTATGTCTAGCACCTTAGCACAATTCACAGAACTGATTTTGCATTTCTAAATAACCTGGCTATAAAACACCCTACTTTCGAATTTATTACGCTAAGAAAAGATTGATTTTGCTTACATCAATAGCAAATTTAGTAATTCCTTGCGTTATACTTGAGAAATTGCCGCCTAAGCCTCGACACTTGTCGCAACAAAAAGGGCAGTTCCTTCAGATACTTTATCACCTACGGCCACTTTTACTTCAACAACAGTACCAGCAAAAGGGGCTGGGATCACCATTGAATTTGGGCCATCTTCAACTCTGAGCATCTCTTGCCCAGCTTCAAAAAAATCGCCAACAGTCAACAAAATATAGATGACTTCAGCCTTATCCCTGCAAATATCAGGCATACAAATATCTTGAGTTACAGAATCATCTGCTGTTATTTCTGCCACTGATGCGTCGCCAGATGCTTGCGCTGTTTTAACTTCTCTTACTTTTGTTTGTATATCATTGCTCATTTTCATCCTCATCTGGTGTTACCAGTTATCATTCAAAATGCGCGGCAGCCCTTAGTTCGAAGATCCAATCAAGCCGCAACTTGAGCTAATGGTTACTACCTTGTCAAACGTTGCACACAAGCCCTAGGTTTTCGAGTCCAGCCGATACCAAGCGACTCAGCAAATATATACCCACTGAGAGTTTTAATTTAACCCGTGGGGCGGCAAGCTTTTGCCTAAAAACTTTTTAGTTCACAGCTTGAAATATGCACTTCTTTTGCAACACCTGCAACAGACGAACAAACATCCATTGACGATATATCATCTTTAACATAAAAAGAACTCGAGATCGTTTGCTACTACCCTCCACTAAACTTCAGTTATTTCAACTTCCTCCATACCAATATCAGGCAGTAAAAATTTTTTTAAGGCCAGCATGGTTTTACCTATAGAAAAGAAAGAATCGCTTATAACAAAGTTATCTCAATAGACTGTCCCTGGCATAAACTTAAATGCTAAAAAGCGCACAACATTTGCCATGTCAGCTATTAAAGGCACTAATAGTTTGTCTTTAAAATTCACCCTCAGATGATTAACTCAGTTAATCATTGCAAAGGTAATTTTTATCTCTAGAACCTTCGCACAATTTATCAATATGAGTTTGCCTTTTAACATGACTTGACTATAAAACACCCTACTTTCGGATTTATTACGCTACTAAAGGATTAATTTTGTTTACGTCAATATTAAATTTAACAATTGCTTCTGCTACGGTTTCTCGATCAATTACATCCATTTTTGCGAGTTCATGTAATGCTGCAACCACAACATAACTTGCATCAACTTCAAAATGACGACGTAGATTTTCACGACTATCACTGCGACCAAAACCATCGGTGCCTAATACACGGTATGGCCCTGGAATATATGCGCGAACTTGCTCTGCATATGACTTCATGTAATCTGTGCAAGCAATCGTTATCACACCTTCTTCAAGCTGTTCTGTGATGTAAGCTTGTTGCTCAATATATTCAGGATTAAAGGTGTTTATACGATCAATTTCTTGCCCTTCTCGTGCTAATTCATTAAACGAGGTAGTGCTAAATATCGTCGAATCGATACCATAATCATTTGCTAAAATATCAGCAGCTTTACGCACTCCAAGCATAATAGTACCTGAACTTAGCAATTGAATTTTCGCTTTTCCAGCACCCGTCACAGTATCAAGCTTGTAAATACCTTTTCGAATACCTTCTTCGATACCTTCCGGCATTTCTGGTTGCACATAGTTTTCATTCATCACAGTAATGTAATAAAAAATATCTTCTTGATCGCCATACATCCGCTTCATACCGTCTTGTATAATAACGGCAAGTTCATAACCGTAGGTTGGATCATAAGTAATACAACTGGGAATAACGTTTGCTTGGATATGACTCTGACCATCTTCATGTTGCAAGCCTTCACCATTGAGTGTTGTGCGACCAGCGGTACCACCTATCATAAAGCCACGCGCACGTTGATCGCCAGCAGCCCAAGCCAGATCACCAACACGTTGGAAGCCAAACATAGAGTAGTAGATATAAAACGGAATCATTGGCAGATCATTTGTACTGTAAGACGTAGCTGCAGCAATCCAATCAGCCATCGCACCTAATTCATTAATACCTTCTTGAAGCACTTGGCCTTGCTTATCTTCACGATAATAAGCAACTTGCTCTCTATCTTGAGGTGTATATTTCTGACCTTCTCGCGAATAAATACCAACTTGCCGGAATAAACCTTCCATCCCAAAAGTACGCGCTTCATCAGGAATGATTGGCACAATATATTTACCGATCGCTTTATCTTTTAATAATATCGTTAAGATGCGGACAAAGGCCATTGTTGTTGAAATTGTACGGCCATTAGAGCCTGCAGTAACCGCTTTAAACTCACTGAGTTTCGGAATTTCAAGCTCAACTGATGTTTTCCGACGGCGTTTTGGTAAGCAACCATTTAATGCTTCACGCCTCTTTAGCATATATTTAACTTCGTCAGAGTCAGCACCAGGATGATAATAAGGAAGCGATTCTAAATCTGCATCCGCAACTGGGATATTGAAACGATCTCGGTAATGTTTAATGGACTCCAAAGGCATTTTTTTAACACCATGCGCAATGTTTTTTCCTTCACCAGCATCCCCCATCCCATAACCTTTCACGGTTTTAATTAAGAGTACACAAGGGCGATCTTTTATTTCAGTTGATTTTTTGTAAGCGGCATACACTTTCATAGGATCATGGCCACCACGGTTCAAACGATAAATATCACCATCGGACATATTTGCAACCATTTCTGCGGTTTCAGGGTATTTTGCAAAGAAATGCTCACGCGTATAAGACCCACCTTTCGCTTTATAATTCTGATATTCACCGTCAACTGTTTCTTCCATTAATTGCAGTAACTTACCTGTTTTATCTTGTGCAAGTAAGCTATCCCAATAACGTCCCCAGATAACTTTAATCACTTCCCAGCCAGCCCCACGAAATGTACCTTCAAGCTCTTGGATAATTTTTCCATTGCCACGAACAGGGCCATCAAGGCGCTGTAGATTACAATTAACAACAAAGACTAAGTTATCAAGTTTTTCACGCGATGCCAGACCAATTGCGCCTAACGATTCTGGCTCATCAACTTCGCCATCGCCAAGATACGCATAAACTTTTTGCTGTGAACAATCTTTAATACCGCGATCTGTCAAGTATTTAAGGAAACGCGCTTGATAAATTGCAGAAATTGGACCAAGCCCCATCGATACCGTTGGGAACTGCCAATATTCAGGCAATAATCTTGGGTGTGGATATGAAGGGATCCCTTTACCATCAACTTCTTGGCGGAAGTTATCAAGTTGCTTTTGCGAAATGCTCCCTTCTAAAAATGAACGAGCATAGATACCTGGTGAAATGTGCCCTTGGAAATAAACTAAATCACCGCCATCTATATCATTTGGTCCACGGAAGAAGTGATTAAATGCAATGTCATAAATAAGCGCTGACGATGCAAAGCTAGAAATATGCCCGCCTAATTCCAAGTTTTTTTTCGACGCGCGTAAAACTGTTATTAATGCATTCCAACGAATAATTGCACGAATTCGACGTTCTAACGGTAAATCACCAGGATATTTCGGCTCTTGTGCTGGTGTAATGGTATTTATATAAGCAGTTGTTGAATTAAAAGGTAAATGACCACCGCTACGACGGGTTTTATCAATTAATCTATTAAGCAAATAATGGGCTCGATCTGTCCCATCCTCTTCAATAATAGCTTCAAGTGCTTCAAGCCATTCAGATGTTTCTTCTGGATCAATATCGTTGTTCAAGATATCAGGCATGCTCATTCCTCATTAAATGACTCAAAATAGGTAGGGCTCAGGTTAGTTAATCATCAAAGGTCATACGCACCTTGTCGTTAGATCCGCGTGAGTGACCAGCTAAAACATTTTGAACTATAATACGTTTCAATGATAACAAGTTTCAATGATAACAAGTTTCAATGATAACAAGTTTCAATGATAACAAACCATGGCATAATTCAAAATTATTTTTTACTTTTTTTTTGCTATTTTAAAATAATCGCCCACCGCAAGCTGAGTTAAGCGATTTTATCACTAAATTTTAATATACCCATCATTTTTCATCTTGAAATAGCATGGGTATCGAGGCAATAGCCACGAAGTAGGAAGTTGATAGTATATATTTTCTCGGCCAGTAAAATTATTACCAGCAGCTAACTTATTTTAGCATTTAAATTTATTTGTCATGAGATCATATTTGAAAAAGAGAATCTATTGTTAAACCTTCTGCAGCGAGCACTTCTCGCAAAACTTTGAGTGCTTCAACTTGAATTTGACGTACTCGCTCACGCGTCAAGCCAATTGATTTTCCAACATTTTCAAGCGTGTCCGCTTCATAACCAAGCAAACCAAATCGTCGTGCTAATACTTCTCGTTGTTTTGGCGATAAATCTTCTAGCCAATCAATAATTCGTAACTTCATTCCGTTATCTTGAATTTTATTTTCAGGATTTTGCTCTCGGTGATCTGGGATAATATCTAATAACTCTTTATCAACACCCCCGTTAACTGGGGTATCAACAGAACAAGTTCGCCCGTTAATTTTTAAAATTTTGGCGACATCTTCGACTGGAACATTTAACTCTCGAGCAATATCTTCAGCAGTTGGCTCTTGATCTAATTTATGGGCTATTTCACGAGATGTTCTTAAATATACATTTAAGCGTTTGACAATATGAATTGGTAGCCGAATTATCCTTGTTTGATTCATAATAGCACGTTCAATGGTTTGCCGGATCCACCAAGTTGCATAAGTTGAAAAACGAAAGCCTTTTTCAGGATCAAATTTTTCCACCGCGCGAATGAGACCTAAATTTCCTTCTTCAACAAGATCAAGTAATGAAAGACCACGATTATTATATCTACGCGAAATTTTAACAACAAGTCGCAGATTACTTTCAATCATCCTTTTTCGAGAAGACATGTCCCCACGTAATGCTTTACGGGCAAAATAAATCTCTTCCTCAGCACTCAGAAGAGGAGCAAAACCTATCTCCCGCAAATAAATTTGAGTAGCATCCATGACTTTTATTTTTGGTTTATGCTTATTCTCAATTTCAGACTTACCTACTGACTCATGTTCAGTGAAATTATCTGATGGAGCGATCTCTGTCATCCATAACACCTTATTCATTATGCTATTTTATTAGCACTTATTTTTTAGGTAAATAACGTAAAGGGTCAACTGATTTTCCTTTATAGCGAATTTCAAAGTGTAAATACACTGTACTTGCACCTGTATCTCCCATTAGCGCAATTTTTTGCCCTTTCTTGACCTTCTGGTTTTCTTTTACAAGTAATTTGTCATTGTGAGCATAAGCACTTAAGTAATCATTATTGTGCTTAATAATGATCAATTTACCATAGCCGCGTAAACCACTACCTACATAAACTACCTTTCCATTTGCAGCAGCATTGACCGCGCTATCACGTTCAGCTACAATGCGAATGCCCTGCAATCTAGTATCAGAAGATGAAAACCTTTGAGTCAGCTTGCCATTCGAAGGCCAAGCCCATCCAACTATTTTATTAGTATTTTTTTCACTCTTCCTATAGCCCATAGAGTATGATTTTGCTTTTTTAGGTTCAACCTTTTGTTGTCTTTTTTGCGTTTTTTTACTATTTCTTGGAGATTGATCACTGTATTTGCGTTGTTTAACCAATTGATTTTCATTTAAATTTAAAACTTGACCTTTTTTTATAACATAAGGCGCTTTTAAATTATTGTATGATGCGATCTCATTAACACTAAGATCTGTTTGCCATGCAATCGCATAAAGTGTATCTCCAGAGTTAACAGTATAAGTAGCATCACCACGGTAACTTCCCTTTTTATGGTACTGACTCTTCTTAGTATTTTTTGTTATATCTCGAACAATGGCATGATGTGTTGTTGACGTGCAACCAGCAACAAAAAAAAACAGTATAAGTGATACGCTATATTTTTTCATTGATGAGCTATCTTCCTATAACCAAATTATTCAACAACAAGGCCACGCTACAAAAAAAATATTTTTCATTCATTCTTATATGCCCATTCCCCATTCCCTATTCCCTATTCCCTATTAACCATTCCCCATTAACCATTCCCCATTAACCATTAACCATTCCCCATTAACCATTCCCCATTAACCATTCCCCATTAACCATTAACCATTAACCATTAACCATTAACCATTAACCATTAACCATTAACCATTAACCATTAACCATTAACCATTAACCATTAACCATTAACCATTAACCATTAACCATTAACCATTAACCATTAACCATTAACCATTAACCATTAACCATTAACCATTAACCATTAACCATTAACCATTAACATCAAGATTCACCCACTTGTAAATTGATATCAACAAGCTTAATTTTTTAGCGAAAAATAAAGGATGATTGCGACTATAATGGTGATCCATCCTAAAACATCAATATATTTACTTAATTTATCTGCCATTTTTTCACCACCTATTACCACCAAACCTGTCACTAAAAAAAAACGTAAACTACGGCCAATTAATGCTGTAAACATAAAAGGCAGAAAAGCCATATTGATGATGCCTGCTGTCAGGGTAAAAATTTTAAAAGGAACCGGCGTAAAACTTGCGATAAAAATAACCAATATGCCCCATTTGCTAAACCAGTTTTTAGCCAGGACTAATTTATCTTGGTAGCCCATAAACTCTATAAACGGATGCACAACTGGATCATAGAGCGCATGCCCCAAATAATAGCCAAACGCACCGCCAAAAACAGAAAAAAATGTCGCGCCTGCGGCATAACGCCAAGCTTTCTCTCGATCAGCAATCGCCATAGGAACAAGCATAATATCAACAGGTATTGGCCAAAAAATAGCTTCTGAAAAGGCAACTAAATAAAGGATCAATGCTGCATGCTTATGTTTAGACCAAAGAATAACTTTTTCATAAAGTGGGGAAAATATTTTCATTGAAATCTCTTTACTTTCATAAGCTTAAATCCAACCAATCCTGCACAACTTGTATTTGGTCTATTGCAGTTAAGTCTATTTTTAACGGTGTAATTGATACATAACCCTGTTTAATTGCGTGAAAATCAGTGCCATCACTATCATCACTTATCTCACCGCTTGGCCCGATCCAAAACATTTCTTTATTTCTTGGATCCACTGCTTTTACTATTTTATTTGCAGGAAAGCGTTTTCCAAGCCTAGTTACTTTAATCCCTTTAATTTTATCAAGCGGTAAATCAGGTACATTTATATTTAATACTTGATGACTTTGAAGAGGTTCATTGAGCAATTTTTTTACAATAATTTGTGCATAATGTGCGGCGCTTTCAAAATACTTGTTTCCGACCAATGAGACAGCTACCGCTGGCAATGCAAGAAAGCGCCCTTCTATTGCGGCGGCAATCGTACCTGAATAGAGCACATCATCTCCTAAGTTTGCTCCGTCATTAATACCAGAGACAACTATTTGAGGGCGCACCTTACAGAGTTTATTTAACGCCAGATGTATACAATCTGTGGGCGTGCCAGAAACCGTATTAAAACCATTATTTAACTTTTGAACGCGCAGCGGATTTTCAAGAGTTATTGCACTACTGACCCCGCTACGATTGCTCTGAGGTGCATAAACTTCAATATCATCTATTTGCGCTAATGCCTCAGATAAGCTAGATAAACCTTTGGCAAAAACACCATCATCATTACTTAATAAAATCATCTAATTATCTCTCTTAAAATTGACGTTGCATAACTACCAGCAGGTAAGTAGAAATTTATTTTAACACTTTGTTCATCTAACCATTCTGATGAAAATTCAGTTGGCACTAACATTAACGGACGACGAGCTTGTTTTAACTTGTTTTTAACAAGTCCAGCTTGTAGTGCTGAAAAATCAGCAAGTATACTCATTTCATATTGCAGTGCATCTAACGCTGATCTCAAATTGCCTGCTCCCCAAAGCGGAGCGGTCAAGCAAATTTCGCCACTATCAAGCCGATACTGGTTAATTTCATTAAGTTCAAGCAGTGGAAAAAAAGATCTATTCGTCGTAAATTGAACACAATCTCCAACGATGGGACTCAAGAATCTCTTATCTTTAATACGCATTGATAGCACATAATTAAATAAGTAACTTCGCGCAGCACTTAAATACATCCCTCTCTTAAAACGATCTTTAATATTACGCCCTGTAAACATTTTCAGCGCCGAACTAACATTATGCCCTGCATGGCCAAAGCGTTGCAGACCAAAGTAATTAGGCACACCTTTAGATACCCTCTGTAAAGACTCTTTTACCGCTTCTTTATCACTAATATCTCGCAAAACAATGGAGAAAAAATTTCCAGATAATGCGCCAATTTTTATTTTTTTATTATGACGAATTATTTTAAGAATGCTAACGCCTGCAAGTTCAACTGCCGAGAAATTAGGTGTTGCTTTTCCAGGAATATGCAATGAAAACCATTGGGTTGTGTTGCCTTGACGATCTTTAAGTCCTGCATAGCTAACATTTTTAGCGGGAATATTTGCAAATTTAGCGAGTTGCTTGGCAATATATTGGGTATTTTCGCCAACTTTATTTACCCATAAACAAACATGCTCTCCATCACCTGATAACTCAAAACCTAAATCTTCCACGACATTAAAATCTTCACATGATCCTTTAAACAACCCCGTACTAACTGGCATCCCATACAAGTATTCAAAATTAAGAGGGAATTGATCCTCTTTAATCACACTTTGTGCAATGTGGTTATCAATATTCATCTATTATTCTTTTCGTAATAACACAACAGCATATGTTGCAATGCCTTCTTTTCTGCCTGTATAACCAAGCTTTTCAGTCGTAGTTGCTTTAATATTTACATTATCAATATCAGTGTCTAATGTTGCGGCAATTTTTGTTCGCATTTGCTCAGTATAAGGCGAGATCTTCGGTGTTTGGGCAACGATTGTAATATCAAGGTTACCAATTTTATAGCCCTTCGACATGACTTTTTGATAAACATTTTTCAATAACTTTAGGCTATCGATACCTGCAAAAGAAGCAGAGCTATCAGGAAAATGCGTTCCAATATCACCTAATGCCAATGCCCCTAACAAGGAATCACAGAGCGCATGTAAAGCAACATCACCATCAGAGTGTGCAATTAATCCCTCATCATGTGGGATAGCGACTCCCCCTAGGGTAATTGGCCCCTTGCCACCAAATTTATGAACATCAAAACCATGCCCGATGCGCATCATATAAATACCTTTTGATTTTGGGTTAAAAAAAACTCGGCAAGTGATAAATCTTCTTGTTGAGTTACTTTTAAATTATTGCTTTGCCCTTCGACAATAACAACCGCAATGCCAGCCATTTCCATTGCAGAAGCCTCATCTGTTATTTTACCTGGTGTTTTGTTTTGCTTAATTGCATCCGTAAGTAATTGGTTTGGAAAGATTTGAGGTGTTAGTGCATGCCATAAATCATTGCGTTCAACGGTATGTTTAACTTGCCCATTTGTAGAAGTACGCTTCATCGTATCACGTACTTTTAATCCTAAAATTGCACAAGCATTATTTTTAGTCACTTGCGAGATTAGTTTGTCAATATCACTTTTACAAATACACGGCCTTGCCGCATCATGCACTAATACATAATTTTCTTTGGCAATTACATTCAGTGCAGCAAGCACAGAGTCTACACGCTCCTCACCCCCAATAACAACGCGTATCTTGCTATGTTTAGAAACAGTTAATTTATCAAACCATTGATCGTTTTTTGCGCGTGATACAATCACTTCACCAATTTGAGGATGCTCTAAAAAAGGACGTAAACTGTGCTCTATGATAGTACGATCAAGCAGTTGTAAATATTGTTTGGGAATATCTGCGCCCACGCGCTTGCCAACACCCGCAGCAACAATAACAGCGCTGAAAAAATGTTTAGTCATATTTCCCTTCGTGCGGCACGATCCTAAAAAACGTCTCACCTTTTTTAATTAAACCAAGTTCATTTCGCGCATTCTCTTCAATAGCGCCTTTTCTATTTTTTAGATTATATATTTCTGCATACATTAATTTATTTCGTTCAATCAGTGCTTTATTTCTGTTTAATGCAACAGTAACTTTCGCTGCAACACGATGATTTTCTTTTATACCGTTTTTCCCAAACCACAGTGTATATTGTTGCAAGCCTAGTAAAACCAATAACACATACATAAATAAGCGCATAAAAATTCCGAAAATTAAAAAAGTATTTGAGCTTAGATTAAAAATCTCTTTTATTTATATTCAATCAATAGGATAGCCAGTAATACTCGGTGCAAAATAAGGATACCCAGAGGTGTTGTTTATTCCGAACTCAGGTTAACTAGGTTTTATCAAAAAATAAAATATAACACAGTTTACACTATGATTAAGGTTGTTATCTTTAAAATCGTTAACTATACCGATCACATTACTCTCGCAAGAAAACATTACCCATATAAAATTAGCGTATTAGCTGGATAGTTGCTGCCTTTTTAATGATCAATAGCAATGATCGTAAATAGTGCCAATAGCAGTAATACCTATAATATTATTGTAAATAGCATAAGCACTGACGCAAAGCAATTCACAACATTTGACCTAGTAACGATAATGATTGCTAATCGTTGCTAGGTCTCATTACCCAAAATGTTTTTTGGTTATGACCTTGAAAATGGCAGCTCGTAGCGAGCCATCTTGTTAACTAAAAGCGCGTTTCTTCCCAGCATGGCAAAGTACGTTGAACTAATCTAGGTCGTTATAACATCTTGATGTGTAATAGGTGTCAATTTAGAAGTTAAAAGTACCTTTAACTTCAACAAGACCTCGGTATGGCGCTTTTTGACCTAAAACCTCTTCGATACGTAGAAGTTGGTTGTATTTAGCAACACGATCACTGCGGCTTAGTGAACCAGTTTTGATTTGTCCTGCAGACGTCCCAACCGCTAGATCAGCAATGGTAGAGTCTTCAGTTTCTCCAGATCGATGAGATATAACAGCCGTGAAGCCTGCATCTTTAGCCATTTTTATTGCCGCAAGCGTTTCTGTTAAAGAGCCAATTTGGTTAAATTTGATTAAAATTGAGTTGGTAATACCTTCATCAATTCCTCGCTTAAGGATTTTAGTGTTTGTCACGAATAAATCGTCACCAACTAATTGAATTTTATCACCCAGAAGTTCAGTTTGATGCTTAAACCCAACCCAATCAGACTCGTCAAGACCATCTTCAATCGATACGATTGGGTAATCTTTAACAAGGTTTTCAAGAAAGTAGTTAAACTCTTGAGATGTAAATGTTTTACCCTCACCTGTTAGCTCGTAGTTACCCGTTTCTTTGTTGTAGAACTCAGAAGCCGCACAATCCATTGCTAGTGTGATATCTTTACCTAACTTGTAACCAGCCTTTGTAACCGCAACTTTAATTGCAGCAAGCGCTGCCGCGTTAGATGGCAGGTTTGGTGCAAAGCCACCTTCATCACCAACAGCCGTTGAATGACCGTCAGCTTTAAGTACTTTCGCCAGGCTATGGAATACTTCAGCACCCATCCGCAGACCTTCTCGGAAAGTAGCAGCGCCAACTGGCTGAATCATAAATTCTTGAATATCGACAGAGTTATCTGCGTGTTCACCACCATTGATGATGTTCATCATTGGAAGTGGCATCGAGTAAACCCCAGGGGTGTTATTTAAGTCCGCAATGTGCGCATATAGAGGTACTTTTTTATACATAGCGGCCGCTTTCGCCGCTGCTAAGGAAACCGCTAAGATTGCATTTGCACCAAATTTAGCTTTGTTTTCAGTGCCGTCTAAATCAATCATTATTTGATCAAGCTCAGATTGTTTGAGTGCATCTTTACCCATCAGCGCATCAGCAATTGGACCGTTAACAGCCGCAACCGCTTTAAGAACACCTTTACCCAAATACCGCGTTTTGTCGCCATCACGTAATTCTAGCGCTTCACGAGACCCAGTCGATGCACCAGAGGGAGCCGCAGCCATCCCGAATGAACCGTTTGCTAAATGAACTTCAGCTTCAACAGTTGGATTACCGCGTGAATCCAAGATTTCACGCCCATGTACTTTTACAATATTAGACATATATTGTCTCCTTTATATTAAATAAAAAGTAGTAAATTAAAATTATTTTCAATTTGTAACAAATTTTTTAATGCCATCCTTTCTAACAAAAACGACTGCTCTGGTCAACAAAAATTAAATGATTGTGTTAATTAAATTTACTCTGCTGGTGATCTATCGCCGCTTTTATGAAACCTTTAAACAATGGATGGCCATCCCGTGGTGTTGATGTAAATTCAGGGTGAAATTGAACAGCAATAAACCACGGATGATCTGCATATTCAATTATCTCAACTAACTTTTTATCTTCTGATAAGCCAGTCACCATCAAGCCTGCTTTTTCTAAAATAGGTAAGAGGTTATTATTCACTTCATAACGATGGCGATGGCGCTCAAATATTTTTTCACGACCATACATTTCAAGGACTTTAGATCCAGCTTGTAAATGACAAAGTTGAGTGCCCACACGCATTGTTCCGCCTAAATCAGAGCTTTCACTACGCTGTTTAACTTCACCTGATTTATCTGTCCATTCAGTAATCAAACCAACAATGGGTTGCTCACAGTTTGGTTTAAATTCTGTTGAATGTGCCTTTGTCAAGCCTGCGACATTTCTGGCAAATTCAATTAGAGCAACTTGCAGCCCTAAACAAATACCCAGATAAGGTATTTTATTTTCTCGTGCATATTGTGCGGCAAGAATTTTACCTTCAATGCCTCGCGCACCAAATCCACCTGGCACGAGAATAGCGTCAACATCATAAAGGACTGAAACACCTTTAAATTCTACATCCTGTGCGTCAATATATTTAATTTTTATTTTTGCTAAGTTTTTCAAGCCACCATGCTTGAGTGCTTCATTAACTGATTTATAGGCATCTGGTAATTCAATATATTTACCTACCATGCCAATCACGACTTCGATTGCTGTATTAGCTTCTTCATAAACGACCTCCTCCCACTCGCTTAAATCAGCTTCATCACAAGTTAATCCAAAGCGATTAACGCAAATTTCATCTACACCTTGTGCTTTTAATATGGCAGGGATTTTATAAATAGAGTCAACATCAAGTAATGAAATAACAGCTTTATCTTGAACATTACAAAAAAGTGCAATTTTAGCTCTTTCATTGGAAGGGAAACTTACTTCACTTCGGCAAATTAAAATATCAGGCTGAATACCTAAACTACGCAATGCTTTTACTGAATGTTGTGTAGGTTTTGTTTTTACTTCACCTGCCGTTTTTAAATAAGGTAATAATGTAAGATGTATATAAATTGCATTTTCAGGACCAATTTTTAAGCCTAACTGACGAATAGCTTCTATAAATGGTTGTGATTCAATATCACCAACAGTGCCTCCAAGCTCGACAATAGCTATATCATGCCCTTCACCACCTTCTTTAATTCGCGCCTGTATTTCATTGGTGATATGAGGAATAACTTGAATAGTTGCTCCAAGATAATCACCACGACGCTCTTTGGCTAATACGTCTGAGTAAATACGTCCTGTGGTAAAGTTATTACTCTTGGTCATTTTGGTACGAATAAAACGCTCATAATGGCCTAAATCTAAATCTGTTTCAGCGCCATCATCGGTAACAAAAACTTCACCGTGCTGTGTTGGACTCATCGTGCCTGGATCAATATTGATATAAGGATCTAACTTAAGAATAGTGACATCAAGACCGCGCGCTTCAAGAATGGCGGCAAGAGAGCCCGCAGTAATGCCTTTACCAAGAGACGAAACCACGCCACCTGTTATAAAAATATATTTAGTTGTCATAGTGACCTTGAAATTTCGAAGGAAAAGTAGATAGTTAAAACTGTCTCTTTATTTTTTATATTCACAGAGCAAAGTAAATATTCGATGGGTAAGCAGTTTATCAAATCAATAGCATTTGAACAATCAACTTCAGACTTTTATGAAAAATTAACAAGATATCATTTTCAATTTGCCATAACTCCATATTATGTCAAGATACAAAATTCAGGAATTTGTGAGGTGAATAACATCGTAGATGAAGTTGAAGGCTCACTATCTGCCACAAAACGTTCGACCTGTCAGTCATAGTTGCTGCTCTGCAAGCTTAAGATCAAGCGTTGCTTTTAGCAGTTTAAACAGCAAAATAGCCGCATCTACTTCTTCTTTACGATGCGTTAAACTTTCAATATTAATACCTAGCGGAATACCAAACGGCAAACATGCCTGCACGACTTGTTCAAAGTTGTTTCGACTAATGCATAATGATTCCTTTAGCGGATCATCTGCCTGCAAAATACGTAATTTTGTCGCCTCAGGCACTGAAATACCCAACCACTCGATAAAGGATAGTGTTTTGGCACTTCCACAAGGAGAAAAGGTCAGAATAATACGCCTAGGTGCAATACCTTTTGCTTTACATTCAATTGCATAACGCGTCAAAAAATCGATAGTCGCTTGTGAATTATAAATGGCTTGTGTAATAAAATATTCACAACCATGTTTCTCTTTAGCCAATATCCTTGAATACTCATCATTTTTTTTGATGTGCCGCTCTGCAATTGTCACCCCTCCTAAATAAAAATTACACGTATGCGCCTTGAGTGTTTTGTAAGCATTTACCAGTGAAAGTTTTATTTTACCTTCTAGCGACGGGCTCCCGACTAAGACTAAATCTCTTACTGCATATCGATGCCATGCTTCAGAGAGCCAATGAGAAAACTCATCGGCATTATCTTGTGAGACACTTTTGTAGGTAATGATTGGTTTGCCACTTTTATCATGTAAAATTTGCGAATACAGTCGAGGATCATGCCTTGGGCTATAAGGAAATGGCCGAGGAACTGATGTGCGAGTTGCCTCATCTTGAATATCATAAACAATTACTCCGTCATAATCCAATGATGCAAGCCGTGATAATAAACGATCTGCAATGCTGGCAACTTCATCTATTTCAATATTTTTTTTAGGAGGATTGGTGCCAAAAAAATAAACTCCATAATTTGCATCTCGTGATTTTTTTTCTAATTGTGAGCTATACATTAACATCCCATTTTAAATATCTTAAAACTAACATTACCACATATCGATAACCATTACTGCAAAATACTTTGCTTGCACTCTCTCAATAATTAAGACAAGGTACAACATATACTCATGACCTTGCAAAATCTAAACCCAGCTTGCGGTGATACTAAACGCTATACACTTCAAAATTAAATCTTGGGAGTTAAATTAAAACTTTTCATTCGCTAGATGTTTGCCAAGTCGCGTTGTATCAGCCTAACTAGGTTTTTATATAACAGGAAGCCTGTGGGGCTTAACGTTTGACTAGAGATTCGCCATTACCTCATGTTGCGGCTTGGTTTGATCTTATAGCTAATGGCTGCGCCGCGCATTTTGAATGATAACGGCTATACTCACAGGCGTGGTTTATTGGAGTGTTTATTTATTAGACAAGGTACATCATGTTTTATAGCAACTACAAACGACTAGGATTAGAACTAATTATATTGATTGTACTAACTTTTTTAGTCTATTTATTTGCGCCACAATCAAGCCTGTATTTTGCATATTATCGCAGTAGCATCGCACAGTTAGAAGTTTGGCGTTTTTTTACGACAAGTTTTTGTCATACAAATTTTAACCATTTTTTAATGAATGTGATAGGCCTTACCATTACCCCATTGTTGTTTCTTGAAACTTACCAAAAATTTTCACTTTGGCCTTTGATTTTATTTAATAGCCTAGTTATTGGTTTAGCCATTTTTTTCATAGATCCTACTATTATTAGCTATGTCGGATTATCGGGAGTTCTACACGGATTGTTCAGTTATGGAGTAATCAATGATATTTCTCGCAAAGATAAATGGGGCTGGATCTTGGGTTTTTGCTTAATTACAAAAATCGCGTATGAGCAATACTTTGGGGCAGCGCAAGTCACTATTGCTATGATTGGCGCGCCAGTTTTAATTAATGCTCATCTTTACGGCGCCATTGCTGGTATTTTGTTTTATGTTATTTTATTAATTAAAAATAAAACCTTAAATATGTTATCTCGTGTCTAATGCCGCAAACCACTCATAGTAATTATAACTTTTACCAGATGTTTTTATGAAGAAAATAACTTTATAAATCAACGCTGGATATACTTCGGCGCAATGACAATTAAATCAATTTAAACAAACTCAATGATTGCATTTGTATAAAAGTTTGTTGACTGATTTCTAATAAGCTGGTTTGCATTTTAAAATCACTGATTGCCGCCGCCATATCAAGATCTTCAATGTTTGAAAGTGTTTTTTGATTGGTCAGTGTGAAATCTAGGGTGGCTTCACGTTGATTTTCAATTGTACGCATTCGCGCCCCTACAGTGGTTCTTACCTGTGAGATATTTTTCATCGCGCTATCAACCTGCAAAAGAGACATATCAAGACGCATTTTTCTTTGCGCTGCAAAAACTGCTTGATCGCCTGGGATACGTAATGCATCAATGCTACCTTGAATTGTTGAAAATATATCCTCATTATCACTTTTTGTTAAGGAGAACGTGTCGCCATTATTTGGATTTCCTTTAAGCGATGTTTTCACACCATTAAATTCAACAGACTGCCCTTCTGTGTAATTTGTTGGCGCTTGATAATTGGTTAGCGTATAAATATCCGTAGCGGCTGGCAGTCCTTCAATCTCAATTGACATACCATCAACCGTCACTGTTTGTAAGCCTTGCGCTGGATCGTAAGTTGGCAAGGCGCTCTCCCCATTAATTGTAATATCAAATCCCGCGCCGTTAGCAATAAATTGAATATCAACATTGCTGTTCGTATTTGGATATACATTGGCAGGAAGAACATTACCTATGTTCGGATCGCTTAAATCAATTTGTGATATTTTAATACTTGCGTTACCCGTTATTGCTGAATCATTGATCCCATAAACTGAGTATTGCACTGGATCTGTTCCTGATTGGTTAATTGCTATCGTATAATTTTCATCTGCAAATTTTCTTGCCACGACTTTATCTATCACTGATCCTGCATCGATGATGCCAGATCCTGTATTTGAATTACCACCTTCGGAAAGATAAGTTCCGTTGCCATTGGAAATATTACTAAAAACAGTCGAGCCAGAATCATTTACTTTGACCGAAACTCCTGAGCCAATTCGAAATGATTTACTGCCTTCATCACCATGGTATTCAATACTACCAAATTCATTTTTTTGAAAAGGTTTTGTATCAACTTCATACCCAGCAAAGATGTATTGACTGTTTCCATCTCTTGTATTTGCAATGCCAATTAATTCATCGCGTAAACCTTCAAGCTCTGTAGCAACAGCTTCACGCGCATCGGTGTTATATGTTCCATTTATTCCAGAGACCGTTAATTCGCGCACCCTTTGCAAAATGTTAGTGGCTTGCCCTAATGCAGTGTCTTCAATGGCATTAGCTGTTTCTGCCTTTTCTCCACTTTGTATATTTTGAGTATTGACAGACAGTTGCTGATTTATACGTTGAATAGCCGAAATTGCGACAGGATCATCAGCACCACTCATCACTCGTTTTTGTGTTGATAAATGCATATTTTGTTGGCTCAACTCACTTTGCTGAGTCATAATACTTGCAGTGTTACGCTGGAAAAATACTTGAGTTGAAATACGCATGACAATTGCCTCTTAAGTAACAACTAATTTATTCATTTATTTATTCATTTATTTATTTATTTATTTATTTATTCATTTATTTATTCATTTATTCATTTATTTATTCATTTATTCATTTATTCATTTATTCATTTATTCATTTATTCAGTCCTAAATAATAAGCAATTAATATTCCAAGTTATCGAGATGCATTTAAAATAGTATCAAATAATTCACTCGCCACACTGATAATACGTGCCGCAGCACCATAATGCTGCTGAAATTTCAATAAATTAGCAGCTTCTTCATCCAGATTTACACCAACAGTATTTTGTAATCGTTCAAAAGACTGATTTTTTAAGATGCTAGTTGATTGCATGGCAACATCTGCATTTGCCGTTTTCGCACCTTGTTCAGACACTATATTGCTATAAACATCTAAAAATGTTAATTTATTTCTGCCCATTATTTTTTTATTTTGCAAGTTTGACATTTCAAGCATATTTCTATTATCACCATCACCAGTTTCATTAAAATTAAGCGTAAATTTATCTCCATCTGAAAACGCACCAGAAACAAGTTCTATTTCAACCCCAGCATAACTAATTTGTCCTTTGCCTGTTAGTGAATCAACCGATAAAACCGAACTACTAAGAACATTAACACTGTTTGCATCCAAAATTTGATAAGTAACATTTCCGCTAGTATCAACACTAAATTCAAAAGTGAGTGGCTCATCTTTTTTGACATAAGATGCATCTAAGCGATTAACTATCTCGCCCACCCTAACCTGCGCAGTGCCTAAGTTGCTATTAGCTGCTACAAGCTTTACTTCAGCATCTGCAACAGCAACTAATGCAGGATTAGTCATCTCAACCTTTGTTTGCACAGCACCCATACGAGTTGGCCTCAACGTAAATGACTTTCCTTCTTCTAAGTTACTGATATTATCTAGGCCAAGGCTAATACCTGCATTAGGAAGCGCAACTCGCAAAGATTTCGTGGTATCATGTGAAATTGTTTGCACCTCCCCAGTAGTAGCATTCGTCATGCGCAGTTGTAGATTTCCGCTTATGCCATCATAATGAGTCACTTTTAATTCAAATTCATCTGCAGATAACTGAGTTAAATCATCAATTCGTACACTTAAATTAACGTCATTTGATAGCCCATCATTTCGTATTAATACACGTCCTTCCATTGCTGATTCCGAGTTAATATCATTAAAAATATTCCCCCCAATTTTGCCTTCAAGTGTTTGTCCTGATTGTTGTTGCTCGTTAATAGCATGTGTTAACCCGATTACATTCTGCCCTAGTTGATTAAATCCTCGTTCTACACCATTTAAACGCGAGTCAAACAGTGCCGCAACTTTACCACCTAAATTAGCACCATTGAGATAAGATAACTTTCCGTTGCTGCTAATGGCAAGCTCTTTTCGGGATGGATCAGCAACACCCGCAACACTAACAATCTCCAGAGATTCGCCGCCCATCACCAATCCTTGCCCATTACCAATATAAACATTAATCATGCCATTCTCAGCAGGTAACACAGAAACATTAGCAAATTCACTCAGTGAGGATATAAGTCTATCCCGAGTATCTAACAAATCATTTGCATTACTTTTGTTACCACTACCAGTAGCGGTAGAAATTTGCTTATTAAGTTCTGCTAAATTGTTTGCTAATACGGTCATTGTTTCTGCTGAATTAGTAATATCGTTATTAATTGCGCTGTATTGAATTTCTAAATTTGCATAAAGACGATTATATTGGCTTGCCATATTATTAGCCGATTCAAGCAGCCCAATACGAGATTCTACTAAATTAGGGTTAGTTGCTACCACACTCATTGAACTAAAAAAATTCAATACAGGCTTAGTCGCTGATGTATACTCGTTTGAAAGAAGTTGATCTAATTGACTATTTTGACTAAAAGATACTTCAGCATAACTTGATAGCGACGTATTCATTACATTTTCATTAAAAGCAAATTGGTCGTAGGCACGTTCAATACCTTGGATCATTGAACCACGTCCAACAAAATAATTTCCGTGTTGACTAGCCCCTGCAGTAGCAACGTCTACGCTTTGCCGTGAATAACCTTCGGTATTAATGTTGGCAACATTATGCCCTGTTGTTGACAGGCTTGCTTGCGCAGAATAAATACCTGATAAGCCAATTTGAAAAAGATCTGACATTAGAATTCACCTCGTTCGAGTATTGTTTGAAAAGAGCTACCTTTCATAATGTTTTTAATTTTTTCTGCATAGTGCGGATCTGTTGCATACCCTGCTTTTTGTAACTCTTCAACATAACGATCGGCATTATTCCCCTGTTTAAGGGCTTCAGCATAACGCTGATTTTTTTGAATAACAGATTGATAATCATTAAAACTTTGCTCAATATTATCGTAGACACGAAAACGTGATTTACGCTTAATTCCAATGCCATTTTCAATTTCCAAGCTATTTTTTGAAATATGCTCACCCTGCCATGCATCATTGGCTTTAATATTAAACAAGTTAAAACTACTTGTTTTATTAGTCGCAGGAATAACTTTTTTACCCCAACCTGTTTCAAGCGCCGATTGAGCAATTAATGCGGCAGGTGATACGCCCAATACTTTTGCCGCTTTTTTTGCATAAGGCAATAATTTTTCAATAAATGATTGCTGATCTGGAAACGCTAATGCTTTATTTTCAGACATAATAGCAACACTGGCAGATGACTTGTCAGGCTTATTAAAATCAACAGGCGCTTGAGTTTTTGTTAAATCCATCATGCTCGATTGTTTAACACCTGGCATAATCAATTTATCTGGATTAATTGGACTTGCTGTTAGTATTGATGTTGGATCAAGCTGTCTGACTAATGCATCTGCTAAGCCTAATGCACCATGGCGACTAATATCTAATGCAAGTTGTTTATCTTGCATATCGGTATAAAATTTAGTGTCTTTATTATTGAATGGGCTATCTGTTTCAAATGCTTCATTGGCTTTGCGCATTGATTTGATCAGCAAGGTGGCAAACATTGCTTCAAACTGATTTGCAACTTCTCTAATCGCTTCTTTTTCATTACCTAATGCTTTTTTACGTAATTGATCAAGCGAGTTTAAATCAAAATAATTACTTGCTTGTGTCACTCTGTAATCAGTCATTACTCACCCCCTCATATAAAATCTTCTATAAAAGATAAGCAAAATTAGTGCCATATAAAAAATGTGCCGTATTTATGTCTCTATTTTTTAAATTATAAAAGCCTAAATATGATCATGGGTATAGTCTTTTAAGATAGGGGGAAGAATGACGGTCATTGACCGTAGTTGATAGATGATTTTACTACGTGTCTACAAAAAATCGTAATTAATTGCTTTATTATTTAAGTTATTCTTTCAGTAAAGAAAGAATGGTGCGGAAAGAGAGACTTGAACTCTCACACCTTACGATACTAGAACCTAAATCTAGCGCGTCTACCAATTCCGCCACTTCCGCAACAAATGTGGCTGGGATAAGAGGATTTGAACCTCTGAATGCCGAGATCAAAACCCGGTGCCTTACCGCTTGGCGATATCCCAGTTGCTATTTTAAAGAGTTTGTTTCTCTATAACTAAATCATCAAAAATAATTAGTGAATGTGGCTGGGATAAGAGGATTTGAACCTCTGAATGCCGAGATCAAAACCCGGTGCCTTACCGCTTGGCGATATCCCAGTTGCTATTTTAAAGAGTTTATTTCTCTCTCATTTGGCTTTTCCAGAGATGCTAAATTAAAATCTAGCGAACCCTAGCGCTTGGCGATATCCCAGTTGCTATTGAATATATAATAGAGTTAGTTCTCTAAGGTAATTCATCTCAAAAAAATGGTGCGGAAAGAGAGACTTGAACTCTCACACCTTGCGATACTAGAACCTAAATCTAGCGCGTCTACCAATTCCGCCACTTCCGCACAAAAAATAAATTAATAAATGGTGGCTACACCAAGATTTGAACTTGGGACCCCATCATTATGAGTGATGTGCTCTAACCAACTGAGCTATGTAGCCATATTATTTACTTTTTTATCTTAACTCAAGTAACTCCTTGATGCCATTGTCCCAATAGGGGCGAATTATGCGGATATCGATCACACTCGTCAACTGTTTTTTATAAAAGAAATCAATTTTATTTTATTTACATGTTCGTTTATCAATCTGGGCATGTGATAAATAAAATCGCTTTTTTTTGATTTATAGCCAAATTTCTTCAAAAAGCTTTATCTGGTATCAGTATGGATGGCAAAACAAGCCGCTATATTTTCAACAATTACGCGAAATGTTTGCGATTAAAAAACATTTATGTAGGCGCAATAGATACTTTCAAGCCCTTAGATCCAAAATTAATAAAAACATTACGGTTGGTAATGATCGTGAGTTTGCTTATTTCAAACTACTAGAAAAAGCAATCCAAAGTCGCGTCTATTTTGCCAAACCCTATTGCCTTAGCAAAGATAATTAAATAAAAAGACTAACGAATCATTGCGCAGATATTTCCCTAAAGGTTGCAACTTTCATAAGATAAATGATATTCTTATTCAAGAGGGAGTTAGCAAACTTAATCATCGCCCAAGGAAATGCCTAAAGTACAGAACACCTTCCTAGATTTTATTTAAAACAGCGAGTATTACACTTAAAAGTTGGATTCACCAAATATAAAAAGGAGCATTAAATGAGCAAGAAGCCATTAGTGTTAATCGTTGAAGACATCACTGTTAACTCACAAATTATAAAATGGTGTATCAGTTCCGAGTATGACTCTCTTTGCGTTGAAAGTGGTGAGGAATGTTTAGAAATTATTAAAAATGGCCCTCTGCCAGATCTTATTCTGCTTGATGTAACTATGCCTGGTATTGGGGGGCATGAAACATGCCGTCGATTAAAAAAAAATGAGAAAAGTATTGATATTCCAATTATTTTCATTACTGCCTTAACGGAAGGCGGTGATGAAAAATTAGGCTTTGATCTTGGGGCCGTGGACTATATTGCAAAACCCGTCAACCCAGCTATTGTGAAAGCACGCATTCATACTCATATCACCATGAAGCTTCAAAGAGATCAATTAAACCATATTGCATTTCATGATCAATTAACTGGACTGTATAATCGTTATTATTTATTAGAAACTGCTGAAGATAAAGTTAGTGAAGTATTGCGGTCTAAATCAGGACTTTGGCTGCTAATGATAGATATTGATAACTTTAAAAAAATTAATGATATGCACGGACATGCAATAGGAGATTTGATTTTACAAAAGGTTGCGCATACTCTACAATCTGAGCTTCGCTCCCATGATTTGGTTTCTCGCTTTGGTGGAGAAGAGTTTATTATATTATTTTCTCCTTGTAATAAAAAAGACGCCCTAATAAAATCCAAGAAATTAATTAAACAGATTGAAGCATTAAAACCTAATGATATTACCGTTACTATTAGTATTGGGTTATCAAAGTTATTACTCGATAATAATGATAATTTAACTTCGTTACTAAAACGTGCAGATGATGCATTGTATATTGCAAAAGAAAACGGTCGAAATAGAGTGGAAATACGCTAGGTCTTGATTGTTTTATTCATTGAGCAAAAAATTCTCATCAAACATGCACACCTAAAAAACGCACAGTTTCCATCCAACTTTCTAAAATTAATGCCGCTGATACGCTGTCAATTTTACCTTTATTAAGTGCTTTATAACCACCATACTCGAAAATGAATTCTTTTGCACTAGCAGTTGTCAAGCGTTCATCTTGTAAAGCAACCTTTACACCAAAACGACCATTTAATCTGTTTGCAAACTTTTTAGCACCTTGTGTTATCGCTTGCTCGCTACCATCCATATTTAGGGGGAGTCCAACAACTACCAAATCAGGTTTCCACTCGTTAATTACTTTGCTAACAACATCCCAGTTAGGGATACCATCATTTGCTTTAATTGCAGCAATGGGTTGTGCTGTGTTGGTTATCATTTGACCAGTTGCAACACCAATACTTTTCGTACCAAAATCAAAGCAGAGTAAAATGGATGGATTTTGATCCGTCATTCATGCATTACCTGTCATAGTTGAAAGTTGATTTGGAGAGATACCAAGCACTCGTAATGATTCTTCCCAGCGATTTTCTGGCGAAGTGTTGAAAATTATATCATTTTCACAATCGATGGTTATCCAGTGATTATTATTCATTTCTTCTTCAAGCTGCCCTGAATCCCAACTTGAATAACCCAGTGCAACAAAGTAATTGTCAGGCGCATCATCAGTCCCGAGAGAAGCAAGTACTGTTTTTGAATTTGACATCATTAATGCATCATTGAGTTTGGTGCTTTGGCTATTTTCTTGTGTTGGGCTGTGTAAAATAAAACCACGCTCTAAATCGAGTGGTCCCCCTAAAAAAACAGGGCTAAGCAATGACGAGTCAGAGTTAGGTGTCGGTTTAATTTGTTCTACATTTTTTATTAATTCTTGAAGTGTTAGCTTAACAGGAAAATTAATAATAAAACCCATTGCACCTTTATCATCATGCTCGCAAATATAAACAACCGACTTTTTAAAATAAGGATCAGTCAATGCTGGCATTGCAATTAACAAATGATTTTTAAGTGTCTTTAATGCTTCTATTTTGGTGGAATCAATCATAATTCACCCTTTTGGTTTAGTGCGCTTTTTGTATTATACGCGTTTCAATGGCATCCATTAAATTGCTTGCAATGTTTATGCCATATGCTTTATCAATTTCTTGAATGCACGTAGGACTAGTTACGTTTATTTCAGTCACTTTATCCCCAATCACATCTAATCCAACAAAAATAAGACCTTTTTCTTTTAATGTAGGCCCAATACTACGGGCAATATGCCAATCATTGTCAGATAAAGGTTGAGCAACTCCTCTCCCGCCAGCGGCTAAATTTCCGCGCGTTTCACCTTTTTGAGGAATTCGTGCAAGACAATATGGCATAGGCTCTCCATCAACAATTAAAATACGTTTATCACCCGCTATAATATCGGGAATAAAAGCTTGGGCCATGGTATAGCGTTCTCCATGCGCAGTTAACGTTTCTATGATCACTCCTATATTTGGATCATTTTCTTTTATTCGAAAAATTGAAGCGCCACCCATACCATCAAGTGGCTTTAAAATAACATCTTTATGTTTTGCATGAAAATCACGAATACGCTTTTCACAACGTGTTACTAATGTGGTTGCAGTAAACTCACTAAACCATGCTGTAAAAAGTTTTTCATTGGCATCTCGTAAACTTTGTGGTTTATTTACAATTAAGCAGCCTTCAGCTTCTGCTCGCTCTAGCATATATGTAGCGTAAATAAATTCAGTATCAAATGGAGGATCTTTTCGCATAAGCACTACATTTAAGTCACTAAGTGGATGATCAGTAGCAGTTGCTAATTGATAGAAATTATTTTTTTTACGCTGAACAGTTAATTTTTGCGTTCTTGCAAAACAACGACCATTCTCTAAATAAAGATCATTCATCTCAATGTAATACAGCTCCCAACCACGAGATTGCGCTTCTAGTAGCATTGCAAAACTTGAATCTTTATCAATATTAATTTGTGAAATTGGATCCATAACCATGCCTATTTTAATAGTCATTACTCTTTCTTCCTTATTAATTAAACTAAACAACTAAACCACATTGTAATTGAGTGTTTGCGGTTAAGATAGTTGGCTATACTCATGCGACTTTAAATGAAACGTCAGAAAGGTAAATTGTGCTATGATACAAGGCATAAAATTGACCTCTCGATGATTATACCAATGTTACCTCAAGGTGAAAAATCAGCAAGGAAAATTGGCAGCTACACTCGGCATAAAATTCACCTCAAATAATTAACTACGTTGATTTCAAAAGGTCAATTAAAAAAGACTTTAATGCTTAACTAGTCCTTTGTCGAATTCTTTCTAGTTATCAGTCTCTGAGCAGAGGATCCTTTATTCAATCTAACTACGATAAAGAAAGCTTAAATTGCAACTTAAGCCTGAACCTCACATTGCCGAAAATGAGTATATACCCATACAAGTTCTGCTTCGTCGACTTATTTTTGTTCATAAGTTATAACTGCATTGATTAGTGCAAGTGCCTTTATGTTACTAGCATCACTCAATGTTTGTTGACAAAAAAACCATCGCGTTCAACAAACACAAAGAGAATAACCATAAAAAAATCAACATCTTTTGGTTGATTCTCTCTACAAACAATAGGATATCTAACCGTTAATTGGTCAAATATTTCTCTGAACTATGATCCTAGCATACGCAGTCAACGTTTCATTTTTGGCAAGCATGAGTATAATACCTAATTTAACTGCTATCACAATTCAACATTATTGGATGAAATAACCGCATAATGCTTAGAATATCAAATGCTATAGTTTTAGCTAAATGGGAAATAGAATTCACTGCTATTTTGGCAATGGGAGCAGGCGGCCAGAAGGTAAATAAAACCTCATCTGCTATCCATTTGCGCTTTGATATAAAATCCTCAAAATTACCGCATTTTTATAAAGAACGCCTATTAAAATTAACTGACAAACGCATTACAACAGATGGCGTAATCATCATCAAAGCTCAAAACTACCGCACACAAGATAAAAACAAATCCGATGCGCTACAGCGCTTAAAAGAACTCATTTTATCAGCTGTCGTTATTCATAAAAAACGTCGAGCCACCAAACCCACGCGAAATTCTCAAAAAAGAAGAGTCGATACAAAAACAAGAAAAGGTAAGACCAAGATGCTAAGAGGCAAAGTTTTTGATTGAATTTTACATATTAAATGATAACTGGTATATACCCATGTCACCGCAAAATGCAACGCTGGCATGGACTAGATGATCGATGATAAGGCGCAACATGAGGTAATGATTATTATCGCATCGAATGTTGAGCTTTGGCTGCGCCAGATCATATAAAAACCGAGTACTGCCCTGACTGGCTCAGATACTTGCACCAATTTGCAGCGTTATAAAATATCTATAGAGAACAACTATACTTCAATTTTAGGCCCAGTGTCCGTGCACAATTTGCATCGTTATAAAATATCCCACGATAATAATCAATTAAGCATTAAAGTCTTTATTTTAATACGACTTCAGGTGATTAACTAGGTTAATCTCCAAGAGGGAAATTTTAGGCAGCAAATACGCGGCCAATTTACAAATCTGACAAGTAGTTGATATCTAATATTTCAGCTTCAAATTTTTGCTTTTTGTTAATAACTATTGTTTAATGTAGTACAATATCTTTAATTGCGACATAACCACGGATAAATATCTCTTTATTAGATAGTTCCATACTACATGTACATGAAAACATCTGCCCTGATAATTTAAAGTACCCAGGGCAAGATCACGAATATAAACCTGTATTATTGCTTCCCAATATGATCAAATAGGCTCCTTAATAAATAGGAGCCCCCATGTTATCAGCATTTAACGAACATTTTTCTTCAATCCCAGACCTTCGCCAACAGTCTAAAGTTGAGCATAAGCTGCATGATATTTTATTAACTCTCATTGTTGGCGTTATCTGTGGCGCTGATGGTTGGGAAGCCATAGAAGAAGTTGCTTACAATAGAAGAAAACTACTAGATAAATACGGTTCATTTGAAAATGGGATCCCTGTTCATGACACTATTGCCCGGGTTATTTCAACAATCGCTCCTGAGCGTCTACAACACTGCTTTATCAGTTGGATGCAAGCTGCGCACATTGCTACACAAGGTGAAGTGATAGCAATTGATGGCAAAACAGTTAGAGGTTCATTTGATAAGAAATCGAAGAAAAATGCTATTCACATGGTAAGCGCATTTGCAGTAAATAATGGTGTTGTTTTAGGACAAATAAAAACAGAAGAAAAATCAAACGAGATCACCGCCATCCCTCAACTACTTGATTTACTAGACATTGAAGGAAGCATTGTGACAATTGATGCCATGGGATGCCAAAAGAAAATTGCAGAAAAAATAAAATCTAAAGGAGCTGATTATGTACTTGCGGTGAAAGGCAATCAGAGTCATTTGCATCAATCTATTAAAGACTTTTTTGCAATCTGCCAAGAAGACAAGTTTCATAATGTGGCTCATCAATTTCATGAAGAAGTTGATGCTGGTCATGGGCGAATAGAGTCAAGAAGGTACTGGATAAGTGAAGATTTAAGCAGTATTAAAGATTTAACATCACAATGGGATGGTTTAATTAGCGTTGGCATGGCTGAATCTGAGCGTCATATCAATGGAAAAATGAGTAGAGAGGTGCGTTATTTTATTTGTTCAATCAAAGAAGATGCTAAAATATTTGCTCAGGCTGTTAGAAAGCACTGGAGTATAGAAAATCAGTTGCACTGGGTACTAGATGTTAGTTTCAATGAAGATTTAAGCAGGATCAGGCGACGTAATGCTTCAGAAAATATGTCTGTATTGAGGCATTTGGTGCTTAATCTGTTGCGGCAAGAAACAAGTAGTAAAAAAGGATTAAAAGCTAAACGCTTTAAAGCTGCACTAGATACAACTTACACGGAAAAAATTCTAAAGCTCATTTTTTAAACACTCGTAATATTACCCTGTTAAAGTACCCCTTACTAGGTTTTATTTTGCTAATAGTGTTAAACGTTATCAAGAGAAATAAAAATAATTAGGAAACAATATGGGATTAAATGCAATTAATTTAAGTGGGCACGATCAAGTGCATATCCCAAACTTGGGGGATGAGATTTGTAGAACCATTCGGTTGGCCATAAAGAGTCTAACTACTGTCGATGAAGACGATGATGGCTATTCTAGCCGCGTCTATCTCAGCAATAAGTGGTTCGGCAAATATGAGGAAAAGAAATGGTTTCCTCTTATGCTAGGCAAGCTTAGCCGTATGGCTACTATCATAAGCACTGAGGAGATCAATGTTTATGGTAAGATCCCTTCTGAAGATAAGCCGCTCAAAAAATACCCAGAAAATGTAAAGTTCAACATTGAGCTTGACGATGACTGGGAAACTTTGCCTACGTATACGTTTTTAAGCAATAATTCAGACTATGACAAGTCCAGTAAGTTCCATACTCTCGTTTGCAAACTCTCTCAAATTATTATTGATACGCGTGACATACGTAAGGGCTGCGTAACTTGCAGGGGATCTGTCGGATGCGGTAAAAATGGAGGGCGAGTAAATGCTGATAACTGGGGGTTTTTCCTCGAAGATTATAGAATGTTTTAGTAGGGGGTAAACCTAACTGTGTAAATACCTCTCTTTATTTTATGCCACCCAGCAGTTAATCATCGAGAGGGAAATCTTAGGCAGCAAATCCGCTGCCAATTTACAAATAGGACAAGTTAGTTGATGTCTAATATTTCAGCTTTAAATTTTTGATTTTTGATTTTTGTTAATAATTTCTATTAATGTCAAAAAATATATTTAATTGCACCATCACCACGAATAAATGTCTCTTTATTAGGCTGCTCCATACAACATATCTATAAAAACATGTGCCCTGAGAATTTAAAGTACCCCTTAGCAGGTTTTATTTTGCTAATAGTGTTAAACGTTATCAAGAGAAATAAAAATAATTAGGAAACAATATGGGATTAAATGCAATTAATTTAAGTGTGCACGATCAAGTGCATATCCCAAGCTTGGGGATTGAGATTTGTAGTACCATTAAGTTGGCCATAGCACGTATAACTGCTGACGATGAGGACGATAACAGCTATTCTAGCCGCGTCTATCTCAGCGATAAGTGGTTCGGCAATCTTGGAGAAAAGAAATGGTTACCTCTTATGCTAGGCAAGCTTAGCCGTATGGCTACTATCATAAGCACTCAGGAGATCAATGTTTACGGCAAGCTACCTTCTGAGGATAAGCCGCTCAAAGAATACCCCAAAAATGTAAAGTTCAACATTGAGCTTGACGATGACTGGCAAACTTTGCCTACGTATATGCAGTCACCACCGCACAAGTACAGTAAGTTTCATACTCTCGTTTGCAAACTCTCTCAAATTATCATTGATACTCGTGACATACGTAATGGCTACTCAAATTGCAAGGGCCATATTTACAATGGAGGGCGAGAAAATGCGCACAACTGGGCTTACTTCATCGAAGAATATAGAGAGTTGGAGTAGGGGTAAACATAACTGTGTAAATACCATCTCTTTATTTTAATGCCCCCCGCAATTAATCATCGAAAGGGAAATTTTAGGCAGTAAATATGAGCTGATTTTTCGATCTGATATTGCATTTCGATATATCATGGATATAGATGAATTCAATTATAAATTTAATGCTTGATATGTTTCCATTAATTGATGATTAATACCTGGAAGAGACTTTTTGTTGTTATCATTATCTTCATATTTATCCACTAATGATTTTTCAAATGATTCCTCAAGCCTTTCTTGCAACAAGGGGGAAAGATTATCAACAATATCATCAGGTATCTCTGGATCATATGTTCTCGAAAGTACAGCTTCGTTATTTAATAAATACTGTAGGCGAATACTATCGAGCCTGCTTTCATGCAAACTTTTATTTAAATAATCAGCTTGTTGTAATGAAATACCTTCATTAATTAACGGTTGTGAGTCTGATAACTGTAATGAATCACGCAAACCTTGCGCTGAAAGTTGTGACTGTTTTGCATTAGATAAACTAAATTGTGCAAAGTCTTGTGCGTCACCTGATAAAAAACTTAACAATAAATTGAATTTCTCTCGCGTGCCATTATGGATCGCAACATTTAATTGCTGTCCAAGTTGCCATTCATTAACTAAGAGTGTTGATTCAATTTTCATATTGCCCTTCTTACGATAATATACTTTTTTAATCTAAAAATGTGCTGCTAATAACTTATCGGCAATGATTACATTTTATTTACTATTTAATCTAACTTTTAAATAAATAACACTTCCCAAACCTGCTATTTTTGCACCTATCTAGATTAAATTGACTAACAATAATCAAAAGAATAGTCAACTATTTTTTCGTTAATTTACTTGCTATTATCTGTGTAAATAACATAACATACTGATATTAAATAATATTTTATAGTGGAGCCAAATTATAAATCGATGGCTTATAAATTTAGGAAACATTGCAGATTTACCATTTTAAAAATGATAAACTGACTGTTCTTTATTTAGCATCTTATGAGAGAATTAATATATGAAACCTGGAAAAACAGGTATCACGCGCATTATTTATGCAACTAAATATTCAATGAAAGGCTTAAAAGCAGCATGGATCTACGAGTCAGCTTTTCGACAAGAGCTTGCGTTGCTAATTGTTATGTCGTTTATCACTCTATTTTTGCCCGTAAGCATATTAGAACAGCTTGCCCTGATCGGTGTGTTTTTTATCGTCTTAATTGCAGAATTAACCAATTCAGCGATTGAAACCGTTGTGGATAAAACAGGAAGTGAATGGCACGAACTCAGTGGCCGTGCAAAAGACATCGGCTCTGCCATAGTTTTTGTTGCCTTGGTTTTTGCATGCTTAACTTGGGCGATGATATTATTACCCAAGTTTTTTTAGGATCTTAGGTGGCTTGAGCTTTGTCAGGTTAATTTTGTTCAATTATACTCATATGACTCCAATTCAAGATATTACAACCACCTTAAGATTTCAGCTGCCTCTAGCCTTTTAATTCCGCTAACTTTAATTTAACCCGCTTTGCCGACACTCGATACGCTACGCCGATTTGTTGAGCAAATAATGACACGCGGAGCTCTTCGATCATCCAAAAAATATTCGCGAGTTGAGGATCGCATCTTTCATTACGGTGCAAGATGTTGCATAAGTTTTTATAACGCGCCTCAAGTTCATTTAATTCAAGTGTATGCAATCTATCCCGATTGGGATCAACCGGTAATTTCTCTAAGCGTTTTTGTAAAGCGAGTAAATAACGCTTTAAATCCGCTAAACGCCCCTCACCAGCATGGCAAGCAAAGCCTGGGTATATTAATCGTTCTAACTGGGCTTTGATATCTGCTTTGGCAAATAACATGCTTAAATCCAAGCCACCTTTTAATGCTTTATTAACGTCATATGCAAGCGTTAAAACGCTTTCAACTAATTGCGTAATATGCAGTGTTCTATCGGCTAATTCAGAGCGGACCTTTTCTTTTTGCATTTCAAATTGATCTGATGTCTTCGGAGCTAGCGTTTTTTTTAAAATTGCATCAACAGCACAAGCAATGCAGTCATCAATAAGATCTTTGACTTGACCAAATGGGGTAAAGTAAAGCCCTAATTTTGCTTTATTAGGTAAATTTTGTTGTAGATATTTAATTGGTGATGGCACATTTAATAACACTAAGCGGCGCACGCCTTCTTGATTTACTTGTTGTGCTTTTTCAATGCTATCAAATAATTCAATTGCGACGCTTTTCTTTTTATCAACCAACGCTGGAAAAACCTTTACTTCGAAGCCGCCGTGATTTGTGGCAATTGACCCAGGTAACTTTCCAAAATTCCATTCAATGATATTTTCTTTTTCAATACCTTGTTTAGATACTTTTGCTAGCGTTTGTTTCATTTCATCTTTTAGATTATTTTGCAAAGAGACAATGTTAACTCCAGTCGCTAAGCTTTTTTGCTCATCATTAATGACATTAAATTTTATTTTTAGATGCGTTGGTAGACTTTTTAAATCCCACGCATTTACAGGTATACGTACACCTGTCATGCGCAATAATTGTTTCTCAAATGCTTCAAGTAAAGGTGTTTGAAAAGGGATCATTGCCGCCATTGCCGCTTGGGCATAATTAGGGGCAGGCACAAAATTTCGACGTAAAACTTTAGGCAGTGTTTTAATTAAGGCAATCAACAACTCTTCACGCAAAGCAGGAATTTGCCAATCAAAACCGTCATTGGTCATTTTATTTAGCAATACAGCAGGCACATCAACCGTCACACCATCTTGCTTTGTACCTGGTTCAAACGCATAATTTAGTTTTAATTTCAGTTGACCATGTTGCCAAAAATCAGGATAAGCATTTTCGGTGATTTTATCGGCTTCATGTACCATCACATCATCACGCTTATAATTTAAAAGATTAGGATGTGTTTTCTTTTCTCTATTCCACCAACTATCAAATTGTTGAGTGCTGGCAATGTGACTGGGCAGGAGGAGATCGTAAAAGTAGAAAAGTGTTTCATCATCAACCAAAATATCTCTGCGGCGCGATTTATGCTCAAGCATTTCAATATCTTCTAATAACGCTTGGTTATCTTTAAAGAATTGATGCTTGGTGATGAATTCACCTTCAACTAACGCGTGGCGAATAAATAACTCACGGCATAAAATAGGATCGATAGTGGTATAGGTCACTTTGCGCTTACTAACAATCGGCACACCGTATAAAATTTGTTTTTCAAATGCGCCAACAACACCTGTTTTCTTTTGCCAATGTGGTTCACTATAACTACGTTTAATGAGGTGCTGCGCTTGATCTTCAATCCATTGCGGCTGAATTTTTGCAGCAATTCTTCCAAATAAACGCGATGTTTCCACCAATTCGGCAACAATTACCCACTTAGGTTGTTTTTTAAATAAGCCAGATCCTGGAAAAAGAAAAAACTTACTATTACGAGCCCCTAAATATTCAACATCTTTATCTTTAAAGCCAACATGTGATAAAAGCCCTGCTAATAATGCTTGGTGAATAGCATCAAAATCAGCTTTGCGCTCATTTATTTTTAAATCAAGCTCATCAATCACTTGTTTAATTTGTGCATAAATATCTTGCCATTCACGCACGCGCATATACGCTAAGAAATTTTTCTGACACATTTTTCTAAACTGGTTACTCGATAATACATTGCGTTGTTCTTGGATGTAATTCCACAAATTAACAAATGCCATAAAATCTGACGCTTTGTCGTAAAAACGGCGATGTTTTTCATCTGATGCTTGCTGCTTATCTATCGGACGTTCACGCGGATCTTGAATACTTAACGCCGCACTGATCACCATCACTTCATGTACACAGTGGAACTCTTTTGCCGCTAAAATCATGCGTGCCAAACGCGGATCAACAGGCAATTTAGCCAATTGTCTCCCCAGTGGTGTTAGCTTTTTACGCGTATTTTTCACTGTTAAATTAACAGCACCTAACTCTTCAAGTAATGATAATCCATCTTTAATATTACGATCATTGGGTGGCTCTACAAAAGGAAATTTATTTAGCTCCCCTAAACCTAAGGCCAACATTTGTAAAATAACCGATGATAAATTTGTACGTAGAATTTCAGGATCTGTAAATTCAGGGCGAGATGAAAAATCATCTTCATCATACAAGCGAATACACACACCTTCACTCACACGTCCACAGCGCCCTAAACGCTGATTTGCACTTGCTTGTGAAATAGGCTCAATAGGCAAACGTTGCACTTTAGTTCGATAACTATAACGACTAATACGCACAGTACCTGTATCAATAACATATTTAATACCAGGAATGGTTAATGATGTTTCTGCAACATTAGTTGCTAATATTATCCGTTGCCCGCGATGAGATTGAAAAATATTGTTTTGCTCAGCAACACTGAGCCGAGCAAATAAAGGTAGCACCTCTGTATCGCGTAAATTTCGTTTTTGGAGCGCCTCTGTGGTATCTCTTATTTCGCGTTCACCATTCATAAAAATAAGAATATCACCACGCCCTAAACTCTGTAATTCATCAACAGCATTAAAAATTCCTTCAATTTGATCGCCTCCAGAATAATCTTTTAATGCACGATAAAGTGTTTTAACAGGGTATGTACGACCAGAGACTTCAATAATAGGTGCATCTTTTCCATTTATGTTGAAATGTTTTGAAAATCTCGCAACATCAATGGTTGCAGAGGTGATAATTACTTTTAGATCAAGCCTGCGTGGTAATAAACGTTTTAAATAACCTAATATAAAATCGATGTTTAAACTACGCTCATGTGCTTCATCAATAATAATTGTATCGTATTTATTTAAAAAACGATCATGCTGAATTTCAGCGAGTAAAATACCATCGGTCATTAATTTTATATAAGATTGATCACTGACTTTATCCGTAAAGCGAACACGATAACCGACAGTTTCTCCCAATGCAGAATCAAGCTCTTTTGCAATACGCGTCGCAACTGTACGCGCCGCAATTCGCCGCGGTTGCGTATGACCAATTAAACCACTCACACCACGTCCCAGATCTAAGCACATTTTAGGAATTTGTGTTGTTTTACCAGATCCAGTTTCTCCTGCAATTATAACCACTTGGTTATCGCGGATCGTGTCCAAAATTGTTTGTTTTTTATGACTAATTGGCAGGCTTTCAGGATAATTAACACTCGGCAAATTATCATGTCGCAGCTGCCTTTTATCCATTGAAATTTGAATGTCGCAGGCTATTTTGACTAACGCTAGCTCTCTTTTTTCACCAGTATTATTTTTTAAAATGCCATCAATGCGCTGAAAAAAACGGAATTGATCTTTACACATTGCTTTAGATACATGATTTTTTAGCGTGGAAGCCGTTACAAATGCAGTCAAAATGAAAACCTTACGACAATCAAAAATAAGATCTTAGCAAGGACTATCCCAAAAATACACAAGCACCAAAAATTAATTATATTACGACCAATTACAAACAATAACTTATCAATCTTACTCATTAGTATCTGACACTACTTTGGTGGGCGTTTATAAAGGGCACATATCACTTACAGTTAAGCTTAAGCAATTCAGCTGCCCATTGACGACACGCCTTAGATCTAGCAATTACATACTCCAGATACTGAAAATTAATAAAAAATTGGGCTAAGTTCTGAGCAGTTTCCATTGCATGGGAATAGTTCATATACGCGAACCTTTTGCAAGGGAAACATCCATATATAGAGTGCGCATCTACATCAGTAGTTCCTGGCATTTCTTGAGTTTTTCATGACTGATAAAATGGCTTCTGAACTCCACAGGTACCTAGGTCGATAATGGCGTATTACCTAAATAGATACTATATCCTGAACCTATATATTCGAATCAAAAGCCGAAAAGAATAGAACCCAGTCCATGTTTAGTATTACTCTTCAGGTGCGAACCAACGAAGAGAGATAAAATCATGAACTGGGAAGACAAATTAATATCATTATATTTGATAATCTGCAATGAATATCAAGATATAATTCATCCACATGTTGAAAGATTTACCAACGGGAAAAACATTTCATTTACTGATGAAGAAGTAATGGCAATATATTGTTACGGTATATTAAGGGGCTACCGAACAATCTTAGTCATACATCACTATGCTTAAGATCATTTTAGTTATAATTTTCCAAAACTCTGTGGTTCCTGAGCGTTCATACATCGAGTTAACAAGTTGTCAAATGGATTCATTGCATTGATATCTTTTTTGCAAGAAAAAAAGATATCGGCAGATGATGACAGTGTTTATCTTATTGATTAGTTTCCTATTACGCTTGCTAATAATAACTATGCTTACACTGCTAAAGTTGCACCAGAGCTTGCAAGTAAAAGCTACAACTCAACTAAGAAAATGTATTACTACGTCGTCAAAGCACATGTTGTAGCGCGCAAACGAGAAGCTAGATTACCAGACATTGAAATAATATTTATTGAGGAAGCAAAGAGGCAGGATGGGCCAGTTTTTGATCAAATTCGCCCAATGCTTACAGCTAACTTGCTATTTGGCTATCAAGCATACAAAAGACCAGATGAAGGCAAAGTTGAGCTAGAGCAGGAATTAAAGGTTTTGACACCTATAAAAAAACAAATAGGGCAGAAGGAGTTATCAGCAGAGGATAAGAAAGATTCAAATGCAGTATCACGCATGAGGTCGCCGATTGAAGCATTATTTGGTTGGCTCAATAAAGTTACAGACATTGAAGATGCATCAAACGTCCGTTTATCAAAGGGGTTACTTACACATATTTATGGAAGACTGGCAGCTGCGATGATGCTTCATAGTTATCCTGAACTTGGCTTTTGATTCGAATATATTCCCATGCTACTCCGAAATGCAATATCAGCAAGGCAAATTGTGCAAAGACACCTGGCCTAAAATTAAAGTATAGTTATTATCGATAGATATTTTATAACGATGCAAACTTAAACAAGGAGCCTCGCCCGTTGGTGCGCTAACTCGGTTTTTATATAAAAGGAAGCAGCCTTGCGTTGCAACATTCTAAAAGTACGTCCCCATTACCTCATGCTGCGCCTTACTTTGATTATCGAGTTCATGCCTGACATTGCATTTTGAGGTAACATCAGCAAGGCAAATTGTGCCGATATGCGAGGCATAAAATTGAAGGAAAGTTATTCTCTATAGAGATTTTATAACAATGCAAATTGGTCCAATGAGCCGCGCCAGTTGGTGCGCAACTCGGTTTTTATATAAAAGGAAGCAGCCTTGCGTTGCAACATTCTAAAAGTACGTCCCCATTACCTCATGCTGCGCCTTACTTTGGTTATCGAGTTCATGCCTGACGTTGCATTTTGAAGTAGCATGGGTATATAGTATTTAATATCTTATGCGCGAGACTGGTTTTGAGTACCAATTAATAACAGCAGCAAGATAAACCATTGCTCCGTTAACTATTATACCCATGTGGCGATCGAAATGAAAAATAAGCAAAGCACATTGCCCGCAGATGCTATGCATAAAATTACCCTCTCGATGATAAACGTAGTTAATCACTTATGTGCAGCATTAAAATAAAGATTTTAATGCTTTTCTAGTTATTATTTATAGAGATTTTATAACGATGCAAACTTACACAAGGCGCCGCGCCGTTGGGGCGGCGCCCTCTAAATATCTGCCATGCGCTCAACGTTTGATGCGCACGTCCACATTACCTCATGCCACGGCTTGATTTGGGCTTCGAGCAAAGAACGCAGTGAAGCATTTTAAATGATAACGGCTATATACTCCATTCTCATCGTGGTCATTTATAAGATATTAATATTTGATCACCAATGTCGTTTATTAAAGTCTATTTTTAATTAAATCATCAAGCACCTCAGGATCGGCCAAAGTGGAGGTGTCGCCTAAGTTATCGCAGTTGTTTTCGGCAATCTTTCTTAAGATCCGGCGCATGATTTTACCGCTACGTGTTTTAGGTAGTCCAGGGGCGAATTGAATTTTATCAATTGTGGCGATCCCGCCAATTTCGTGACGAACGAGTTTAATGAGTTCTTTTTTTAGTTCGTCTGTTGGCTCTACACCATTTATGATTGATACATATGCGTAAATACCTTGCCCCTTAATGTCGTGTGGAAAGCCAACAACTGCTGATTCTGCAATACTTTCGTGCAAGACCAATGCTGATTCGATTTCGGCGGTGCCTAGGCGGTGGCCTGATGTGTTTAAGACGTCGTCCACACGACCTGTGATCCAATAATAACCATCTGCATCGCGCTTTACGCCGTCTCCTGTGAAATATTTTCCTGGAAAATCTGAAAAATAAGCCTGCAAAAAGCGTTCGTGGTTATTGTAAAGTGTGCGCATTTGTCCTGGCCAAGATCTAACTAACACTAAATTACCCTCTGCCTCTCCTTCTAAAACCTCCCCTTGTTTGTTAACTATTTGAGGTTCAATACCAAAAAAAGGCATTGTGGCTGAGCCAGGTTTTTGAGCTGTTGCAAATGGAAGTGGAGTTATCATATGTCCGCCTGTTTCGGTTTGCCACCAAGTATCGACAATTGGACATTTATCTTCTCCGATAATATGATAATACCATTCCCAGGCTTCTGGATTGATTGGTTCTCCTACGCTGCCAAGTACCTTGAGGCTAGTTCTGCTTGTTTTTTGAACAAATTTATCGCCGGCAGCCATCAATCCACGAATGACCGTGGGGGCGGTATAAAAAGAATTAACTTGATGTTTATCAACTATCTGCCAAAAACGTGAGGCATCTGGATAAGTTGGTAGACCTTCAAACATTAAAGTGGTTGCGCCATTGGCAAGTGGACCATAGACAATATAAGAATGACCAGTTACCCAACCAACATCAGCAGAGCACCAATAAACGTCACCATCTTGATAATCAAATACGTATTTATGCGTCATCGCTGCATACAATAAATAACCACCACTTGTATGTAGCACACCTTTTGGCCGTCCTGTTGAGCCAGATGTGTAGAGAATGAATAATGGAGTTTCGGCATCAAAAGACTCACAAGGACATTCACTTGACATATCTGCTACTAACTCGTGGTACCAAATATCACGATCGCCCCATCCAATATCTCCGCCAGTATTTTTAACAACAATAACACTATTAACACAATCACATTTAGAAATTGCTTCATCAACATTATGTTTAAGCGCAGTTGCGCGACCGCCACGAATACCCTCGTCCGCTGTAATAACAATACTACATTCAGAATCCAAAATGCGATCTTTCAACGCATCAGGCGAAAACCCACCGAACACCACGGAGTGGATCGCTCCAATACGCGCACAAGCCAACATAGCATAACTCGCCTCCAAAATCATCGGCATATAAATACAGACTCTGTCGCCTTTTTTAACCCCTAGTTTTTTTAATCCATTCGCAAGTTTTGCAACCTCATCGTGCAACTGTTGATAAGTAATTTTTTTGCTAATCGCTGGATCATCTCCCTCCCATATAATAGCGATTTGCTCTGCACGCTCTGGTAAATGACGGTCAATACAATTATAAGCAACATTAAGCTCTCCCCCTTTAAACCATTGTATTTTGCCTTGACTATAATCAACATCTGACACCTGCGTCCAATTTTTAGTCCAGTCCAAAAACTCACGCGCTTGATCCGACCAAAATTGATCGGGATCATTAATTGAAGCTGCATACATAGATTGATACTGTTTTTCATCACATATAGGCTTTCTTGTAGGTTTGATAATTGGATACATAATATAAGCTCTCCAGTTTTAGAATTCAGGATTAAAATTTAGCAAAAAATAAATTAATTCCTTCGATTGTGATAAAACACTTGTTAACTAAAAAATTACACGACACATTAAATAACGTCTGGCACACACAACTTAAATTCACAGTCGTTACCATTGCATTCATCTTGCTTAAAAATATTACTTCGTAAAAATACGTTCATTCAAAAGAAAATTACAGCCTTGTAATTGATCTGCAAGCTTAATAATCATAAGATCAGATTGATCCTCGTCTTGACATCCGACCTAGCGCCACAATAAAGCATATTAATGACAACATGGTATAGGTAATAACTACCTACATCGCAGTGACATTTATATTATTTATGTTTTTTTATTGTCTTATAAACAGCTTGTTAGTCATGCTTTGCAATTATAGCTGGGATGTTAGGATGGTTTACTATATTACATAAGTTTCTAGCTGTCAAGTCATATTTAATGCTTTATAAGCTTGTTTTGTAGTGGGTTACTTTTCCATATTTTTACAATAACCAAACAAGTGTCCTCCGATATAACCTCAAGTTACTTCAGTACGTAAAGTTCATAAGGCAAATTATCCGCGAACGCGATGCATAAAATTAACCTCCATAATTAACTGCATTAATCTGCTAAGGTGAATTAAAATAAAAACTTTAAGACTTAATTAGTTATTCTCAATAGAGATCTTATACGGCGCGGTATGTTCAAGTAGCCTTGCATGTAGTGAGATTAGTGCTAACAGCATAGCTGCATTGCGATATTTAAGAAGTGAATAACAATAATATATTATACCCATGCAACGTCATCTGCTTTCTCGATAATCAGAGTAAGGCGCAACATATGTAATGGTTACTCCCTTGTCAAACGCGGATCGCAAGGCAGGCCTTTATCGGGAGCCGCCCAACTAGGCGCAGCTCCTTGTTTAAGTTTGCATCGTTATAAAATTTCTAGAGAATAACTACACTTCAATTTTATGCAGCAAATCCGCTGCCAATTTGCCAATCTGATGTTGCATTTCTATATAGCATTGGTATAAGGGGTAATACGATTCAAAATGGTAAATATAATGCCCCAGGAAATCTAAACAGTAAAATTAAGATTCTTATTCCTGTTTGAGATAATATCTATCAAAATAGGAGAATTACCATGAGCAAAAAAAGAACAACTTATTCTGCTGAGTTTAAAAGTAGACTTGTACTGGAGTTATTGGAAAATGAAAAAACAATAGCTGAGATTGCAAATGAAAATAATATCACCCCTAAGAATCTTCAGAATTGGAAAAAAATATTCCTGGAAAATGCTGTTATTGCAATGGAGCCAGCAAAAGCGGTTAAGGAATATAAGCTAGAGCTTGTTGCTGCTCAAGAAGAAAACGAAATGCTAACAAAAATTGTCGGTAAAATGACTGTTGAAAAGGAGTGGCTTGAAAAAAAGCTAAAAAGCTTGGGCTTATCTGATAAGAAGAAGTTAATTAATCCCAAGCTAGAAAACCTATCTGTATCACAGCAATGTGAGCTATTGAATTTGAATCGGAGTACTTTTTACTACACTGAAAAAGTGAATAATAAAAAGCATGAGATTCAGCAGGAAATAGCCAAAGTGTTTGATAAAACACCAATTTACGGTGCTAAAAAGGTGCATCAACAGCTTCTAGAAAATGGAGTCAAGGCATCTTTAAACACGGTAGCAACATATCGAAAGGAGCTGGGTTTAAAGGCTATTTTAGCGGTTAAGCAAGTAACAACCACCGTACCCAATAAGCAACATCAGAAATACAGTTATAAGCTTAGAGGCCTTAATATTTCACATGCTAATCAGGTATGGAGCACAGATATAACCTACATCAAAGTCAAGGGTGGAATGGTTTACCTTGCTGCGGTCATTGATTGGCATTCGAAAGCCGTCCTATCACACAAAATATCGAATACGATGGATTGTGCACTGGTAATGAACGTCTTGGATGCGGCCTTAGATCGCTATGGAAAACCTGAGATATTCAATACAGATCAAGGAAGTCAGTATACAAGCGATGTGCCTACTCAAAAATTAAAACAGAACGGGATCACGATATCAATGGACGGGAAAGGCCGTGCCACTGATAATATTTGCATTGAAAGATTTTGGAGAAGCGCAAAATGCGAGCGTATTTATCTAAATGAATATGAAACTATCAAAGATTTACAAGAAGATGTATCCGATTACATTGAGTTTTATAATCACCAACGATTTCATGAAACATTGAAATATAAAAAACCAATGAATGTTTACCAAGAAGGAATTAAGGCGAGCTTAGCTTTATCAAAGGTATCTTAACTGTGGAATAAGAAATATTAAATAACTGTCTTGACTCTTTGGGTAGGTATAAAAGATGGCAAACAATTTCTATATAGCATTGGTATAGGGGTATACATGAGTTACCTAATTCAGCAACGCAACGAGGTAACTTATAATATTTTTGTGGGGGACTTTCAGTATTAAATGATAATTAACTCACCTTGAAGAGCACCTGCTTGTTTTAAAGCTTCTAAAATTGCCATTAAATCACCAGGTGCAAGCCCAACCTCATTTACTGCTCTGACAAGATCATTTAAGCTCACACCAGTATCAAACTTAAACATACGGCTATTTGCCTCGGTAATTGTTATTTCACTGTTATCCACAACTTCAGTTGTTCCTTCTGAAAATGCATTAGGTTGGGACACTTCTTTATTTTCGCCAATCGTAACACTAATACCTCCATGTGTGATAGCCGTTGGTAATAATTTGACGTTTTGTCCGATAATAATGGTACCAGTTCTTGAGTTTACAATAATTTTTGCACTACTACGCGCAGGTTCAAACTCTAAATTTTCAAGCGTTGATAAATATGAAACACGTTGCGACCTATCTCGCGGTGCAAGAACCTTTATTGACGTACCATCTAACAACATCGCCGTATTTTTACCAACTAAGTTATTGATCGTATCGGCGAGTCGTTTAGCGGTTGTAAAATCAGATTGGTGTAAGTTAAAAGTAATTGTATCGCCTTTTAAAAATGGTGAAATTATTTCTCGCTCGACAATCGCACCATTTGAAATGCGGCCAACGGTTGGTGTATTGATCACAACTTTTGAACCATCAGCACCTTCTGCACCTAAACCACCAACAACAAGACTACCCTGTGCCAGTGCATAAACATTACCATCGACACCTTTTAAAAATGTTTGTAATAATTCCCCACCTCGTAAACTTTTGGCTTCACCAATAGCCGATACAGTTATATCTATCTTCTGACCTCGCTTAGTAAACGGCTTTAATTCTGCTGTTATTGCAACTGGAGCTACATTTTTAATTTTGAGTTTTTGCCCTTGTGGAATATTGATTCCAAAATTACGCAACATAGTTGCGAATGCTTGCTCAGTAAATTTACTGCTTTTTTCGCCAGTACCTGGTAAACCAACCACTAAACCATAACCAATCAATTGATTACTACGCACCCCGGCAACACTTGCCACATCTTTTATACGAGCAGAATAAAGCGGGCTTGATAGAACTATAATTAAAAAACTAATGATTATCTTTTTGATTGGAAACATAATTACCACCTAATCTTAAATAAATTACTCATTCTATATTGGCCAGAACGCGCCACTGAAAAATGAACTGAACCAACCTTGATCCTGCGTATTTGCAAAATCGCCAGTTCCTCCATATTGAATTTCAGCATTCGCGACATGCCTTGACGAAACAGAGTTATTGTAACTAACATCTTCTGAGCGTATGATCCCTTTAATACGCACAAACTCTTCACCATTATTAAGCATTAGCCATTTTTCTCCACGAATTTCTAGATTACCATTACTTAGCACCCTCACCACATTAACTGTGATACTCCCCTGCAAGCTGTTACTTTGATCAGCACCTGAATCGCCTTCAAACTTGCTTTGTTGATTATAACCTGCCTTAATACCTGATGTTGTGATTGGCGCAGTGCCTGACCATGGGGAAGTTATTGCATCAATCACTAAACCAAAGGCATTTTTTTTCTCTAAACTAGTGCTTGCTTTTTTATTGGCTGAGGTTGATTCTTCAAGATAAACCGTAATAATGTCGCCAACACGATGAGCTTTAATATCTGAATATAAATTATTAGCATAGCTTGCTTGAAACAATGATCCAAAATTATTAACATTAACACTTGGATCTTGGGGCTCTACACTCGCAAATGCAGGATCATTTTTTACTGCTTGATCGGGCAATGTAGTGCAACCGCCAAGCAGAAGAAAGCTACTAAATAATATTAATTTAAACATAAATAACTCCTTTAAAGCTGCTGTCCAACATACGATAGCATTTCATCAACCGCAGAAATAACTTTAGAGTTCATTTCATAAACACGCTGGCTTTCAATTAAGTTTACTAACTCTTCGGTCACATTTACATTAGATGTTTCAAGCGATCCTTGACGCAAAAATCCCATTCCATCGCCACCAGGTATACCTTGTAATGGTGCACCACTCGCACCTGTTTCTGAATATAAATTTTCACCTAATGGCTGCAACCCTGCTGGATTGATAAAATCATTAGTATTTAGCTGTCCTACCACCTGATTTTCAGCTTGCCCGGCAATGCGTACTGACACTTCACCTTCTGAGCCAATACTAATTGATAAAGCGTTCGTTGGAATTTGAATTTGTGGTACCAGCGGGTAACCAGATCCTGGGGTCACAATGATCCCCTCTTCATTTAACTGGAATTGCCCATTTCGACTAAATGCTGAGCTTCCATCTGGCATTTCAATTTCAAAAAAACCTCGACCATCAATCATAATATCGAGTGAATTATTTGTACTAAGGGCATTCCCTTGAGAAAAATCTTTTTGTACCGCAACAACCTTTGCCCCTGCACCAATCATTAATCCCGATGGAAGTTTTGAATTTTGTGTAGCGTTGGCACCAGGTTGGTTAATGTTTTGATACAATAGATCTTCAAAAACCGCACGGCTTTTTTTAAAACCAACCGTGCTTGCATTCGCAAGGTTATTTGAAATAGTTGACACATTCATTTGTTGGGAATCTAACCCTGTTTTACTTATCCAAAGTGCAGGATGCATAATATTTCTCCTTTACATAATACGTAATAAAGAGTCAGAACTTTTGTCCATCTCTTCTGCGTGTTTCATCATTTTAATTTGCATTTCAAATTGTCGCTGCAAATTAATTAAACTGGTTAATTCACTGCTTAAATTGACATTCGAGTTTTCAAGCGCACCAGATACAATAGAAACTTCTAAAGACTCCTCTGGAATACCACCATTATTCATTCGAAATAGACCATCATTACCTCTTATTAAACCTTTTAAAGGTGGATCTACTAATTTCAAACGTCCAATTTCTTCTAGTGCTTCAGGTGGAGCACCTTCTGGCCGAACTTCAACGATACCATCGGATCTAATATTCATTTTTTCAATTGGCAAAGGTAATTGAATAGCGGCTCCATTATCATAAATAACTTTATTGCCACTGGCATCTATCAAATAACCTTCAGGATCAATCCTAAACTCACCGTTGCGAGTCATTCCTTCGCCATTTGTTTTCGACTCAACCACAAACCAGCCGCTTCCTCGGATAGAAACATCCAGATCGCGACCAGTGGTACGTAACAAACCACTTTCAAAATTTTGACCAGGTGATTCAGTAAGCGAAAACACACGTGTTGGTAAACCTTCACCAAAAGCTTGCATACTACGAGCTTGTTCAAAACTTGATTTAAAAGCCGTAGTTCTTGCATTGGCAATATTATTACTGTGTATAGCAAGTGCATTCATCGTTTCTTTCGCACCTGACATTGAAATATAAAGAAACTTATCCATTTTGACCTCTGTTGTGTAATCAACGATATAAATAAAATGCAAAATATATGCCATAATTATTAAAACAACCAAAGTCAGCAGGCAAAAAAAAATACACCTAAAAGGTGTATTTTTATGTTTAAGAAAAATAAATTTAATAAAAAGAAAGTATTAGCGGATCTGTAAAATAGTTTGCTGCAATGTATTGTTAACTTCTAGTGCACGCGAGTTTGCTTGGAAATTACGTTGCGCTGTAATTAAGTCAAAAAGTTCTGTCGTTAAATTGACATTTGACTGCTCCAATGCAGATGAACTGATCGAACCAAATGAGCCAGATGCAGCCTCTCCAGCAATAGGAATACCTGACTCTTCTGAAGAGCTCCAAGATGAGCCAGTTTGTGATAACCCTTGATCATTACGAAAACGCACCATTGCAATACGCGATAAGGGTTGAGATGTTCCGTTACTATAGGTTGCTTTTACTAATCCATCACTGTCAATATCAACCCCAGTTAAACGTCCAACAGTTAATCCATTTTGTTCTAAATTTGTCACTTCAAAAGCCGCAGAGAATTGTGTTGGCTTTTGATAATTCAATGTAAGACGTTGGCTACCATCTGCACCTGCTGGTAAAACGTTAGCTCCATCAGCTAGCGTTGCTATCGACGTTGGATCATCAATACCTAAAGCTTGTAATGTTAAAACCGCTGGTGAGCTACCTTTATATGCTCCTAACGCATCAAAGGTCAACACTGCACCAGTAACTGTATCACCGTTTGCATCTGTATATTCAGCTGCTCCTTGAGCTCCATCAGAAGTTGCTTTCACAACTAAAGCAAATGCATCAGCACGCGCCTGAAGTGCATCTGTTTCCTTCTGCTCATCAACTGATGCAATCACGGCATTAATTGTAGCCGTTTGTTGGGAGCTCGCAGCCGTCGCAGCAGTTGAAAGTACTAAAGCCGCACTCGCTGTAGTGGGGTTTGCTGTATCGTCTGCTACAGCTGCAGCGGCAGTAGCTGCAGCGGCAATCGCCGTCGCATTACTTGCAGTAGAAGTCGCGGCAGATGTAGCAGCTGTAGCTGTAGCTGTGGCTGCAATGGCTGTTAACTCAGTCACTGATTGGTTTAAATTAGCGATAGTATCTGCAGTACCGTCATCATTAACATCTTTCGCGTATGTACCTGCAACAGCCGTTCCAGATAATTCATTCCACATTGATACAGGCTTTCCATCTACTGTGACGAAAGTTACCCAGTGGTTATTCCCTGTATAAGACGCATAATCTGGTTTTATGTAGAAAGTTGACGTGATATGAGATTCACCTAAAGAATCATATATCGCAACAGACGTTGCATGATTATAAGTTTTTGGATCATTAGGATCAAAATTAGCGGGATTATGAGTTGTACCTCCTGACGGAAGATTTAATGCTATATCAACCCTATTTGTCGGGATAGGCTCTCCTGCCGTTTCTGGAATTTGTATTGGCTCTGTAGTACTTAAACTAATTGAGGATGACGAGCCATCCAAATTAACTGGAAATGCTTGTAAGTAATGCCCTTCATTATTTACAATATAGTTCTCACTGTCTAATTTAAACGTGCCTGCACGTGTAAAAGTAAAGTCTCGATCAACTGGATCACTGGTTGTTGTAAAAAAACCTTGCCCAGAAATAGCTAAATCAAGAGCATTTTCTGTAAATTTTAAACTGCCTTGATGAAACTGTTGAGCGACAGTTGTCGTCTCAACTCCATCACCTGTTTTATCTTTATTATTAGAATGAGCATAAATACTATTGAATTCAGCTCGTGATTCTTTAAAGCCAACAGTGCTTACATTCGCAATATTATTTGCCGTTGTATTTAAATCTGTTTGTGCGGATGCTATCCCGCTTAATGCTACATTAAATGACATGATCTTTCCCCTTAATTATTTTCGGAAACTTCAATGGCTTCTGAGAGTTTAATCCCACCTAATCCTTGAAGATTTAAATTGACACCTGCAGTTCCACCACCTAGGCTTACACTTTGAACGTGCGCGTAAGAAGCTGTAGTTAACTCTTCTCCTTGCCCATTCACCATGCCCGTTGTATTAAACGAGTATTTTCCTTCTGGTAATCTATCTCCATTTTGCGATAATCCATCCCATGAGAAACGTCGATTTCCTGCACCAATATCACCAAGTGACAAACTACGCACCACAACACCAGCTTCATTTTCAACTCTAACCATTACATTATAGGCACCTCTGTCAGTAGTAACAGCTCCTGATAAATTACCATCTTCAGGAAGGTAGCCTTCACTACTTGGGATTAATACTTTTTTACCCACTAATGTAGATGCTTCTAATGCTTTGCTTGAATTTAAAACTTCTTTCATACCGGCAAATTCAGCGCCCATTGTTGTGATACCTTCAGCAGTTGTAAATGATGCCATTTGTGCAATCATTTCTGAATTGTCTACTGGTTTAAATGGGTCTTGATATGCAAGTTGCTGAGAAAGCAACGAAAAAAAGTCATCTTGTTGTAATTGTTGTTTAGCATCAATTTGTTTGTTGGCTTGGACTTGTTCATCAGTCAAAGGAACACGCAAATTCAAAGAGCTAAAGTCAGAAATTGAAGTCATATTTTACCCCTTAATTTTTACCCATTTGCAAAGTACGATTTAGCATTTGTTTCGCTGCATCTGCAATTTGCACATTGGTTTGGTATGAACGGGAAGCACTGATCATATTCGCCATTTCTTCCATCACATTGACGTTGGAATGGTAAATAAATCCATTTTTATCTGCTTTTGGATGATCTGGTAAATACTCTTTATTTAATTCTGCCTCACTTTCAATAATACTTTCAACATTCACACCCACATTATTATTGATTGTATTTGTCGCTCTATTTAATTCCGCAGAAAAAACAGGATGACGAGCACGATAAGTTTCCTCGGAGCTACTACTAACACTGTTAGCATTTGCCAGGTTACTTGCAGTTGTATTCATACGAACTGATTGCGCACTCATTCCTGTTGCAGATATATCTAATACTCTTAATAAACTCATAACAGCTTCCTTATATTTAATTAGGCTTATTTACTGGCCTTTGATTGCCTTGCGTAAATTTGATATTTTACTGTTTAAAAAATTTAAACTAGCTTGGTATTCAAGACTATTTTTCATAAATAAATTACGTTCAACTTCCGAATCAACCGTATTTCCATCACCTACATCTGGTTGATTACCAGTTCTAAACATGGACGATTCATCAGTAGATAATTGACTTTGAGCAAATTGATGCCTGCTATCGGTCATGTTCAAGTTACCGTGTTTACTTCCGGATGACATTGCATTATTTAATTCTGTTTTAAAATCAATATCTTTTGCTTTATATCCAGGCGTATCACCGTTTACAATATTGCTTGATAATACTTCACCGCGTCGTGCTCGAACACCAACTGAATACTGATGAATACCAAATGCTTTCTCAAAGTTAATAGCCATAAATTTCTCCTATGACTAAAAGTATGCAACAGTTATGCCAATAATAGTTTGCAGGAAGGCCTAATAGCGTGAGTATTTAACAAATATTGAGTGAAAATGTGACTGTAACAATAGCCTGTGAATTGAGTCATTTCCTATGGCAAATAGCTAATACCTGTCTTGCGCTCAATCGAGAGAGCCAGATATTACTTAATTATACGCATTCTACTTGACTATTTTTTCTACGAAAATTTTAACCACTTTGTTAAGTACAACGGTATGATTATGTTGCCATTTATTTATAAAAATAAAAAAAGAGGCAATACTTGCCCCTTTTTAATTAATCGCGGTCAATTATTTAAGTTGATAAATAATACCAGGATTGCACCTGATCATTTCAAATTTATCGCATAAACCTGTCATTGATTCTGACGCGCCTAATACTAAATATCCTTTAGGGTTTAACGCACCAGCAAATTGGTTTAAAATTTTAGACTTAACATCACTTGAGAAATAAATAAGGACATTACGACAAAATATAATGTCAAACTTTCCTAAAGCTCCATAACTATCAAGTAAATTATAACTTTTAAAATTAGCTAATCTTTTAACCTCTGGTTTCAACTGCATTTTTCCAGTGCTATCTGATAGTTTATTAAAATAAAGATTTTTGTGTTCAGACGTTAAACCCCTTGATAATGCAAGCGTATCATAAGTGCCTTCTTTACATTGATTGAGCATACTAGTCGAAATATCAGTACCAGTTATTTGCACACTAAAATTTGCTGAGTAGCGCTTTTTAAAATCTAATGCCGTCATTGCAATAGAATAAGCTTCTTGTCCTGACGAACTAGCGGCTGACCACATTTTAATATTTTTCTTCTTTTCACTCATTTCAGGAAATATTTTTTTAGTGAGCAATTCAAACGGATATTTATCACGAAACCAAAGCGTTTCGTTTGTTGTCATAGCATCTATAACAGCCGCTCTTAAATCACGGTTTCGATAACTCATAGATTCATGAATTAAATCAGACAAACTCTCGCTTGAGAATTGATCCATTAGAGGAACTAAGCGACTTTTTACTAAATATTGTTTGTTAGCGCCCAATACAATGCCACATTGCACCTCTAAAAAATCTGAAAATTGTTTATATACATCGTCACAAAGAGATCTCACTGGTTATTTCTCACTTATGTTAGTTTGTAAGTTAATCACTTTTTGAACAGTGACTGCTAATTCATCAGGATTAAATTTAGCAATAAAATCATCAGCACCAACTTTTTTTACCATTGCTTCGTTAAATATACCACTCAAAGATGTATGTAAAATAATATGCAGTCCTGCCAAATCTTGATCTGCCTTAACTTCTGCTGTGAGTGTGTAGCCATCCATTTCAGGCATCTCAACATCAGAAATCATCAGTGCATATTTATCAGTAATAGGCTGCGTTTTAGAGAGTGTTTTCAATAAAACAAGTGCTTCCTTGCCGTCTTTTACCATATCACATTCAATGCCTAATGCTAATAATGCTCGCTCGATTTGTCTTCTTGCTACCATTGAATCATCTGCAACAAGGATTTTTTTATTCGCCATTTTTTCAATGATTGTAGGATCAATCACATCTTCTGCAACATCTGTTGCAATCGGGGATATTTCATCAAGAATTTTTTCAACATCTAACACTTCAATAAGTGATCCTTCGAACTCTGTCACCGCAGTAAGGTAATTACTGCGTCCCACGCCATTAGGCGGCAGTAAAATATTTTCCCAATTAATATTAATAATTCGCTCAACTGATCCGACCAGAAACGCCTGGACAGATCTATTATATTCGGTGATGATAATAAAACGCGTTTCAAGATCTTCTATTGGCGCCCCTCCTGTTGCAAGATTCATATCAATAATAGAAATAGTTTGCCCGCGAATATGCGCAATACCACGTATTGACGGGTGAAGTTTAGGTAATGCAGTTAACGGTGGGCATTGTAAAACCTCACGCACTTTAAATACATTAATACCATAAGTTTGATTATCTAATAACTTAAACAATAATAGCTCAAGTCTATTTTGCCCAACTAATTGTGTTCTTTGATTTACAGAATCTAGCACGCCCGACATATTTTATATCCTTTCCTAGTATGTGTATTAAACAAAATATCATATAATCTGTTATTTATGGGTTATTTTACTACTTATTGGAGTTGTCATTGTGAAACGCTTTCTTATCCTTTTCCTTAGTTTAGGTTGTAATTTTATTTTTGCTGAAACTAATTACAATAAAACGCTAGAAAACTTTGCTGAAACACTAATTTTGAAAAAATATAATACTGGCGAAAAAAAAGAATCAAACGAAAAAATTTATATTAAAGCACATCCCCTTAGTAAAATAAAAACTTACACAATGTGCAATAGCCAGCTTAAAGGACACATTGTTGGCGAAAAGCTAAAACCTCATACTACCGTAAAAATCACTTGTTCTGATCCCACATCCTGGTCTATTTATATTCGCGTTAAAATAAAAAAATTATTGCCAGTAATAGTAGCTTCACAGAGTTTAAGCAAAAATCAAATTTTAAACAAAAACAATATTAAAATTCTTTACCTCGAAAAATCTCGTATTAAAAGTGGTGCATTCTCATTACCAAGCTCATTATATGGTAGCCGTTTAAAACGAAATATTACTAAAAATAGAACAATAAAAAATCGTGATATTTGTGTCGTTTGTAAAAATGATAAAGTTAATATTTACGCTAAAAATGGTGGTTTATCAATTAAAACATCGGGAATTGCACTTTCTGATGCTAATATTGGCTCAACAGTTAGAGTGAAAAACACACAAACTCAGCGAGTTGTTGTAGGTGTTGTACGGGGATTAAAAAATGTTCAAATAGCCTTTTAGGCCATTTCCCTCTGCCAACGCTCAAAAATAATAAAAACAATGATAAAAATTTGACGAAACCGCTAAAAACGATTAAAACATTAATAAAATAAAAAAAAATGTAAAATTAATTAAAGAAATTTAAAGCTTGGCCGATACTACCGTTTGAGAGTAAATAAAGGAGAACCATTATGAATATGAATGTTAACAATCAAACTGCGCAAAACCAAGTTGCTATTGATAAAAATAAAGGTAAAAATCAACTTGATACAAAAAAAGAAGGGCAAGCAAACCCAGTCGCAAAAAGCCAAGACTCTGTGCAACTAACACAGCAAGCTAAAAAATTACATAACGTACAGAATAACAATAATAATGAAGTTAATACAGTACGCATTGAAACATTAAAAGCTGCAATTATTAATGGCGATTATAAAATAAATGCTGAACGTCTTGCTGAAAGACTTAGTAAATTTGAAGGTGATTTTTCTAAGTATCATCCAACTAATAACAATTAGCGAGTAGGCATAATGACAGCAACTCAATTTAAAGATCAAATAAATGCACTTGTACAACTTCAACAAATTCTTGAAGAAGAAACCGACTGCCTCAAAAATAAAAACTTTTCATCGCTTAATGAAATTTTATTCAACAAACAAAAACAGCTGCAAGATATTGCCACGCGAGACAGCGACATTGCATCAACAACTACATTAACCGACATAGAAAATAACGAAGAACTTTCAACATTAAAACATCAAGCTGATAAGGCATTCAAAGATTGCCAAAAAATAAACGATATTAACGGACAACTCGTACAACTTAGCATGAAAAGTAATAAACATTTAATGCAGTTGATGACTCACGCAACAGGAAAGAATACAGTTACCTACGATCAAAAAGGGATATTAACTGGTACATCTTTACTAGGTAAGAACATCCAAGCATAATATTGTACGCAATACTGTTCCAAGGACAAAGTACTAGAAAATTTTCGGTATAGTTCTTTTGAATTGAGCCCAATTACCCATAATTGCGCTATTTTAATTGTCCTTTATAATAATCCAAATATTTTTCAAAATATCTGCTTAATCTAAGTGAGCGTAATCTTAAAATTATAATGCCCCTGTTAATTCAAAGTGAATAATAAAATCTGCAAATAGCACCTCGTGTCAATGTAAATATGTCTTTATAACTTTGCATTTTGAGGTAACTTGGCCATATACTCATGCTACCCAGAAATGCAATATCAGCAAGGCAAATTGTCCCGATATGCGAGGCCTAAAATTGAAGTATAGTTATTATCGTGGGATATTTTATAACGATGCAAATTGGTGCAAGGAGTAGCGCCCTTCGGGCCGCTAACTCGAAAACAAGCCTTGCGTTGCAACATTCGATGCGATAATAACCATTACCTCATGTTGCGCCTTACTCTGATTATCGAGTTCGTACCTGACTTTGCATTTTGAAATGACATGGGTATAGTGTTAAATCGCACCTATGTAATCAAGTTGACGCCAAGCCTCATAAACAAAGACAGAAACCGCATTGGCAAGATTCATCGAACGGCTTTTAGCTTGCATTGGAATCCGCAATTGTTGTTCATGCGATAGTGGATCTCTAATTTCTGCAGGAAGCCCTCTTGTTTCAGGCCCAAAAAGTAGCACGTCATTGCTTTTAAAGCTGGCATCACTGTGATGCTTAGTCGTTTTTGTGGTGCAAGCAAAAATTCGTTGACCCTCAACTGCTTTTAAAAATGCCTCATAATTTTTATGAATATGAACATTGACCATCTCTTTATAGTCAAGCCCAGCCCGCCGTACCTTCTTTTCACTTAAATCAAATGCAAGCGGTTCAATAAGGTGTAATGTGCAACCCGTATTTGCACACAAACGAATAATTGCGCCCGTATTTTGGGGGATCTCTGGCTCATAAAGTGCAACTTCAATCATCAGCATTTATCTTCATTATTTATAAAAAATCATAATAGCGTAAAATGCCTTCCCATTTCAATGATATTAAATTTTTTAATCAATAGATCCAAGTTATCTTCAACTTTCGCGCTAGGAGATCTTCACCTGACAACTTGCTCCGTTTTTAATCTTGAATGATAGCGTGTATATACCTTATACTGTTAAATTTCAGCAATTAAACCATTATCGAGACTTATCTATGCAACAAGATATTAGTAAAGAAAAATATGAACGCCTTGTAAAACTTGCAGGAAAAGCAGCCATAACCGCCGCATCTATATTAATTGTTGTGAAACTTATTGCTTGGTTTATGACGAGATCATCAAGTATTCTGGCCGCTTTAACTGATTCATTGATGGACGTAACAACGTCTATCATAAACTTATTTGCAATCAAAATTGCTTTACAGCCCGCTGACGACAACCATCGTTTTGGTCACGGAAAGGCTGAAAGTTTAGCTGGTCTTGCACAAGCCGCATTTATCGCTGGATCCTCTATCTTTTTAATGTTTTCAAGCATGTCGGCAATAATTCATGGCAACAAAATTACCTCCACATTTTTTGCTGTTGGTGTGATGATTTTTTCGCTGGTGATAACATTATTATTAGTTTTTTTTCAATCTTATGTGGTAAAGCAAACTAACAGTATGGCAATTAAAGCCGATTCATTACATTACAAAACTGATATGATACTCAATGCAGCTGTGTTACTTGCTATTGTATTGACTGGACTGGGATGGCACTGGGCAGATGGCTTTTTTGCCATTTTAGTCAGCTTTTATATCTTACATAGTGCCTGGGAGATTGCTTCCCTATCGATTAATTCGCTAATGGATAAACAACTTCCAAAATCAGATGAAGAAAAAATTATAAAAATAGCCTATCACGTTAATGGAGTTCATGGTGTACATGATCTTAGAACTAGAGAGTCGGGCAATACCAAGTTTATCCAATTTCATTTAGAATTAGATGATGATCTGAGTTTATTGATCGCACATGAAAAAGCAGACAAAGTAGAGGAACACCTGAGACTTGAATTCCCCACTGCGGATATTATTATTCATCTAGATCCCCTATCAATCGTTTCAATTGAAAAGCGCAATAAAAAACTGCACTTTGAATGTCAGCCTGTAAATGAAAACAACCAGCGAGAGGAGCATGAATGAAAAACATAAAACATCTATGGAAAAAAATACGCGAAGAAGCTAAGAAAAACGCTGCAAGTGAGCCTATTCTTGCCAGCTTTTTTTACTCCTCTATTTTAAACCATTCAAACTTACAGGGTGCATTAAGTTATTTACTTGCCAGTCGGCTAGATAGCGAGACTATGCCAGCAATTTTAGTTAGAGAAGTAATAAAAGAAGCATTTAGCAAATCCCCCTCTATAATCACTGCTGCAATGAACGATATTGTAGCAGTGCAAGAGCGAGATCCAGCTGTTAATGATTATTCAACGCCTTTGCTTTATTTAAAAGGATTTCATGCGATTCAAATTCATCGTGTAGCAAATTGGCTCTGGCATTCAAAACGCATTTTGCTTGCACAATATCTCCAAAATAGAAGCTCAGAGATATTTAGCGTTGATATTCACCCCGCGGCTACCATTGGTCAAGGCATAATGTTTGACCATGCAACAGGAATTGTTGTTGGTGAAACCACAGTTATTGAAGATAATGTATCCTTATTACAAGATGTTACACTTGGTGGAACTGGGAATGATTGTAATGACCGACATCCTAAAATTAGACAAGGTGTCATGATTGGTGCTGGCGCAAAGGTGCTTGGAAACATTGAAATTGGTGCCGGTGCAAAAATTGGCGCAGGTAGCGTAGTACTTGCGGCTGTGCCAGAGCACACCACTGTCGCTGGTGTTCCTGCAATTATTGTCGGAAAACCCTCTTGCGAAATGCCATCGATATCAATGGAACAAGATCTTTAACATTAATTAATGCCATAAATATCACAGCACAACTCCAAAATGCACAATCATCAATACCATTGCCACAAAATACTAACAACGGTTGATCTTTGCCAGTTTAATTTTGTTGTATACTCATGTCAATTAAAAATGAAACGTCAACAACTTGTCATGCTAACAACTAAATTAAAGTTATTCACTCCAGAATTGAATCTAGACCTTAAAAACCACACATATCAGCAGATTTGCTCCTATTATTTTAGTAATACAAAGAATTTATAGATTGATCACACATATTTAACAAAATATAAATATCTTAAATTTATTTTATGTATTAGTATACTACAAACATATCATGTCAAGATGCAAGAGTAGCAAGAAAATGGTGCACGGACACAAGGCATGAAATCGACCAGTAGATGATTAACTGCCAGGATTAAAATAAATACTTTAATCTTTTAATTACGAGTCATTATCAAATGTAACAATGCAGTATTGATTCTTGAGCTAGCAAACTGTACATCATGCTATGAGGTAAACATATTCGTTGTCATTAGAAAGCCTTGATTGAAGCCATTAACCTTTATCTTCCATCTCGAAGTTATTCCCTCACAACTTGCTGAATTTTGTATCATGATTAACAATAGGTATCGTTTTTATTTTCTTATTTTTTATTGGAGTTTATTATGAAAGTTGCTGTTTTAGGTGCGGCTGGTGGAATTGGCCAAGCCCTCGCGTTGTTATTAAAACTAAATTTACCTCAAGGTTCTGAATTAGCACTATATGACGTAGCACCTGTTACCCCAGGTGTTGCAAAAGATCTAAGTCATATTCCAACAAGTGTTAAAGTGACAGGCATTGGGGGCATTGATCCAACAAAAGCACTTCAAAATGCTGATGTTGTTCTTATTTCTGCAGGAGTTGCACGTAAACCTGGAATGGATCGTGCTGATCTTTTTAAAATAAATGCAAATATCATTAAAACTCTTATTGAAAAAGTGGCCAAAACGGCTCCAAAAGCTTGTATTGGTGTTATTACAAATCCTGTCAATACAACCGTAGCAATTGCCGCAGAAGTACTTAAAAATGCAGGTGTTTATAATAAAAACAAACTCTTCGGTATCACAACATTGGATACTATCCGCGCTGAAGAGTTTATTGCTCATCGAAAAGGTCTAAAAGCTGAAGATCTTTGTGTAAACGTTATTGGTGGTCATAGTGGAACAACGATCCTCCCTCTCTTATCGCAAGTACAAGGTATTGAGTTTAGTACACAAGACATTAGCGATTTAACTGATCGTATTCAAAACGCTGGTACCGAAGTTGTTTTAGCAAAAGCAGGTGGAGGATCTGCGACATTGTCAATGGCGCAAGCCGCCTGCTTATTTTGTGTGAACCTTATTAAAGCATTATCAGGAAAACAAGGTATTGTACAAAACGCTTATGTTGATGGTGGCAATAAAGCTGCAACATTTTTTTCCCAACCTTTATTGCTGGGTCTTAATGGTGTTGAGCACGTTTTGCCTGAAGGATCTTTAAGTGATTTCGAACAACAGAAAAAGCAAGCAATGCTAGAAACACTTAATGCTGATATTGCTCTTGGCATAGAGTTTGCCAATCGCTAGTTTTAACGGCTAATATTACCTTAGTCCCAAAAAAACCAGATATTAAAACTGGCTTTTTTAAGGATTAAAAGATTATACCCATGAGCTCAAAGATGATTTATCATGGGTATACTCGTAACCTATCAAGATCTATACCCATGTTACCTGACGTCACCTATGTACTTATAAATAATTTCATACATGATTTGGATGTTTTCTACGCATCCAACTAGGCAAATATTTGATATGGACGCCATTTTCAAGTGTTTGACTTTTATTATCTGCAATTATTTTTGTTGTTTTTTAGTGTAAAGTGCATTGTCGGCACGCGTAAACATTGATTCCGCAGTATCGCCCACTTCCCACTGACTAAATCCTGCTGAGCATGAAAAGTTACATTCTTTTAACAGCCTATTTTTTTCTATTGCCGTTGCCACACGGTTCAACACCTTAGTAATTGACAATTGATCGCCTGGTTGAAGTAAAAGCGTAAATTCATCGCCACCAATTCGAAAAACCGCATCTGAAGATCGCACAACCCGATTTAATATTTGGGCAAATTCAATGAGTACGTTATCACCTTGTAAATGACCAAAAGTGTCGTTAATTTCTTTAAAATCATCCGCATCTAACACAATTAATGCAAGTCCTTGATGAGTACGGTTGCTTTGCTCAATGGCGCGTTGGATACTTTCAGTGTAATAAGCACGGTTACTAACTTTAGTAAGATGATCTTTAAAAATAAGTTTGTTTAGCTCACTAAGTTGCAATGCTTGGCGAAGGCATGGGATAAGTAATTTATGAAACTCAATAAGTTGTTTATTTTCTTTAGCAGAAAGCGGTTTGTTACTTTGATAGGTAATTGTACCTACTCTTTCCGCTGTTGATGAAAGAGATAAATTATAACTATCGCTATAAAGATACTTAGCCATACTATTGTGATCAAATGACCCTTGAGCTGATTGAAATATAAGAGAAAATTCACGAATAAATTTTTTAATCAAATGAGAAAAATTTATTAACATTTTTTCAAGATCAAAACTTTCCTGAATAACAGAAAGGCAAACAGTTTTATCTTCAAAACTTAATAGATCATTACCTTTAAAAATATCATAAATATTTTCTTCATTATTTGTGTATAAAACATTCGTTTTGATCGTTTCCATAATAATTTCCTCTTAAGAAAGTATGACGTTTTGCTATAGTTTGTATTGGTTATAAAGCAAGCACAATTTATGCCAAATATTAAACTTTCTTTATTTCAATTTTAAATTTCCCAAAATAGAAAGTTTGGTTAATACTTATAGACGCTTTATTTTTCAATGATGAAGGGTTATTCTTCAAGATCTTATTATCTGTTTTTATTTGTTTTTATTTGTTGTTATTTGTTGTTATTTGTTGTTATTTGTTATTATTTGTTATTATTAACGTCATTACTTTGGCAGTAATGAAGATCCAAAACATTATGTACTACTTATTTACGGAGTTTATTTTTGGGCTTCATTACTTAATATTTTAAGCTCGTGTCATGATATTCAACTTATTGGCGAATTTTGTATTGTATTTTTAATGTCTTAATTAGGTTTGGAATTCTCTATTAATAAGCCCTATATTCAATTCTGAAATTTTTTATCTTTTTTAAGTCACCCTTTCGCGGTTGTTATTTTATCTACACTTTTTGGGGACATTGCATTTTCTTTTTGGCCTGCAATAAGTTCTTGTTTGTATTATTTAACGGCTTTAGCTCTTTCCATTGCAATAACAGCATTATTAAAGAATATTTTTTTCCAATTATGAAGCGGGCAGGTGTTATGTTATTTTTACTTGCAATGTAAGCTCAAGTTTTTTCATTTTCAAATATCTTCAATACAAGCCTGCTTATATACCCATGCTACCCCGAAATGCAATATCAGCAAGGCAAATTGTGCCACGATATGCGAGGCATAAAATTGAAGTATAGTTATTATCGATCGATATTTTATAACAATGCAAATTGGCACAAGGAGCCGCTCCCGTTAGGGCGCTAACTCGGTTTTTATATGAAAGGAAGCAGCCTTACGTTGCAACATTCGAAAAGTACGTCCCAATTACCTCATGTTGCGCCTTATCATCGATCATCGAGATCGCGGCCACCGTTGCATTTTGAGGTAACATGGGTATAAATGTCGCTGAATATGTTGCTCTCATTTTATTTCTCCTATTTTGGGGGGTATTATCTTAAATAAGAAGAAGTATGTTAATTTTATTGCTTAAATTTCTTGGGCCATTGTAAGGCAATAACTTCGATCTCGATTGGACTCATTGTCCCACGCTAATATTCATGCCAATGGTATTATCAGTCTCAGCTTGATTAATGTATTGTACTAACCTGGCTTTTTATCGATCCTCGCACTTAATAACAGTTTTGAATAAAACAAAATAAAGAGCATAAAGCCTAGTATCCAACATACAATACTGATCCAATATGTCATTAATGGCAAATTAGGCATAAAAGTAGGGAATAACACACGCACCACAGCAGCGAGTACGAGTGCAATAAATGCTAAACTCATCCATTTTGAAGGGGTAAGTGTACGTCCTGTATGACCTAAAGAAACGCGACTTATCATAGCTAAAATAACCCCTGAAACACCACCTATAGTCGTTAAATGAATCATTGTTATGGCATTCAATGCTGGCACAAATAGCGAGATGGCATAGACTATCAACCCTAAAGACAACAATAAATAGCTCAAATGTAATGACCAAAGCAATGGTACTGACAACGTTATCATTGGTTTCCATCTTCGCAAACGCAATATATTTGCACAACCACCTATTAAGGCAATAACACCTGAAACGAGCACTAAATTTGGAAACCAAGCTAAAACAGCAAGCAACATTACTGGCGCAATGGACATGTATTCTAATGCTAAGATTGGCTGAACTTTATTGCTATGAGTACCTTTTGAGGTAAAAAAAGGAATAACACGCCCCGCCAGTACCGTAATAAGAAAACATACCAGAAATAACATCGACCAAATAGTATTTTGGCTCAAAATATAATCGTTATTTTTGAAGCCAAACATAAAAATTACATTAAAAATAGACATTACAAGCAATAACGGTACAAAAAATAAATTCCGCCATTGCTTGGCCTTAATGACTGGAACAGCAAATGCAATTGCAGCAAGTGGCATCCAAGTTAACTCAAAAATCATGGTCAACCAAAAAAATTTAGGCGGTAAAACAAACATGGCAATACGCGCAAGTAGCCAGATAATAAAAATGCACGCCAGTGTTGGACCTTTAATGCCTGGATAGCCTGTCCAATTTTGCACTGCTGTAAGTAAAAAACCTACGATAATGGCACCTGAAAAACCAAATAACATTTCATGAGCATGCCACATAGCAGGTGGAAACATTGAAATAATTGAAATCTTACCTGATAAAACAAGTCCCCATAAAATCATGTTAACTACCGCAAAAATTGTCCCAGCTAAAAAAAAAGGCCGAAAAGCAAGCCGAAACAGTGGCATTGATTGCGGTTCTTTAGCAAAGTCGGTAATCTGTATCATATTTAACCTTAATTAACGGTAATATTGTTTATGTCTGAAAACTTATCCGAAAAACTTTTCTCTCGCAAATACAAGGTACAAGAAACATCTTCTATCATACCTAATTCATCAACAAAGAAAAAGCATATGATAGATAATGGGGTAATGGAGGGTGAAGAAAAAGAAAGCTGGTATCGCTTATTAAAATTTCTGCAGTGGGCGTGGCAAGGTGTAGAAATTATTGAGTGTTACGAAGTTCTGGCTAAAATTGCCGCTTCTAAAAATAAGAGAACGGATGACTGCTTGCTTGATTCTGTAATAGATTTTCATTCAGGAAACTGGGCATATGAATGGATTCAACTGGGAATGAAGCATCAAAAACAAGGCGCAACATTTGCCAAAAATAAAGAGAATGAAAAGGCTCAAAAAAGTTATTACATCTCATCACAGTTTTATAGCATTGCAAGTTATCCGCATTTAAAAACCGATGAACTTAGTATCCAAGCACAGGTTATGGCATTTAGCAGCTATAGAAAGTCATTTGAATATAATAACAAGGCATTGTTAAAAGAAGTAAAATTTCAATTTCAAAAAAAAGACGTGACCTGTTTTTTACATCTACCAGATGATACTCAAATTCATTCGGTTGTTATTGTCACAGGCGGCCTTGAAGCTTTGCAGTGTGATTTTTTTAAAATGTTTGAAGAACATTTAGCTCCTGCAGGCGTTGCCATGCTTACCATTGATTTGCCTGGAGTAGGATTTTCTTCTCATGTGAAGTTAGAGCAAAATTCCTCAAATCTTCATCAAGCACTTGTTGAACACATTAAAGATGTACCGTGGATTGATCATGATAGGATTGCCTTGATGGGGATCAGATTTGGCGGAAATATATCGACACGCCTTGCATTTCTTGAGCCTAAAATAGTGAAGTCGGTTGTTGCTCTAGGTCCTCCTGTTGACAGTATTTTTGATAAATTTGAAAATTTTAAAAAACTACCACCAATGCTTTTAGACTGTATTGCATCTCGTATGCAGCTCCCCAATTCTGATCCAGCAACGTTATACCATAATTGTGTTCCGTTTTCATTGGTCAAGCAAGGTCTGCTTTTTAGTCGCAAAATTAAAACTCCTTTATTAAGTGTTGGCCATAAGCATGATCTTTTATGTAATGATAAAGATCTTCAGCTCATAGCAAACTCAAGCAGTAAAGGAGAAACACATATTATTAACAAAACTCCCATTTTTGACTCTTATTTGAAATCTCTCATCTATTCTACGAAGTGGTTAACAAAATATCTTAAAGAATAAATGTTAGTCTAATAAAAATTTTTTTAATAGCCGAACTAGTCTGAATTTTAGATAAGCAATACTTCTCAATACTGTTATTTTTGCACGTATCTACGTTAACTTACAATAGTCAGCTATATGTAAGTTAATTTTCCATGATAATTACAAAAAATTGCAGCGCTGGCTATTAGTACTGTAATATTGATTGAATATCAATAAAAGTGTTCCTTAGCCAGAATTCAGGTTAATTATCATTATGTAAAATTATAATACAAAATAGTATTTGAATTTTGTAGCTAGTTCATGACAAATAACATTATAAATCAAAATATTACGTATTAATGCAGGATAATGTATACTAATAATGCATTTACTAATATCAATTACATCCGATTTGTGTTCAAATATTGTACTTGAAAAAAGAGAATTTCCTAACCACTTATCCTGAGTTACGAACTCGATTTTTATGGAAAAATGCCAATTGCGTGTTGTAACATTTGATTACAAACTTATTGTAATTGGTATCTACCCATGTTACTTAATAAACAACATTGATAAAAAGGCAACTCATTATGACAACATCACAAATAAAAAATCCAACACGCGGTCGTTTATTTAAAATGTTCGCTGATTTAGGCCCTTATTTTAGACCATTGCAGTCAACAGAAACATCATTATTTTTTGATACATTAGAAATTTGTTTAGATGCAAAGCAAGAGCCAGAACTACGCATATTTCATGGTTGGTCACTGGTACTCAATATAAATGAATTGCACTTCAATTTTAAGCGATTCGACGGTTTATACAACCTTGCAGGTGAATGGGTAAATGCTGAGATTAGCGATGCCAATCAAAAAAAAATAAATAGCTCATTCGAGATTTTCATCGCTCTCTTGCAAAAACTGCTAACAGTAGAGTTGGGACTATCATTGACGGAGGCTAATGTATCGACAACGCCTATAAAAAATCCAGCCACATCAACTCCCACAACCGTGTTACAATAAATTTAGTGATTGCTTATATATACCCATGCGACGTAAAAATGCAACGTCAGCCGCAATCTCGATAATCAGAGTAAGGCGCAGCATGAGGTAATGGAGACGTGCGCATCGAACGTTGAGCCAAGGCTGCTTCCTTACATATAAAAAACCGAGTTCGCGCCCCAACAGGGAAGGTAAATTGTGCTAAGATCTGCGGCATAAAATTGACCGATCGATGATTAACGGCGTTAATCGCCTGAGATGAATTAAAATAAAGACTTTAATTCCTAATTACTTGTTTTACTATAAGATTTTATAACGACCTAGATCAGCGAAAATCTCCCTGCAAAGCATTTTAAAATAACTTGGGATGATCTCAATACGAATATACATAACTATGGCGCTTTAGCAATGCAAATGAAAACCATCGTCATCAAACTTGGCACAAGTGTATTAACAAATAACACTTCAAAACTTAACCGCCCTCAAATGGTTGAAATTGTACGACAATGTGCAATATTGCATCAGCAAGATCATCAAATTATCGTGGTAACATCTGGAGCAATTGCGGCTGGAAAAGAACACCTTGATATGCCACATATAAAGCCTACTATTGCAAATAAACAAATGCTAGCCGCCGTTGGTCAAGGACAATTAATACGTCAGTGGGAAAATCTTTTTCAAATATATAATTTGCACGTTGGTCAGATGCTATTAACGCGTGCAGACTTTGATGATCATGATCGCTTTTTAAATGCTCGAGATACGTTAAAAACTTTACTAAAGCATCGCATAATTCCTATTATCAATGAAAATGATGCCGTCGCAACAAGTGAAATAAAAGTCGGTGATAATGATAACCTGTCCGCATTAGTTGCATTACTAGCAGATGCTGATCAATTATTATTATTGACAGATCAACAAGGTTTATTTAACGCTGATCCACGCAATGATCCAGAAGCAATATTGATAACAGAAATAACAGAAATAACAGATAAAATTTATGCGCTAGCTGGTACTAGTGTTGGTGATTTAGGCACAGGAGGAATGACCACTAAAATAGAGGCTGCAGCAGTGGCACATCGCGCTGGTATTGAAGTTATTATCGCATCTGGACAGCGCAAACAAGTTATCATCGATACGCTTAACAATAAACCAGTAGGTACGCGATTTATTACAACAAACACTTGCCTAGAAACGCGAAAAAATTGGATTTTTGCAGGAGCTACAAGTATGGGGGAAATCATAGTTGATCACGGCACTGAAACTGCCATTATTAATACTGGTAGCAGCTTACTTGCCAAAGGTATTATAGCGATTAATAAACACTTTTCCCGTGGCCAAATCGTGACTATCTTAAATGACACTAACAAAGAAATAGCACGCGGGATCACCCGTTATAAATCATCGGATATAAAAAAAATTAAAGGCTTACACTCAAAAGAAATTGAAACAAAATTGGGCTTTGAACACGGTAAAGTAGTTATTCATCGTGATGATTTAGTCCTCCTTTGTCGTTAAAGAGAACATAAAATGAATTTAAATAAAATGGGTCAATTAGCACAACAAGCAAGTTATGAACTAGCCAACACAAAAAGCAAAGACAAAAACAATGTTTTAAAGGTGATTGCAACTGCACTTGAAGAAAATAAAAGCAAAATTGTAGTCGCCAATCAACTTGATATTGAAGCTGCTAAAAAAGCAGGTTTAACAAACTCTTTATTAGAGCGTTTATTATTAGATGCACCGCGCATTACTGCGATTACAGCCGATTTACATGCTATTGCAAAACTTGCTGATCCCGTTGGCGAAGAGTTTCATAGTAAATTACTCGAAAATGGCTTAAAGCTATGTAAACGCCGTGTGCCAATCGGTGTTATTGGCGTTATTTATGAAGCGCGTCCCAATGTAACCATTGATATTGCAGCGCTTTGTTTGAAAACTGGTAACGCCTGCATCTTACGCGGTGGAAAAGAAACGATAAATTCAAATTTAATTTTAGTCGATATTATTCAACAAGCACTAATGCATTGCAAGCTCCCTAAAGCAGCTGTTCAATATATTGAAAATACAGATCGTTCACTGGTTGGCCAATTATTAAAAATGGATCAATTTATCGACATGATCATCCCACGCGGGAATTCAGGTTTACAACAATTTTGCAAAGAAAACAGTACGATCCCCGTGATCATTGGCGGTGTGGGTATTTGTCATTTATATGTTCACGAAACAGCAAACTTAAATAAAGCATTGGCGATCATCGAAAATGCTAAAGTACAACGGCCAGGTGTTTGTAATGCGCTAGACACCCTGCTAGTAGACGAAAGTATTGCTACGATTTTCCTCGATAAAGTTGCCAAGCATTTAATACCATTAGGAGTAACATTAATTGCCGATAAAAAAGCAAAACAACATCTACAAAATCAAGCCATTGATGCACAGCCAGGGGATTTCGATAAAGAATGGCTATCGCTAAATTTAGGGGTGAAAGTTATTTCAGGGTTAAACGAAGCATTAGCACATATCAAAAAGCACAGCACACAACATTCAGATGGCATATTGACCAATGATTTTAGCATCGCTAATGACTTTATTAATGGTGTTAATTCTGCAGCTGTTTATGTTAATGCAAGTACACGCTTTACCGACGGTAGTCAATTTGGATTAGGCGCAGAAGTTGCTGTTTCTACTCAAAAATTACATGCAAGAGGCCCGATGGGATTGCAAGAATTAACGACCTATAAATGGATTGGTATTGGTGATAATTTGGTTAGAAGCTAATCACTAAGAAAAATTCCAGCTAGAGGCTCTGGAAGTTATTTTGAAATTAAACAATAAACACTAAAAAATTAAAGTACAACATTCCAGCTAGATTAATAGCTGAACACTCCCATGGCAATCGTCTCTGAGCGGTTATGCACTTCAACGTTAAATCTGCCTAATTAAAGTCTGCATTTTTATTTTCCCCAAATGATTAACCAAGTTAATCATTTGAGAAATTTTGTTCCGCAAGTCTGTGCAAAATGGCCGATTTGACGTTTCATTTTGCAATGACATGGGCATCAGTATTACGCAGTGAAACGACCATATTTAAGAAAAAATACCTATAACTACTTGTTATTTATATAAATAATTTCAAGTCCACAGTTCATGATTTTAAGTAGTAAAATTGATAAGCTTATTTAGTGCAGTTTGCTATTAATTAGAATGTAGCATGCTGTTAAGCTCAACTGTACTTTTGTTCGCCAGACATTCAATTTCTCCTGTCGTTGAATTTCTTCTAAATAATAAGTCATTTTTGTTTGCCAATTCGAATGCTTTTAACAAACCAGCTTCTTTACCTTCTTTATCGAGTAATTTTATTTTTGATCCTGCAGTGACATATAAACCAGCCTCTATTGTGCAACGATCACCAAGTGGAATACCAAGCCCTGAATTTGCGCCCAATAGGCAAGATTCACCAATTGAAATAACCATTTCACCACCGCCACTCAATGTGCCCATAATCGATGCTCCGCCACCGATGTCGCTTCTCTGCGCAACCATAACCCCAGCTGAAATACGCCCTTCAACCATGCTTACCCCTGCTGTTCCAGCATTAAAATTAATAAAGCCTTCATGCATAACAGTCGTGCCATTACCAACATAGGCCCCTAAGCGTACACGCGAAGTATCTGCGATACGTACCCCAGCTGGCACAATGTAATCGGCCATTTTCGGAAATTTATCAACACAATCAACATTAATTATTTCACCTTTTAAGCGCGCTTCACTTTGATGTTCAGCAAGCTCTGGCAGATCTATTGCACCTTTATTCGTCCAAGCAATATTGTGCAAAACATTAAAAATACCATCGAGTACTAAGCAATGCGGTTTAACTAAGCGATGAGAAAGAAGCTGTAATTTCAAGTATGCTTCCGCAACTGTCGTAGGCGCGCTATCTATTTCTAGAATAGTTAAAACCAGCGGTTGTGATGAGCAAGATGCCGCTTGCGTAAAATCAGCGTTGTTATTATCATTTTGACCATAAAATGCAGCGCTAAGTTGTTTCGCAATGTCTGTACCTACTTCATGGTTTTTATTACCACCTTGATAGCCAATCATTGCGCCAATAACAGCAACAAGATCATCGCTAGGATTTAATATTGGGTGAGGGAAAAAAACTTCAATAATTTTATTATCACGATTTTTGGTAGCTATACCAAAACCAAGTGCAAATGTAGACATTTATTCAATTCCATATTGTAAGGCCAATAACATCAAATAATTTATCAATCTTACTGATTAAAATGATTCACTCCTTGGTTGAAATTTTTATAACGCGGATCACCAGTTACAGATATTTCCTCTTCAGATTGACTCACTTTTCTGCGTAATATTTAATAAAAACTTAATGTCATTGGTATAAGATGGACGTTATCATACCCGTTACCCTACAAAATGCAAAATTGTATCGCCAGCTCGCAAATAAAGACAATGTATAGCATGCGATAAAGACCAGTCTTTTTCAATTATTGAGCGCGCACTACTCTCGATTCAACAAAAATCGAGTACGCGGCCAATTTTCCGATCTGGCGATTCATTTTACGTCACATGGGTATATACCCATGTGACCTCAAAATGCAATGTCGGCATGGACTCGATAATAAGAGTAAGGAGCAACCGATGTAATGTGGACCCCGCCTCAAATATTGAACGCAAGGCTGTTTCCTTTTATATAAAAACCGAGTTCGCTACCCAACAGGCAAGGCTCCTTGTTTAAGTTTGCATTGTTATAAAATATCAATCGATAATAACTTCCCTTCAATTTTAGGCATCAAATATCGGCACAATTTGCGGATCTGATATTGCATTTCGGAGTGGCATGGGTATAGTTGCTATTCAAGCATTTCTTAGACGTGCACTTTTTGATTTTAAAAGGGTGATAACTAAAAACAACATTTCAACGCATAAAGAACACAATAATGCTAATAACAAACCTATGATAATAGCATCCTTATTCAATACTATTTCTGCCTTGTAACTTGCGTTGGTTTCTTTAAAAAGCGGTGTATTTATTTTGGTAATTAAAAAATAAAGTTTATGCAGTAATCCGCCTTTTAAATCGTTCTTTTCTTTATTTAACACATTAAAACTCTTTAACGTGTTTTCGATAACCTGCACTTCAGCTTTAAAAAGTGGAATATTACTGTCTTTATGTTTTTGTATCAAGGCCTTAATATCACCATCAAAAAATAAATCTGCTAATTTTTGATATTGTAATAATTGATTTTTAGATTCAATATAATGAGCATCAAGCCGCAATTCATATTGTGCTAAAAAATTAGGAAGTTGCATACCAAGTATCAAGGCAAAAACAAAAACAACGTTTAAAGTGTAACGTTTAAATATTGAAGCAAGCATTTATTTAAAACCTCTCTCTTTGCGTAATATTTCATAGGATCTTTGAATGTCCTGTGCTTTTTCATTAGCAAGGATCATCATTTCTTCAGGTAAACCTTTCGAGGCAAGTTTGTCTGGATGATTTTGACTCATTAGTTTGAGGTAAGCACGCTTAACTTCTTTGTCCGTAGCTGTTTTATCAATGCCAAGTACACTGTATGCACCTTCAATACTTGTTTCTTTTTGTTGGGCAGTTTGCCCGCTATAGTGACCTTTACCACCTTTATGAAAATAACTCTGTGCTTCTACCATTTTAATTAATCGATCTAAATCGATCCGATACAAACCCAATTTTTCTGTTATGGTATATAAAATGGAGATTTCTTTGTCATCAATATGTCCATCTATATAAGCAACTTGCACTTGAATAGCTAAAAACATTTTAATCACATTGCGATCACGACCCATCTTTTCTGCAAATTCACTCACTTTTTCATGCAGAGGAAATATAGACGATTTACCATCAGCAAATGCTTGTTGCGCATTAGCGCGGGCAAGACCTTGCAAATGCATTTGATCCATAAATGTATTAGCAACTTGAATATCAGTTTGTGTTATTTTACCTTTAATTTTGGCAAGGTAGCCCATCACAGAAAATGTTGTATAAAAAAATAACTTTTTCTTTTCCTGACTTGACACTGATTCGCCAAAAATACCTTGCCGTGTATTAAAATTTAGAGAGCGTGCCCGATCAAATTTATGCCCTAACCAGATGCCAAATACCATCCCGATCACATGACCAAACAAATACCCAAAAAAAGCACCTAAAATTTTTCCCATAATTTGCATTTATGAAAGCCTTACTTTTGTTAATAAACTCTAACTGACAGCCAATTATTTTGGTCTTTTAAGCAGTTAATATGATACCATTTCGTTACTTCAAAGTACTTTATTAGGTGTTAACTACAATCTCAAAACGAAGCATAATATTTGCCATGCTATTTCAATTGTTGCAAAAACGAACTACTTTGTCTTTCGATGTATCCCGTGTAATAAATTATTATACAAAAGACAACAATATAATACATTTTTTATTTAGCAATAATTACTTCAAATAAGATGTTATACCCGTTACCTATCAAGATCCTTAATACCATAGCGACTCTGATACCAATATAGCCATATATACCCATGCTACTATCATTAACCTAGGTGTTATACCCATGTTACCTCAAAATGCAACGTCAGCCACGATCTCGATAATCAGAGTAAGGCGCAACTGATACAATGGGGACTATCTTTTCGAATGTTGCAACGCAAGGTTGCTTCCTTTCATATAAAAACCTAGCCCAGCACCAACTGGCAAGGCTCCTTGTTTAAGTTTGCATTGTTATAAAATACCTCACGATAATAACTATACTTCAATTTTATGCCTCGCATATCGGCACAATTTGCCTTGCTGATATTGCATTTCTGGGTAGCATCGGTATATATGATCTTTATCGATTCAATTTTGTTAAATATAACATATTTTTGATTGAATTGAGTGAGATAGTGCCTATTCATATAAGCACATTTCACTCAACAAAGAACAAAACTAGTTGAGATAAAACCCAAAGACGGCAACTTTTACCTTGCATTAACTCAATTTTCTAAGTTATGTTAGTGCGAATGGTATTGCTTTATTATATACTCATTATGTTTTTCTGCTTAGTAACATTGAATTATTTTCTAAGCTACCATTTGTAGGCCAGGATGATTAAATACTTAATACTCTTCACCGCTCTTTTTTCGCAGCTTATTTTTGCACAACAAAACGTGCTAAATAACAAAGAAAAAAATAACCTTGCGAGCCAAAAGAATTTAGCTCAACATGATAATGGTAAATCATTCCATCCTAGCAAAACCATAAAATCACCTCCAGACAAACAATATTACTTTGGCAAATGTTACCAAGCTGTACCACCTGTGACCACTCCATCTAAAACCAAAGGTTTAGATAATATACCAGTTTATATCAACGCTTTAAAGTTCTCAGGAGCTTATAATCGTTATATTTATAAAGGTGGTGTAGATTTAGTGCAAGGCAACAAATATCTAGCTGCAGATTCGCTAACCTATTACAAATTGAAAAATATTGTAAAAGCACAAGGCAATGTTAACTTTATTAATGGCGATCTAACCCTTTACGCTAACTCTATTCAATCTGACTTAAAAACCAAAAAAGCTACTTTTTATAACGTAGATTACCAATTTCATGGCCAAGGAGGACGAGGTCACGCGAAGCGTATTTATCATAATGGAAAAAATGTTTTTGAATTAAACTCTGCAAGCTACACTTTTTGTCCACCCAATGACACAACATGGACATTAAATGCGAGCACCTTCTATATTGACAAGCCAGAGGAACTAGGCACTGCTTGGAATGCGGTATTAAAATTGAAAAAAATACCTATATTTTATTTTCCCTATATTTCTTTTCCGCTTACACATAAACGCAAAACTGGGTTCTTATCTCCAAAGCCAGGGTACTCTGGTAGCAACGGATTTACTTATAAACAACCAATATACCTTAATATTGCACCTAATATGGACGCCACAATCACACCAATGTATTTGCAAAAGCGTGGCACGCTACTTTCAACAGAATTTCGTTATTTATTTGATATTGGTACTGGCGCACTAGCAACTCAATATATAAACAATGGTAAGCTACACGAAAACTTAACTCGAAAAGGAAAGCCAATCGATGGCACGGCGCGTTACCTCTTGCACTCGAATCATAATGTCACATTCGCAAAACACTGGAACTTTAGTGAACACTACACCAAAGTAAGTGATGATTCCTATTTCAATGATATTCCTACCACTTATGGCACTCGGAGTGACAACCAATTATTACAAACTGCACAATTAAGCTACCGTAAAACAAACTGGAATAGTCAGGTTGAAGTCAGAAATTTTCAAATCCTTGGCAGCGGCGATACCCCACATAAAGTATTGCCTAAACTTGCCTTTAATGCTTATAAACCATTGGGCTGGCGTAGTTTGCAATTTGATCTATACAGCGAAATAACTAAATTCGTACATAATGATCCGACGGTTTACCAGGGGACACGAATTTATGTCGAGCCTAAACTTTCTCTCCCACTTGACTTTAACCGGTTTTTTGTCAATTCTCAATTTAAATATATGCTCAGTTACTACCAACAAACATTGCCTGATGTCGATAAAGAAGCTTGGTATAATGATTTAACTAAAAGAGCAAGTAGAGCACTACCTTCACTCAAAATTCATTCGGGTATTAATTTAGAGCGCAGCTTTTCCGCTTTTAATGAAAACTACACACAAACATTAGTGCCACAATTTCAATATTTATATGTGCCTTACCAGAATCAAAACGCAATCGGTCTTTATGATACAACCACTTTATTTCAAGACTATTACAGCCTATTTAGAGACAACATATACTCAGGATATGATAGAATAGCCGATGCTGATCAATTTACTCTTGGTTTGACTACAAGCTTTTTTGATCCACACGGAAAAGAAAAAATGCGTTTTGTTGCTGGTCAAAATTATTATGTAAAACAAAGTCAAGTCACTCTTCCTGGCGAAACAGCGCAAAAAATATCACGCTCATCAATTATCGGTGAGTTCGATGTAAAAGTCGCCAATGCATATTTTTTACATTCAGGACTTGAATGGGATCAAGATAATAATATTATCAAAAAAGGCAATACAACAATTGAAAAACGCTGGCTTCACAATACCTATGCACAATTAAATTATCGCTATATTTATATTTCCGATGAAAGGAAAAAAAAAGAGAATATAAAAGGCTTTGTTAACCAATTAGGCAGTAGGGTGAATTGGACTATTAATACGCAATGGACCACTTATGCAGATTATTACTACGATCTCGAATATCAACACACTTTTGAAAGTATTATTGGTGTACAATACCAATCGTGTTGCTGGTCACTGGGATTGAGCTTCGATAAACACATGCTCGCGTATTATGGTGATAACGCCAATCTTCAAGATGGCTATGAAACAGAACACTCATTCCAGTTTACCTTTTCGTTAACTGGTCTTGGTGATGTTGGATCTTCAGTAGGCAAAGCAGGAGCTGCAGACCTGTTTAATTACGGCCGGCCTTTTTATTTACAATAACGGATAACCAATGAAACTAATTAAAAACATCATTTTCTCATTGCTTTTTTTAGGACTTACATCTACGTCGACTTTGGCAGAAAAAAAAGTAACCTTAAGCACAGCTGCCGTGCCCATTGATAAAATAGAAGCCGTCGTTAATCAGCAGGTTATTTTAACCAGCGACATGACGCGCCTGCAAAAAAATATTACCAAACGTTATGCTCAGCTAGGAAAGAAACTGCCGCCTGATAATATATTAAAGCCGCAAATTCTTAACAAACTCATCACTGATTGTCTGCAATTACAAATTGCAAATAAAATAGGACTGCACATTAATGATGCGCAAATCGATCAGACACTGCACGAAATAGCCGCTAAAAAAGGGCAAACAATCATGCAAATGAAAGCAAAAATGAAGCTAAAAGGTGAGAGTTACAATGCTTTTGCTGACAATGTTCGCAATGAAATAACAATCAATGAATTACGCCAGATGGAAGTTAGCCACCGGATAAATATACCTGATCAAGAAGTCGAGCAAATGATTAAACTCATACATAAACAAGGTGATAAAACAACTAAGTTTCATTTTGTTCACATAATGCTTAAAAAAAGTAAAGATAATAGCCCTGCCGCAGCTAAAAAAATTGCAGACAAGGCAAATTTAATTGTTAAGAAAATAAAAGCTGGTGACAATATAAATGCCTTAGCAATTAAGTACTCACAAGGTCCTAAAGCCAGTAAAGGTGGAGACTGGGGATGGCGAACAATTAATGATATCCCGTCATTTATTGTCGGTGCTTTTAATGATATAAAAACAAAAAAAGGGGATATAATCGGTCCTTTCAAAAGCAAAATAGGCACACACATTATCAAAATTATTGGTAAAAAAGGATCTAACAGTGTGATGACATTAGAGGTAAAGGCTCGGCATATTTTAATAAAACCCAGTATTATTTTAAGCGATGATAAAGCGATCGCGCTACTAAACAAATACCGTCAACAAATTATCGATGGAAAAAAAACTTTCGCCAAGTTAGCAGAAGAACATTCACAAGATCCAGCATCTGCGGTTAAAGGTGGCAATCTAGGTTGGTCTGATCCAACCATATTTGTACCTGCATTTAAAGAAAAAGCAACCACACTGGCAATTGGTAAAATTTCACGTCCTTTCAAAACAATCGATGGCTGGCATATTCTTGAAATACTTGCTCGGCGCAAGGCCGATACAACACAAGAAGCCATCAAACGAAGAGCTTACAATATTTTGTTTAAGCAGCGTTTCCCAATTGAAGTGTATGCTTGGTTAAATGAAATTCGACAACAAGCTTACATTAAAATTACTAATCCTAATTATATTATTAAGACAGAAGAATGATCAAACGTATTGTCATTACCAGTGGCGAACCAGCTGGCATTGGCCCGGATCTTATGCTGGAAATTGCTAAGCACGATTGGCCGTTACAACTTGTCGTTTGCGCGGATAAAAATCTGCTTAACGCACGTTTTTCATCTGCCCAAAATAAACCGACATTGCTTGAATTTGATGAGCAATTAAGTGCAACTAAATCAATGCGTGGCACATTAACCGTAGCGCACATTCCATTAGCGAAAAACGCGGTGGCTGGCACTTTAAATAAACAAAATGCGCAATACGTTTTAAACACATTGAAATATGCCAGTAAAAAGTGTTTATCTGGGCTGTTTTCTGCCGTGGTGACGGCGCCGGTACATAAAGGCATTATTAATGATGCTGGCATTGCTTTTAGCGGACACACTGAATTTTTTGCAGAGCAGTCTAAGACCGACCTTGTGGTGATGATGTTAGTGACCACTGGCTTGCGTGTGGCCTTAGTCACCACTCATTTAGCGTTAAAAGATATTCCAGCGGCCATCACAAAACAACGGCTAACCGATATTATTACAATACTCAATGCTGATTTAAAACAAAAATACGCCATCACCACACCGAAGATCTATGTCTGTGGTTTAAACCCACATGCAGGAGAAGGCGGCTACATGGGCACTGAAGAAATAGAAATCATTGAACCAACGCTCCAAAAATTACGCAAACAAGGCATAAATCTTATCGGCCCTCTCCCAGCTGACACTATTTTTCAAGATAAATACCTTCAAGAGGCAGACGTTGTACTCGCCATGTATCACGATCAAGGGCTACCCGTCTTAAAATATAAAGGCTTTGGGAAAGCTGTCAATATTACACTTGGTTTACCTTTTATCAGAACATCCGTTGATCATGGCACTGCCCTTGATCTTGCAGGTACTGGCAAAGCAGATCCTAGCAGCCTATACTGTGCAATCGATGAAGCAATCAATATAATCAACAATCATAGTTAAAGGCCATTTATGAACGATAAAACCTACATGGGCCATACCGCTCGTAAACGATTTGGACAAAACTTTTTGCATGATGACTATATTATCGATTCAATTGTCGCTGCAATCGCGCCACAATTTGATGATAATATCGTAGAAATTGGCCCAGGATTAGGTGCATTAACCCATCCTATGGCTGAAAAAGTAAAATGCTTAAATGTTATTGAATTAGACCGCGATTTGGCAGATCGTTTAGCAAAACAGCCAACGCTTGCAGCAAACCTCAAGGTAACTCAGGCTGATGCGTTGCAATTTGACTTTGCAAAACTTGCCAATGAAAAAAAACAATTGCGTGTTTTTGGTAACTTACCTTATAACATTGCAACGCCACTTATGTTCTACCTTTTTGAGTTTGCAAGTAAAATAAAAGATATGCATTTTATGCTGCAAAAAGAAGTAGTAAATCGTCTTTGTGCGGCTCCTAACTGCAAAGCTTATGGTCGTTTAACGGTGATGGCGCAATATTATTGCAAAATAATTCCAGTGCTCGAAGTGCCTCCAAGTGCATTTAAACCTGCACCTAAGGTTAATTCTGCTGTAGTGCGTTTAGCTCCTTACCATACGCGGCCTTTTATTGCTAAAAGTATGAAAATATTAACCCAAGTTTGTTCTATGGCATTCAATCAACGGCGAAAAACAATTCGAAATGGACTACGCAATTTGTTATCTGTTGAACAACTACAAGAAATTGGTATCGATACAACTAGCCGTGCTGAAAATATCAGCGTTGAACAATATGTGAATATCGCCAATTACCTCTACGATCTCAAAGCGACTGAAAAGGTTGATAAATAATGTCTACTTACATTGTTGGTGATATTCAAGGCTGTTATGACGAATTAATCGCACTACTCGATTTAGCGCACTTTGATAAAAATAATGATGAACTTTGGGTAACTGGCGATCTCGTTGCACGAGGCCCAAAATCACTAGAAACATTACGTTTTATAAAAGGGTTAGGCAATAGCGCAAAAGTAATTTTAGGAAATCACGATCTCCATTTACTTGCTATCTCAGAAGGTATTCACCCGATAAAAGAAAAAGATCAATTAACAAAATTGTTACATGCAAGCGATAGTAAAGACTTACTTAATTGGCTCCGTCAGCAACCCTTATTTTTACGGAGCACAGAGCACAACTTTGTAATGGTTCACGCAGGAGTGTCTCCTCAATGGACAATTGATCAAGCTGAGGGCTACGCTAAAGAAATTGAGCAAATACTACAGGGGCCTTATTTTGTGAAATTATTAAAAATAATGTATGGCAATACTCCTGCGTCATGGTCGAATTCATTAATCGGTAATAAACGCTCGCGCTTTATCATAAATGCTTTTACCAGAATGCGATTTTGCTTCTTAGATGGCTCACTCGAACTCAAAAATAAACTTTCACCAGAAGAGACCAATAACAGTAAACTAAAGCCGTGGTTTGAAATTGAATCATTAGATAAAAGTACTAATATTGTTTTTGGGCACTGGGCGGCATTGAAGGGAATTAGCAGCGCAAAAACAGTATATGCCCTTGATACAGGCTGTGTTTGGGGCAATTCACTCACCATGCTACGCTGGCAAGACAAACAGATCTTCTCCCAACCTTGCCCTGTACCACAAAAAAAGTTGAGCGCTGGAAAATAAACCCAAGTTACCACAAAATGTTTTCGAGCATGGTCTCTGTGATCCGAATATCGATCAACATTCCCGAGTGGTAAATTACAAACTTTTTTATGCTGATAACGATTTGCAGCGCAATTAATATTATTTAGCTTGCGAAGTATTCACAATTTTAGTAGGAAAATAGTTAAGGGCAACATGGGTATACGCGCTTGAATACGCAGGAGTTTCCAGAATTAGTTAACCACTACAAATGGAGTTAAAAAATGCTAGAAAATTCGCAACTTGGAAAACAATCTAACTACATCGATCAATATGATGCATCCATTTTGTTCCCCATACCAAGACAAATTAAACGTGATGAACTTAATATCAGTCAAGACTATAAGTTTAATGGTGTTGATATATGGACCGCTTTTGAGGTGTCGTGGTTGAATCTTAAAGGAAAGCCTTTAGTGAGATTATTTAAATTTACTATCGATAGCAACAGTACCAACATTATTGAATCTAAGAGTTTTAAGCTTTATTTGAATTCGTTTAACAATACTAAATTTGCATCAGAAAATGATGTTATTAAACAAATGAAAATTGATTTAGAAAAATCTGCTGATGGAAAAATTTTGCTTGAGTCATGTCGAGTCGATAATTTTTCATCTGATTATCAAATCCAGCAATTAGTTTCAACGGATCTCGATGAAATGGATATTGATGTTGATGATTATGTTGTTAATGATGACTATTTAAAAGCAGAATCAAATGAAATTGTTACTGAAACTCTAACAACTAATTTACTAAAATCGAACTGCCTAGTGACAGGGCAACCTGATTGGGGAAGCGTAATAATTCAATATAAGGGGGAAAAAATAAATCGTGAAGGTTTATTAAAATACATTATTTCATTTAGAAATCATAATGAATTTCACGAGCAATGCGTAGAGCGCATCTACATCGATATTATGAAAAAAATCAAACCTGAAAAATTACTTGTTTACGCACGATATACCCGAAGAGGTGGGCTGGATATTAACCCACTTCGAGCTAATTTTGATTACGATGTAAGCCTCACAAAAATGCGCTTAGTGAGACAATAAACAGCTATAAACAGCTATAAACAGCTATAAACCTATGTTAAAAATAACAAAAATTAATTCTCAAAGCAATACTGTTTTTTATTAATACGGATATGTCCCCATGTTACCTGAAAATAATTTATGATGAATATATCATCGAGTTCGTGCCTGACTTCGCATTTTGAATTATAACAATCAAAATAAATAACTTATCCATCTAGTGTTTTACTAAGTCACTGGCTAGTTATAAATTTCATCAAAAAAACAAAAAGTTATATAAACTTCCCCCTATCATCAACTCATTTTTCTACGAAATGTTTGACAATAAATTTAATGTAATTTATATTACGATTTGAATCCAAGTTGAGGCACAATCAAGCACTTTGATTGATGGAGGCCTAAATGAAATATATACCAGTGACCCATCAAGATCTAAACCCAGCTTGCGGTGATACTGAAAATATTTTAGCACCAAATATTACTGCCTAACGGGTTAAATTAAAACTCACTCAATGGATATATGCTGGCTTTATCGCTTTGCCTCTGACCGCTAGCTAGAAAACTTGGCTGGCGCATAACGTTTGATAAGGGAGTAACCATTACCTCCGTTGCGCCTTGATTTGATCAATGAGCAGCGCCGCACATTTTGAATGATAACTGCTATAGCTATTAATGGGAGCATTACAATGACAAAAAAATCAAACTGGATTTTTACAATCTCCATTTTAGTCATTTTGACACTTTGGGGTATCTCAATCTGGTGGAGTTGGATGCCTCCCATCTATAATGTAAAACAACGTGCAATTGATACCGCCAAACAACTAAAGCAAAAAATGGTTCCTGGATATACAACCACCACCACCTTGATTGATATGACAGAGTGGCTGATCCATAAACACGGGGGATTTTTATCCAACGATATATCGCCCCCTGGAATTTTTATGGATAACATGCCCTCTTTTGAATACGGTGTACTAGAGCAAATAAGGGATTTATCCCTAGTAATGCGTTTGGATTTCAGCCGTTCTCAATCGCAATCAAATTCTAATCCAGACTTACAAACCGCTCAAACAAAATTATATATTTCTCGCAAAAGCTGGACATTACCCAGCTCAGAACAACAATATTCCGAGGCCGTAACCGCACTTAAACAATACAGAGCACACCTTGTTTCTCACGATTATCCTAATGCACAATTTTACCCTCGAGCTGATAACCTTAATGAATGGTTAAGAGTGATTGAAAAGAGCCTGGGTTCAATGTCACAACGATTAAGCGCAAGTGTCGGTCAAGAGCGTTTTAATGTTGATTTAGCATCTGACACAACGGCTAAACAGTCAACAAAAACACCAGCTGAGGAGTTCACCAAAACACCTTGGTTGCAAATAGATAATGTATTTTATGAAAGTCGTGGGGCATCATGGGCTATTTTGCACTTTTTAAACGCAATTGAGATTGATTTTGCAGATGTTTTAAAAAAGAAAAAAGCAACAGCAAGTATGAAACAAATAATTAGAGATCTTGATTATACTCAAACACAAATCTGGACACCTATCCTATTAAATGGCAGTGGTTTTGGGATCCTCGCGAATCATTCACTCGTAATGGCAAACTATATATCGCGCGCGAATGCCTCAATCATAGACTTACGCAATTTACTTAAACAGGGGTAGTATTCACTATGCACTAGGGCTCTCAAGCTACTCTTTTTATTGTTGCTTTTTATTGTTAGCTTTTTATTGTTAGCATAATTAACTTCATAAGCCACTTCAAGGTGATGCATGATCCTCTAATCAAAGGTTTGTTTTTTAGCTCAAGGCTATCTGTTTTGTGGATCCCATCGTGCTATCATTATGCCAAGAATAACATTTATTTTGTCATTTTTATCGTAAAATGATTAATAGTAAAATTTACAGCTTTTTTTTAACAATTATTCGCGTATTATTAGGATTTAAGTTTCTCACCAGTATAATTAGTATTTACTAATATATATTATTTCAAATAGTAAAGGATTATTAAATGAAACACTCTTTCGCCATTAAATCTACTTTACTTCTTTGTATAACATTATTTTATAATAGTTTTACCATTGCAAGTGATACGCCGAAGCAATTATTTAGAGTTAGAAATGAACCGAAAGATTATAATATTACACTCAATGCGACAATTGAAGCCGTAAATGAGGCAACTCTTTCTGCTCAGACAACAGGCAGGGTGAGCAAAATAAACTTTGATGCAAATGATTACGTTAAAAAAGGGGATGTTTTACTTGAAATAACAAACAAAGAGCAATCTGCACAACTTGCCGAAGCAGAAGCTAAGATACGAAGCGCAAAAGCTCAATATAATGAAGCAATGCTTGGCTATAATCGATATAAAAAACTCTACCCACAAGGAGCAATTGCAAAAGGCGAATTAGACAAATCAAAAACTGATGCGGCCACCTCAAAACAAAACCTGAAGGCTGCAGAAGCAAATCTTGTTCACGCAAAAGAAGCTCTAAACTATACGATAATCAAAGCACCTTTTTCTGGTATTATCACCAAAAAAGATATCGAAGTAGGCGAAACAGTGTCCCTCGGTCAGGCTTTATTTTCAGGGATGTCACTCGATAAATTACGTGCTGTCACTGAAATTCCACAGCGTTACATTAAAGCACTACGCAAACACCTTGAATTTACTATTATACTAAACGATGGAACTAAACTCATCTCAAACGATATCACCCTTTTTAGCTATGCTGAAAATAAATCTCATTCATTTAAAGTACGTATTAATTTACCTAAATCAGATAAAGTATTATTACCTGGCATGTGGGTTAAGGCGCAATTCTTAAAAGGATCCCATCGAACAATTTTAATTCCGACAACTGCCGTACTTACTAACAAGGAATTAACTGGTGTCTACCGCGATGTAAATGGCAAAGCCATATTGACGCAAGTTCGCTTAGGGAGAAAATCTAATGGTAATATTGAAGTACTCTCCGGACTTATTGATGGCGATATGATCTACCTTGACGCTTACAAAAAGTTGCAGCTGTTGGGAGCTAAATAATGCCTACTCAGCTTAATAGCTCTGGAAAAATTGCCAAAACTTTTCAAAAATCAGCCATTACCCCTCTTCTTGCGATTGTCGGCTTATTACTGGGTATTTTTGCAATTATTATTACGCCTAAAGAAGAAGAGCCACAAATAAATGTTACTTTTGCAGATGTATATATTCCTTTTCCAGGCGCATCACCAAAAGAAGTTGAAAACTTAGTGACTACACCACTCGAGCAGGTCATTAACCAAATAAAAGGGGTAGACACAACTTACTCGTATTCGGACAATGATGGCGCAAGGATCATTGTGATTTTCAAAGTTGGAAAAAATCGCAATGATGCCATTATAAATTTGTATAATCAGATTTATTCCAACATGGATAAACTGCCTAAAAATGCAGGTATTGGAGAGCCATTAATAAAACCAAGATCGATTGATGATGTGCCTATTTCAACACTTACTTTATGGTCAAAAAATAAGAATGTCACACCAGAGAGCCTCACTCAGATTGCACATGGACTTGAAAGTGATTTACAACGCATAAAAGGCACGCGCAATATATTTACTATCGGGGAACATATATTAACACTTAATATTCGTATTGACCCTGTAAAGATGAATAGTTTTAATGTTAGCTACGATCAGATAAACAAAATATTATCAAGTAATAATACAACCTCTGTGTCAAGCAATTTAGTGCAAAATAATCGCCAAATAAAAGTAAAAACAGGCCAATTCTTACACAATATTTCTGATGTTAAAAATTTAATTGTATCTGTTAATGATGGCTATCCTGTTTACTTACAAGATGTTGCCGATGTAACACTTGCCGCTGACATACCAATACACAATGTAATCCATGGTATTAATGGCCACTTATATCCAGCCGTCACTATCGCTATCTCTAAAAAACCAGGGACAAATGCCGTTGATGTCACTAACGCGATTGAAGAACGTATTTCTAAGATAAAAAATGTATTAATTCCTAATGACATTCAAGTCAGCATTTCACGAGATTATGGTAAAACTGCAGAGAGTAAATCAAACCTCCTAATAGCTAAACTTATTTTTGCAACCACAGGGGTTATTCTACTCGTATTGCTTACAATGGGATGGCGTGAAGCTATCATTGTTGGTATTGCTATTACCGTTACGCTTGCAATCACCCTCTTTGCTTCGTGGGCATACGGCTTTACTCTGAACAGGATTTCACTTTTTGCACTAATTTTTTCTATAGGCATCTTGGTTGATGATGCGATTGTTATTGTTGAAAATATACATAGACACATGCAACTTGGAAAAAAATCATTAACTGAATTAATTCCAATTGCAGTCGATGAGGTTGGTAGCCCCACAATTCTCGCGACATTTACCGTAATAGCCGCCCTTTTGCCAATGGCCTTTGTGAGCGGTTTAATGGGGCCTTACATGAGCCCTATTCCAATAAATGCAAGTATGGGAATGTTAATATCATTAGCAGTTGCATTTACATTATCACCCTGGTTGTGTCACAAATTTTTGGTATTTCACCCTAAAAAAGAACAACAAAACAGTGACAATACCCATGGAGAAAATAACGCCTTTATGACGCGTTTATTTACCAGAATACTAGGACCGTTTGTATTAACGCAAAAATCTCATATTGCTCGATGGATCTTACTATGTGTCATTTTAATATTAATTGCGATTTCAATTTTATTACCGTTTTACGAGCTAGTCATAATGAAAATGCTCCCTTTCGATAATAAATCTGAATTTCAAATCACCGTCGATTTACCAGAAGGCAGCCCGCTTGCCATGACTCAACGCCTATTAGTTAAACTGAGTCACGAGGTCGAAAAAATTCCAGAATTAAAAGATTTTCAAATTTATGCAGGCACTGCTGCGCCAATCAACTTTAATGGGTTAATTCGTCACTATGATTGGCGAAAATCTTCCGAATTAGGTGATATTCAAGTAAATTTAGTTGATATAAAAAATAGAAAGCGTGATAGCCATGCCATCGCAAGTAGCGTACGCTTTGCGTTACAAAAGATAGCAAAACCTTTTAACGCAAATGTAAAAATTGTCGAAGTACCGCCAGGTCCACCAGTTTGGTCACCCATCATGGCTGAGGTTTATGGTCCTAATGCACAAATTAGGGAAGAAACTGCGCACAAATTATTATCTATTTTAAAAGAAACTCCAGGCGTCGTTGATATTGATATAATGCTCCCCGATCCTCACGAAAAATGGTTAGTGAAAATTGATCGATCAAAAGCTGCTAGACTTGGTATCGCTTATAACAATATTGTTGATGCTATTAGCACTTCTGTTGGTGGAAAAGATATCAACATATTGCACAGTGATAAACAAAGGTATCCAATTCCTATCCGTTTACAATTAAAAGAAGGTGATAAAGTCAATTTGGATCAACTACGAAATTTAAAGATTGAAAATAAAGCTGGCGATAAGATCCCCTTGGCAGAAGTCATTAATATTCGCAAAAGCTATGTAAGCTCCCCTATTATGCATAAAAATATGATACCCGTGATAATGGTTACCGCAGACATGGCCGGTAAAATTGACAGCCCACTTTATGGAATGTTTGAAGCATCAATGCAGATGCCTAAAAAAGGGCTTGATATTAATCAGTATTTTATTCATCAGCCTAAAGGCACATCTGCGCGTGCTGTTTTATGGGATGGCGAATGGAAGATAACCTATGAAACCTTCCGGGATATGGGAATTGCCTATTTGTTTGGAATGATATTAATTTACTTGCTTGTTGTCGCGCAATTTAAGTCATACATAGTGCCGCTAATTATTATGGCTCCCATTCCATTAACTATCATTGGAGTTATGCCTGGTCATGCCTTGCTTGGACAAGAATTTACAGCACCATCAATGATTGGTATGATAGCACTAGCTGGGATAATAGTGCGAAACTCAATTTTATTGGTTGATTTTATCAACCATGAAACGGCAAAAGGTATGCCATTTAAACAAGCGGTGATACATTCTGGCGCCGTGCGCGCAAAACCAATTATTTTAACGGGACTAGCTGCAATGATTGGTGCATTTTTTATTCTCGGAGATCCGATTTTTGCAGGGCTTGCTGTCAGCCTTATATTCGGTATTATGATTTCAACCGTTTTAACCTTGCTAGTTATTCCTGTTCTTTATTATGCAGTTATGCATAAAAAATTCGAAGCAAATGAAGAGTAACGCTACAAATAATATTAATGGTTAAGCAAAATAATGCGAACAATAGCTTCTACCCATGATGCCTCAAAACGAAACATTCCTGTTTGGTGATTAACTGAGTTGGTCGCTAATATATCATCAACATTTGCCTTTAATTAACTAATTTTACCAAGTAATATTTGTTTGCTAACTATTACCATGTGACGATCGAAATACAAAATCAGCAAGGCAAATTGTCCGTCGACACAAGGCATAAAATTGCCCTCGATGATTAACTGAGTTAATCACCTGCCGGAGCATTAAAATAAAGACTTTAATTCTTAACAGGTTATTCTAAGTAGATTTATTTTTTGAGCATATGTTATAGTTCCGTTGCTTGGTGCAAGAGGAGTGCAGCTTGGCTAACCATTTGCCTTGCCATTTGCATAGCTTTGCTTAACGCTCAAAAAATCAGTAACACTAATATATGAAAGACTTGTATGTTATTTTTTTGCAAATGATTAGCTCAGTCAATCATTTAGAGAGGCGATTGCTCGCACCATGATTTGATATCTGCGCGGCCAATGATACATGTTCCAGTGTCATAGCCATATATACCCATGCTACCCCAAAATTCAATATCAGCAAGGCAAATTGTGCCGATATTTGATGCCTAAAATTGAAGTATAGTTATTATCGTGGGAGATTTTATAACAATGCAAACTTAAACAATGAGTAGCGCCCTTCGGGCCAGGACTCAATTTTTATATGAAAGGAAGCAGCCTTGCACTTAACATTCGATGCGATAATAACCATTACCTAATGTTGCGCCTTATCATCGATTATCGAGTTCGCAGCCGACGTTGCATTTTGACATAACATGGATATAAAATAGCAATTTATAGCAGATAAACCTAGCCATTTAATACTAGGTAGTATTGGCTATCATCTTCGTAACAAGGTTAAAAAAAACCATAAAAAATAAGCAATAGTACTGCACTGCTTATCACCTTAGCGTCAAAATTTAAACACCATTGAATGATGCTGAAAGATAATGAATGAATACGCAAAAAATAATAAATATTTGCCCGCGTAAAAAAAGTTTACGCAAAACATTGATGAGTTTTTTAATGAAATATTCCCCAAAATTTGGCATACTTTAACGGGTAGAATGAATGACAACTTTCAAACCTTCAATTTTGCATTTTATATCACATAGGAATAAGGTTAATTAAATGGAAAGAGAACAATGGGGATCAAGATTTGGCTTTATTTTAGCTACCATCGGATCCGCAATAGGATTAGGTAATATATGGCGTTTTCCATATATTGCCTACGAAAATGGCGGTGGAGCTTTTTTGATTCCTTATTTATTTGCAATGATCACCGTAGGAATTCCATTTATGATCATGGAATTTGCCATGGGCCATAAATACAAAGGCACTGCCCCGCGTGTTTTTGCCCGTTTAAATTCAAAGTTTGCATGGCTAGGTTGGTTCCAAGTACTTATCGCCATAACTATAAGTGTTTATTATGTTACTATTATTGGCTGGACTATTTCCTACCTAGGTATGTCATTCACTCAAGCTTGGGGCACAGATCCTAATACATTCTTTTTTACTCAATACTTACAACATGACGGCCATCATAGTCCAAGCTCACTAGGATCACTTCAACTTCATATTGTGATCCCGATGATGAGTGCATGGGCTGTCAGTTTCAGCGCTATTTTCACTGGTATAAAAGGTGGCATTGAACGTATAAACAAAGTAATGATGCCTTTATTATTCATTCTGGTTATAGCGCTTATCTGTAAAGTTATCACCATGCCAGGTGCTATCAATGGAATTAATTATTTATTTCAACCAGATTTTAGTAAAATAACCGATTCTAAGGTATGGTCAGCAGCTTACGGGCAAATGTTTTTCACATTGGGTGTAGGTTTTTCAATTATGATTGCTTACTCAAGCTATCTACCTAAAAAATCTGATATTACCAATAACGCATTTATAACAGTGCTTATCAACTGTGGTTTTTCCATTCTAGCCGGCATTATGATTTTTGCAATTTTAGGTAATATGGCATACGAGCAATCAAAACCAATAGCTGACGTAATAGCATCAGGTATTGGTCTTGCTTTTGTGACCATCCCAAGTGCGATTAATTCTCTACCTGCTCCGTATATTATTGGGCCTCTTTTCTTCTTCGCCTTGGTAATTGCAGGCTTAAGTTCGCACCTTTCAGTCGTTGAAGCAATAACATCTGCAATCATAGATAAATTTAAAATTTCAAGAAGAAAAGCTGCAATCATTGTATGTGGTCTAGGTCTTGTTGTTTCACTTGCATTTGCGACTAATGGCGGATTATCATTACTCGATATTGTTGATTACTTCATAAATAACATCGCCCTACTTTTAAGCTGCCTTATTGAACTAATTATTATGGGCTGGATCATTAAGCTTAACGATATTCATAAGCATGTTGATAACATTTCAGAGTTTAAAATTGGCAGTTGGTTTGAACTTTGTTTACGCTTCATCAGCCCGCTATTATTAATCATCATTATCACTAGCAACATTTACAGCACACTAACTAACGGCTATGATGATTATTCACAATCAGACCTAATAATATTTGGTTGGGGGATAACTGCACTGCTATTAGTCATTGCCGTTATTATCAATAAAATGAGCCAAGAGGAGATAACATGACAACTAGCGCGATTATTATGATGCTATTTGGATTAGGCATCACATGGGGTGGTGCCGCATTTTGTATCCTTCGTGCAATAAAGAGCAAATAACCTTAAACGATACCCTTCATCATGCAAAATTCAACAATTATTGTAGGGTAAGAGAATTCAACAAATGGATCATCTGGTTAATTAAGATAAAAACTTTAATCTTAAGTCGCCTGGCGCTATAGCAATCGAAAAGCCAATAACCACTACCTGATGCATCCCTTGCCCTACTTAGAGCGTTCTAGGCTTATACCCATGTGACGTAAAAATGCAAAATCAGCAAGCAAATTGGCCGCGGACACCTAGCCTAAAATTGAAGTGAAGTTATTATCAATAGAGATTTTATAACTATGCAAACATCAACAAGGAGCAACGCCATTCGGAGCCTCCCTCGGTTTTTATATGAAAGGAAGCAGCCAAAGCTTGCCATTTAATGCGCACGTCTCCATTGCCTCATGCTGCTCTTTATCATCGATTATCTGTTCCATGCCGACGTTGCCTTTTTACAAAGCATGGGTATACAACCATCTTTGAGGTGACATCGCTATAAAGATATTACTACAAGATGAAAATTAAATGGGTAACGGCTATAAAATGCTATTAATAGTACTTGCTAACACATCGACAATCTTAATTAATTTATTTTAGAGAATTAACTCGCTGGTAAAAAAATATTTGCTATCTTTTTGGTAAACCTGTACGCTTAAAATATTATTTAAATTACACACACGATAAACTTGCTGATAGTAAAGTGCTACATTAAGAATTTTTATTTATCAAACAATCATAATACTGTGCTCATGAAACATTATGAATTATTTTACTCCACCACTAAATTTATTTATCTTAAATTTAACATTCTATTCGAAATTAATTATTTAACTGATCTTACATAAGATACGTTATAAGTTACAATGTTAAGTTGAACTGTTGATATAAAAAATATCCATTTGCAATTAAGTATTGATACGTTTTTTGATCATACCTAATCTGATATTGGAAGTACTTTAACGAAGAGAATTAATAATACCTTGCAAACATTTGATTTTGTGAAATAAAAGGAAATGGTTAAAATTTTAAAGTTAAATTTTAAAGTTAAATTTTAAAGTTAAATTTTAAAGTTAAATTTTAATCACTATAGTAAAAGGAAGATAGCATGAAACTTAAAAACAAATTACAACTAGGTACTTTTTTTATTAGCATACTAATGCTAACTGCCTGTGGTGGTGGTGGTGGTGGAACTGATTCATCGCCGAATCCTGTAACACCAGCAGTAACTCCGCCAGTAACTCCGGCAGTAACTACACCAGTAACTCCGGGAGTAACTCCGATAGTAACTCCGGCAGTAACTACGCCAGTAAGTCAGGCAGTAACTCCGCCAGTAACTTCGACTGGAAATCCGCCAGCAAAACCGTCTCTAACAAACAAATACGCCAACTACAATGGCGCAGGTTTTGTAAAATTACATAAAGAAACAGGTGCTTATACAGACGCGGTAACTCGCGTTAATGTTGTCAAGCTACCTGTCTCTTGGACTTCATATGGTGGTGCACCCGCTACCTCTTGGCAAGTTCTAGTTGATGGCACCGTTAAAGCACAAGGATCTGGCTCTGGAGGACGCACAACAGTAGATATCAATAGTGGTGGCGAAAAGCAGATTATTGTGCGGGCTTGTAATAGTGATGGTTGCACAGACAGTACACCTGATAAAGTCATTATAGCTGATACAGATGGTTCGCATCTACGGCCTCTCACATCTCATGTTTTACTTGGCAACAAAGAATACGTACAAACAAACAAAATTGTTGGTGCTTATTTCGTCGAATGGGGCATTTATGCTCGAAAATACTTTGTTGAAAATATTCCAGCAAAAAATGTAACACATCTTATTTATGGCTTTATTCCGATATGTGGAGCAAATCAATCACTTAAAGATGCAAATCCAAATGGTTGGAGGACATTACAAGCCGATTGTGAGAAGAGTAAAGACGGTGAATTAGTTATTCATGATATGGGGGCTGCACTTTATCGGCAAAATGGCCAAGAAAAAGCAATTAAATTAGATGGGACACGAGTTGGCTATGGCGAACTTGGTGCGGGTAACTTTGGCCATTTAATGGCACTTAAAAAAGCCAATCCTAACCTTGAAATATTACCTTCTATTGGTGGTTGGACATTAACAGATCCATTTTTTAAAATGACAACTAAAGCAAACCGCGATACTTTCGTCGCAAGCGCAAAAGAATTCTTAGAAACCTGGAAATTTTTTGATGGTCTTGATATTGACTGGGAATTTCCTGGTGGTGGCGGTGCAAACTCTAAATTAGGTGACCCTATAAACGATGGTCCAGCTTATGTGGCATTAATGAAAGAATTACGCGCAATGCTCGATGAGCTAGGCATAGAAAAGCATCGTACATATGAACTTACCTCTGCAGTTGCTATGGGATATGACAAAATTGAAAAAGTAGACTATGCTGAAGCCTCGAAGTACCTAGACTATATATTTATGATGACTTACGATTTTTACGGGGCATGGGAAAACAAAACTGGTCATCAAACTGGTCTTTATTGTGGCAGTACTATATCGGCAGCTAAATGTAACGGAACAGGAGAATTTATAAGGAAACCAGAGTATACAGCAGCTAACGGAGTACAGATTTTATTAAATCAAGGAGTTCCAGCTAACAAGCTCGTGCTTGGTGCTACACAATATGGCCGTAGTTGGGTCGGTGTTGAACCAGGCAGTAATAACCCAATTTCCCCAATGGGTAGTTTAGGAACTGGCGGTACTCTTAAAAATCAAGCTAATTTTGCGTGGGAAGATGGTATTATGGATTATCGAGGTGCGCTTAAATTCATGGCAAATAACCCTAGCGCAAAAATGATTTGGGATGATACGGCTAAGGCTGACTATATTTATGATCAGCCTACTAAAACACTTATTACCTTAGATACTCCGAGGTCAGTTGCAGAAAAAGGGCTGTACATAAAGGAAAAAGGTCTTGCTGGTATTTTCTCTTGGGAACTTGATGGCGATGGAAATGGTGACATTTTAAATGCAATGAACGAGGCCGTTGGAAACAAAGTCCGCACCACATCAAAAAATAACAATTAGCAAAAGTTACATTGGGCTAGTAAAGGTTATTTATTCACTATAGTAAGTAGCCTATTACTGCGACTTTCATTTTTTCTCATGTGGCCTATTCAAGCTCGAAGTGTATAACTACTCTGCGACGAAGTCTGGTGTGTATTTCTTCATTATTTCAATGGGTGTTTTATACCCATATTACCTCAAAATGCGTATATACCCATGCGCTGATTAAAATCGAAGGTTTGAAAGTTGTCATTAATCGTACTAGCTAAAGCATTACCAATTTTGTGGAGTGTTTCATCAAAAAAGTGATTAATACTCTGTCTAAAATCGGTGGCTGTTGAAAAATATTTATTATTTCTGGCATATTCGATCATTACCTTCCACAGTCGCTCAATGAGGTTTAAATTGGAGCTATAAGATGGTAAATAACGTAATATAATGCCAAATTCTTTTGCTTTACTTTTAACTATTTCACGCAGCTGATACCCCGCTCCATCAACCATTCAATGTATGGGCTGATATGCTTTATACTGCTCTTTTATTAGCCCAAAAAAATCAATAATAGACTCTCAATTTACAGGCGCATACTGTTTCGTTATTGCATCTTCTATGTGCCATTGTATGTTAGCGACCACTATGTTCAATCTGCTACGACTGGCTGTTGTTTTTATCGGCTTATCAACACCAGTTCGAATCCAACCACAACTTACTTTGGTTCCCCAAGTAGTATGCGTGGCATCCATAAATAAGATAGGCTCATCACTTGCTACAGCTGCCTTTAGCTCGTTATACTCTTTAATAAAAGCAGCTTGTTTTTCTGAATCATATTTATGTGCAACGCCTTTGGGCTGCTTGTAACTATACCGACCCAAAGAGTCAAGACAGTTATTTAATATTTCTTATTCCACAGTTAAGATACCTTTGATAAAACTAAGTTAGCCTTAATTCCTTCCTGGTAAACATTCATTGGTTTTTTATATTTCAATGTTTCATGAAATCGTTCGTGATTATAAAACTCAATGTAATCGGATACATCTTCTTGTAAATCTTTGATCGTTTCATATTCATTTAAATAAATACGGGAACATTTTGCGCGTCGTAAAATCTTTCAATACAAATATTATCAGTAGCTCGGCCTTTTCCGTCCATTGATATCGAGATCCCGTTCTGTTTTAATTTTTGAGTATGCACATCGCTTGTATACTGACGTCCATGATCTGTATTGAATATCTCAGGTTTTCCATAGCGATCCAAGGCCGTATTCAAGACGTTAATGCTCAGTGCACAATACATCGTACTCGATATTTTGTGCTATAGGACGGCTTTCGAATGACAATCAATGACCGCAACAAGGTAAACCATTCCACCCTTGACTTTGATGTAGGTTATATCTGTGCTCCATACCTGATTAGCATGTGAAATATTAAGGCCTCTAAGCTTATAACTGTATTTCTGATGTTGCTTATTGGCTACGGTGGTTGTTACTTGCTTAACCGCTAAAATAGCCTTTAAACCCAGCTCCTTTCGATATGTTGCTACCGTGTTTAAATATGCCTTGACTCCATTTTCTAGAAGCTGTTGATGCACCTTTTTAGCGCCGTAAATTGGTGTTTTATCAAACACTTTGGCTATTTCCTGCTGAATCTCATGCTTTTTATTATTCACTTTTTCAGTGTAGTAAAAAGTACTCCGATTCAAATTCAATAGCTCACATTGCTGTGATACAGATAGGTTTTCTAGCTTGGGATTAATTAACTTCTTCTTATCAGATAAGCCCAAGCTTTTTAGCTTTTTAGCTTTTTAGTTTTTTTCTGGCCATTCATTAGAGGATGTCATTTTACCGACAATTTTTGTGAGCATTTCATTTTTGTCTAAAGCTGCAACAAGCTCCAGCTTATATTCCTTAACCGCTTTTGCTGGCTCCATTGCAATAACAGCATTTTCCAAGAATATTTTTTCCCAATTCCCAAGGATCAATGGGGTGATATTATTTTCATTTGCAATTTCAGCTATTGTTTTTTCATTTTCTAATAACTCCAGTACAAGCTTACTTTTAAACTCTGCAGAGTAAGTTGTTCTTTTTTTGCTCATGTTGATTCTCCTATTTTGATAGATACTATCTCAAACAGGAATAAGAATCTTAATTTTACTGTTTAGATTTCCTGGGGCATTATAGTTTTTTTGCTCATTTTATTTTTTTTAGGTAACTTAGAAATATCGTTTTTTTAAAATAAACAATTTAACAGAATAAGGTTAAGCCATTTTTTGATTGACTTGTGACATAATAACCGCTATCCTGTGGTGGTTTTTTGAGATTATCCTTGTCATATTACATCCCTTTATCTTATGGAGAAATTATGAAAAAATATTTACTTACTGGCTTAACTATTACTCTTTTATCATGGGAGGTATTTGCGGCTGCACCGACAAAACCTGTCCTGACTAACCAATATGTCAACTACCATAATGCTGGTTTTGTGAAGCTAAATAGTGAAACAGGATCTTATAAAGATGCGATCACTCGCGTTGACGTTGTCAAGCTACCTGTATCTTGGATGGGCGCTGATGGTGCAACCTCTTGGCAAGTACTCGTTGATGGTAAAATTAAAGCAAGTGGCAAAGGCTCTGGTGGTAAAACAGCAGTTCCTATTACAAGTGGTGGTCTAAAGCAAATTATTGTTCATGCTTGCAATAGTGATGGGTGCACAGACAGTGCACCAGATAAAGCCATTGTTGCAGATACAGATGGCTCACATCTACAACCCCTCAAATCTGATGTATTACCTGGCAACAAAGACTATAAACAACAAAAAGACACAGTTGTTGCTGGTTATTTCGTAGAATGGGGTATTTATGCTCGAAAATACTACGTTGAAAATATTCCAGCAAACAATTTAACACATGTTATTTATGGATTTATTCCGATGTGTGGAGAAAATAAATCACTTAAAGATGCAAATCCAAGTGGTTGGGCGATATTACAAGCCGATTGTGCGAAGAGTAAAGACGGTGAATTAGTTATTCATGATATGGGGGCTGCACTTTGGCGTCAAAATGGCAAAGAAAAAACAATGAAATTAGATGGTACACCCGTTGGCTATGGCGAACTTGGTGCGGGTAACTTTGGCCATTTAATGGCACTTAAAAAAGCCAATCCTCACCTTAAAGTATTACCTTCTATTGGTGGTTGGACATTATCAGATCCATTTTTTAAAATGACAAATAAAGCAAACCGCGATACTTTCGTCGCAAGCGCAAAAGAATTCTTAGAAACCTGGAAATTTTTTGATGGTCTTGATATTGACTGGGAATTTCCTGGTGGTGGCGGTGCAAACCCTGCATTAGGTGATCCAGTTAAAGATGGTCCAGCTTACATTGCATTAATGAAAGAATTACGCACAATGCTTGATAAGCTAGGTCAAAAAAACCATCGAACATATGAACTAACATCTGCAATTGGTGTCGGATATGACAAACTTAAACATGTAAACTACGCAGAGGCATCGAAGTACCTAGACCACATATTTATGATGAATTATGATTTCTACGGGGCATTTTCAAACCAAACTGGTAATCAAACGGGCCTTTATTGTGGCAGTACTATATCTCCAGATAAATGTAACGGGACAGGCGCTTACCAAGGGAAGCCTGAATATACAATGGCAAATGGAGTAAAAATTCTATTAAAACAAGGAGTACCAGCTAAAAAACTTATAGCAGGTGCTGCAGCGTATGGTCGTAGTTGGGTTGGCGTTAAGCCTAACGGTGGCCATCCAATGGGCACCATGGCAACAGGTCCGACGAAAGCTGACCCTGCTGATTTTGCATGGGAGCCAGGCGTGATGGATTATCGTGGTGTAATGAAATTTATGCAAAAAAACCCTAGCGCAAAAATACTTTGGGATGATAAGGCTCAGGCTAGTTACGTTTATGATGCCCCAACGACAACGCTTATTTCCTTTGATACCCCTCGTTCAATTGCAGCAAAAGGAAAATACCTAGAATCTTTAGGTCTTGGTGGTATTTTCACTTGGGAACTTGATGGCGATTCAAATGGCGACATCTTAAATTCTATGAACAAAGCAGTTGGAAACAAGCCTGGTAAAACAGACTCGGCGCCAGCAAAAAATAAATAAACAACAGGATCTATATTAGGTGAGTAAAGGCTACTTATTCGCTAGGGTAAGTAGCCTATTACTGCGACTTTCATTTTTTATCATGTGCCAGATTCAAGCTCGAAGTGCATAGCTACTATCCGACGAAGTCTGGTGTGTATTTCTTCATTATTTCAATGGGTGATTTATACCCATATGGTAATCCCCCCATTTTTAATGGAGTTCAAAAGTAGATGTTTCTCTTTTTTTGATGTTTAATTTTTGAATCGGTGTAATACCGCCAATCCCCATGTTAGGTCGTTCATGGTTATAAGTCCATAACCATTTAGTCGCTCTGTCTTGTAACTCTGTAATATCATTGTAAATATACTGGTTCAGCCAGTCATATCTTACTGTTCGGTTAAAACGTTCTATATATGCATTTTGCTGTGGGTTACCAGGCTGAATAAAGCATAGCTCTATATCGTGTTTTATTGCCCAAGCAGCAAGTTTGTGGCTAATATATTCAGGGCCATTATCACTGCGAATACGTTTTGGCTTACCCCGCCATTCTATTATTCTATCAAGTGAGCGCATAACACGCTCTACTGGTAAGGATATGTCTGCATCTATTGCTGATCCATCACGGTTAAAATCATCAAGAACATTAAATAAACGACAACTGCGACCGTCAGACAATTGGTCGTGCATAAAGTCCATTGACCAACACTCATTTATATCATCAGGTACCAACAGAGCTTCAGGTACTTCACGCTTTATGCGTTTGTTAGGTTTTATCCTCATATTCAATTCAAGCGCTCGATAGATGCGATAAACGCGCTTATGATTCCAGTGATACCCTTTCACGTTTCTCAAATACAAAAAACATAATCCAAAACCCCAGTTACGTTGGTTTAGGGTTAAACCTAGTAGTAAATCAGCAATGAGTTCATTGTCACTTTTTAACTTTGGCTCATATCGATAACACGTTTCACTGATAGAAAACGCACGGCATAGCAAACTTATGCTGGTATTATGAATTGTCATTGCTTCTTTCGCCATTAACTTACGCTCAGAAGCTTTTACCACTTTTTTGCCATGGCCTCCTCAATGATTTCAGCCTTTAATCGCTCTTCTGCGTAGATCCTTTTTAAACGACGATTCTCTTCTTCAAGCTCTTTCATTCTAGCCATGAGTTAAGCATCCATCCCCTCATACTTTGAGCGCCACTTATAAAATGACGAGTTACTCATGCCGTGTTCTCGACAGAGTTCAGGGATAGGAACGCCGCTTTCGGCTTGTTTTAATATTGCTAAGATTTGGCTGTCGCTAAAGTGTGCTTTTTTCATGAATATTCTCCTGAGTTAATCATACGAGAAAATTCCACTTTTGACTTCGATTATTTTACGGGGGGGGGGACCATACCACCACGAAATACAATATCAGCAAGGCAAATTGGCCACGGATTTGATTCCTAAAATTGGACGGAAGTTATTATAGTGAGATATTTTATAACGATGCAAACTTAAACAAGGAGTAGCGCCCTTCTGGACGCTTCCTCTGTTTTTATATGACCTGAAGTTTGCCCAAAGCTTAACATTTGACAAGTGAGCAACCATTACACCTGTTGCGCCTTACTCTGATTATCGAGTCCATGCTGGACAAGGCATGGGTATATATTTATTCATTATACATCCCTTGCGGGGAAAGTAGTGAATAATATATTCAACTGACTACTTTTCAAGCGAACTAAAAGCTATGCACTTCTAAATTTAATCTAGGTAATAGCTTCTACTGGTGGCTCGACTTGATCTAACATTTCACCATTAACAATGCGCGTTAGTTTTGCTGCAAATAATAAAGTGATGATTGCGATGCCCGCTGTTACGTAACCAATCTTAGCAAACACATCAGCATAGATCATCAGTGTTTGATGTGAACCAGTTACTCCTTTAGGTGCTGCGGTAAATGTTGCTACCCAACCAGCAATAACGGCGGAGACTGATGATGATAAGTGCCACATGCCCATCCCGAAACCAGTTATCCGCCTTGGTACAAGTTGAGCTATCATAGCAATACCAAGTCCTGAAATAAGTAACTCACCAACTGATTGGAAGCCATAACTAACTATTAACCAATTAGAACTTACAATCCCACTTGTATTAGGAAAAATTGCACTAATCTTTAACACCAGGAAAGACAAAGAAGTAAGCGCCATACCAGTAGCAAATTTATATGGCATCGAAAAACGATCGCCTAACTTATGATAAAGAATTGCTAATATTGGACTTGCAGCTATGATCCAAACTGAATTTAATGCTTGGAATTGTTCAGGGGCAACTGGTATACCCCAAATATTGTGCTCGACATTATGAATAGCAAAAAAAGTTAACGATGTTGGCGTTTGGAAATAAAGTACAAAAAATACAATACCTTGCACAAATAATATAAAAGCCACTAGCATTTTCGATCGTTCTAATCCATGACATTTAAAAGTTTCTTTCAAAAAAAGGCTAATGATTATTGCTCCTGAAACAAATATTATCAAGTTGCCATAATATAGATGCTCTAATAATTCAGAAGATATAAAACTCAATAACACAACACCGACAACAATAGCTAAATAATGTACTTTATTTAAAGGTTCAAGATCTGGCTTTGATCCAATTTTTTTGACCATATTATGGCAACTTAAAAAATTTAGCAGTGTAACAAATAAACCAATCGCACTAACACCAAACGCCTCTCCATAGCCAAATTTAACAGCGACCCAAGGTACTATTATCATTCCGACCAAACCGCCAATATTAATTGCCATGTAATACAGGGTGAAGGCACCATCCAAGCGAGGATCTCCTTCTTTATATAATTTTGACAATAAGCTTCCTGGGTTAGCTTTAAATAAACCAACACCCATCGCAATAAAGCCCATCGCAAGATAAGTCTCATATCGCCCACCAAAATTATATGCAGATGCTGAAAAACCTAATAAAGCATAGCCAATCATGAGAATAATTACACCAAGTGTAATAGCGCGTTTGGTGCCAATAATTTCATCGCCCAGCCACCCGCCAAATGCAGCGGTTCCATAAACCAACCCAGTGAAAGCCCCCCAAAGAAGAAATGCTTTAGACTCTCCCATGCCTAATATTTTAACAAAATAAACGGTTAAAATTGCCCCCATTGCGTAAAAACCAAAACGCTCCCAAAATTCAATAGAAAAGATTAAATAAAATTGCTTTGGTTGCTTTAGTAAAGCTAGATTTGACATAATATATTTACCTATTCTCCTTAATTTAATGATCTAAAAATATACTCAAGTTACTTCAAAATGCGATGTGAAAGTCATTCGATAATAGGAATAAGGCGCAACATGAGGTAATGGTTACTCCTTTGTCAAACGTTGATCGCAAAGCAGTCTTCATTTCATATAACAACCGAGTTCTCTCCTCGAAGGGCCTGCTCCTTGTACCGATTTGCATCATTATAAATTATCATAAAAATAGCTAATTAAGAATTAAGAATTAAAATATTTATTTTAATGCCCCAACAGATGATTAACGCTGTTAATCATCTGTGAGCAGTTCTATGCATAGCATATGAGGCCAATTTGTCTTGCTGGTTTTGCATTTCAATAATCACATGGGGATAGAATGTAATAACGAGGTAGTGAATCATTAGAGGCGTATCTTTTGACTCTTATTAGTAATCAATTTTTCATAGAATTTTATATTTTAAAGTGACTTGATTTTGAAAATTATACATTATAGAAAATTAAATTCAACCTTCAAATTTATATACCCTCAACTAGGTCTAAATGTTATTGTTTTTATTTTTTATTATAATCGGTAAATAAATGTTTGCATGAATATTGAAAATTAACCACACTCACGTAGATTGTAATATTTACATCCATCAGCACATATCATTTCAATATGCAAAGATCGAAATGAGGTTTAAGCATAAAAAATATTAGCAGGTCAAGCAGCTATTATCGTATTTATATTAAAACTTTTTATCAATATTTATTATCTTAAATAGGTTATATTGGTAAGTTTCATAGTAAATGGCTTATTTGACACACGAAATACCAACCACAAATGACTGGTTTTTAATCAATAATTTATGTACGCAATCCCTAAACAGAATGCACCTCTCCGTAATGTTAAGCGTTAACTTGTTTATTAATAGCTGTTTTTGTTGATGTATATCAGTACGATCTAAAGCTATTTATTGCCCTTGGTATTATTCTCCTTACCTTCAATGATTTATATTTAGGCGGTTATGACATGTCTAACTTATCGGGACAAAGTTTAAAGTCTAACTGGTTCAAGCAACACTTTTAACGACTGGTTAGATTATTGTATTTATACCCATATAGCGTAAAATGCATACTTTAGTTGCAAGCTAACAACTCAATTAAGTATTTTTAATATGCCACCTCAATACTCGGGCGTGTTGATATTCCAATAGTGAGTTTTAAATAGCATAAGGCTATGTGTAATTGTTTCATCAAAAATCAACATACAAAAATAGCACCATGCTAATAACAATGTTAGCAGATGCACTGTGCCTAGAACTATCACAGTTAATGAAGGACAAGCAAAGAGTTTATAATAAACACAAACATCGAATACCTTTGAAGAGATCATTTATCGGATGCATCAGGCTGTCCATGGCGGCTTTACCAACAGAATTTGAAAAATAGAGTGCTGTATTTAGTCATTTTAATCTATGATTAAAAAAGATATTTTACTTAATTTATTAAATTGGTTATCAAAATATACAGTCTTAGAATGGTTGTTCATTGATGTAAGTATTGTCCGTACTCATCACCGTGGAATAGGAGCAACTTTAAGTTGTGATGAACCAATAGATAAAAGATAGGTGGTAACTCAACAAAAATTTATTGATCGGTGATAGTTACGTCTGCGCGTTTATTTTTCATTATCTGGTGGTCAAATACATGATATTGTCCATGCCAAAGAGATGATAAATAAATCACTTAAATCATTTTACATCATGCAGATAAAAGCTCTAACAGTGAAAAGCTGCACAGAGCATATACAAAAAAATGGGCAATTTCAGTAATTCATCAGCGAAAAAATAATAAAACAGGAAATGATGACATAGATTGGCGACTGTATATACCCATGTGACTGAAAAATACAACGTCAGCTGCGATATAAATAATTAGAGTAAGGCGCAACCGATGTAATAGGGACTTACGCATCGAATGTTGAGCGCAAGGCTGCTAACAGGATAACTCTCTTGCGAGTCTTCAATTATTTTAAATTGTCAAGACTGTCCGATACCAAGAGAGTTACATTCTTTATGATTTAATTCTCCAGCTCAATTCGTTTTATTTCCTTTCAAGCTCTTTAATTTGCATCTGCATCATTTGTGTTATTTCTGTTATTTATGTTATTTCTGTTATTTGTGTTATTTGTGATATGCCTAAAATCACCTCTGCCTAGGTGGACAAAATAACGCAACACTAAATACCTGATAAATTATCTTCTAATCACATAGCTATAAATTAGTAACATAGATGCAATAATTTAATGTTTTTTGTCTTAGATATTTAACTTTATATTTAAATTCAATAATATGCATGTTTAATTGTTTAATTATTTAATTATTTAATTATTTAATTATTTAATTTACAAATTAAAAATAATAACTATATTTAAAATTAATAAACAATGATAGTTATTATTAATTAAATGGATTTGCTCATGATCTTATGATTCTTAAACATTAATTTATTTTCTAAAACTAGTCTGGTAAAGTGCCTTACAAAGATACGCTGGTAATGAGTCATAAACTTTCATTAGAATTTAGAAGTTTTTAAATTCATTAAATGCAATGAGAATTCATTGCTATGCAAAAAGGAAATGAATATGCGTATGCCAACACTGCTTTTTGACAAATGTAACCTAGATATATACGGTGAACCAGGTGTACCTGATTTTACTCCTACTGAAAGAATGAAATTAACTAGGGTTTTTAAAAATATTTCAATCGCTACAAGCAGGTTCCATGAAGCTTCTCAATCCATATTTGAGGAGGATGATTATGCTATGGAGCAAGTAGAAACATGGTTTGGGGTAAGACCTTCTCAAAATAGTAGAGAAGAAAAGAAAAATACAAACATACTGAGCAAGGTTGTATCAAAGGGAGCTCGAGTGCACCATATAGCGACTTCTCCTAAGCAAATCATCACGTTTATTAACCAGCGTGCTGAAAAATGGCCACATGCTCAAATGAGCCCACTTGGTAAAGGTTCTATCGACGCGCAGAACGAGCAACGTATAAAAGTAGAGAGGTTGGGGCGGTATGAAGACGCGATTGTTAAAAAGACGTTTTCAGGACACGGCATACTGGTAAAAAATGACCCCATCCAC